>CM045734.1:34131063-34371063 GCA_024760905.1 Plotosus lineatus | reverse complement strand
TTGTGTTGGCTGGCCCTGCGATGATTTGGTGAACTGTTCAGTATACCCTGCCTTTCGCCTACTGTGATATAGGTACCAGTCTCTTAGCAACGTTTGAAGGATTAAGTGGTGCTGTTAACGAGTGTTTTTTGAGTCGTTTGTAAACAATGGACGCAGCGTCATTATGTCATTACGTCAGTGTACTACGTAGGTACATCTCGTACTACAGCTAGCATGCTAAACTCAAAATTTGACATTTTTAAAAATTTTTATTATTATTTTTAAAAGCATAAAATCGAAAAATACGTAAAACGAATGAATGTAAGTCGGGGAGTGTCTGTACGCTATCTTTTCAGTGCAGTAATTTTAGATGTTTAGTGGACAAATGCTTGAAAAACTATTTCCAAGCAAGCTGAGCATCTCTGGAGTTTTATAAGGAGTGGGTGTATCTGGATGCTGGGCTGCTGCGTGATGATTGGAGGAAATGTTAAAGTGGCGAGTGGTCTTTCTGAACAACCACATCATCAGAACTTTTCAAGTTTAATTTCACTTGGAAATTAAACAGTTAATTGTTGCTTGTATTTTGTTTTAGTTAATTATATAGTTTGCTTTTTATATTTGTTTATATTGTGTTCGAAATTAAATCTTAAGTGTAGCATCCTTGAGTTACTCTCTGTTTTAGTTGAGTATGTTTGTTCATTTAGCACACTTTTCACACTAGGTGTATAGATTGGCAGACAGTATGAGAGACTGTGAGCACTGCTCGCCTTTTTACTGAGGGAGGGTGCTCGACTTTTATCTCAGGGTGTTTGGCCAACTCTAGGTTTTTGTATCTGGCTAACCTTGACAGGAATCGCATAAAAATGTATATGTGAATTACATGATTAAATAATTTAAAATTTTCTGCTGGAGGCAAATTTTTATGATGTAAACCTAAAATGTGCTTCTAGTTATCACTGCTGTATAATATGCACTCAAACAATTATTCAAATCATTTTCAGATGTTGTTGATTAGGGGTCGGCAACCCAAAATGTTCAAAGAGCCAAAAAACCTAAAAACAAATCTTTCTGGAGCCACAAAAAATAAATAAATAAATAAAACCATCATTAGCGTGTTTTGAATGATTACTGTATTTAAGCCCTATGATTTCACTCAAACACCCTGAATCTTCTCTAGCTTCTGGTAAGGAGCCGAAGCGCACTTTATTCATTAATAAATATTACCAAAGTACAGTTTGGAGATGCAATCCACTTCTTAAATCTTTGTGCTCCTCTAATTTCTCCAATAATACAGCAATCACACCTTTTCTCTCAATCTCAACTGGGCAAATTTAGAATGCCTTTGAGTTATCGCATGAAAAGTAATAAAAAAAAGTAATAAAATTTTCAAAGGATTAGATGAATGCACATATTTTAATTTATTAAGAATTAGAATATGACTTGGCTCTGTGCTAATTGACTTGGCTTTGATAAGATATATTTAATGTTGAGAATTTATGATAATATTAATCAGTGTCCGTTTATTTGAAGTCATGGAACAACTCTTAATGTCCTTTTGATGTTCAGTATTTATATTATAATGACTTATGTTTTTAATTGGTCAGCTCTACTAAATCTTGATGAAGATATAAAAGGCATTGATTTTTTTCCTTCGTATTTTTCATTAATTTCATTATTATATTTTTAACTGTTTTTTTTTATCAGAGTGCTTATGAATCTGTTAATTTTCAGAACCTTTTTTTTTTTTTTGATGCGTGCTTTTAGGATTGAGGAGCTGACCTGTGGTGGCATGGTGGGGCAGGTTCAGGAGGCCTTTGGACAGACCATGACTTCAGTTGTATCTCTGTGTGCTCGCTATCCTCTTGCCTGTTCCAACAGCATTGGCCTTCTCTGTACCATCCCTTACACCAGGCAAGGAATATTTCCACATAAATATGATCCAAACCAGAAATTTATTAGAAAAATTTTGTGGATGTATGATACCAAAATAGATTTTTTTGTGTTTTCAATAAGAAGTTTTATGTATGTAGAAGTGAAACTGCATTTCATTGGACGAACATTATTAATCCGTAAAATGTGGTGGTGTAGTATCTGGATCATTGCATTTTGTCATCATTGATGAAACACAAAATTTTAGATTATACTCGCAAATTGAAAACGAAAATGTCAGAACAATTATCTGTGAACTGAAAGTCAAGAGAAAGTGCATTCAGATTTGGCTTTAGTAATTGGTCACTTTATTATTAGACAAAGTGGTGGAAGCTGAAAAAAGGAAGAGTGTCGTGTTGTCTTCAAGGAGGAGTTGAAAATAGCTTTGGGAGGTCATGAAGTGCTTCTGTATGACTGGACAACTACAGCTAATGTGATCAAGAAGACAGGCAGGAGAGTACTTGGTGTGTCCTCTGGAAGGAAAGTAGATAAGGAGACTTGGTGGTGGAATGAGGAAGTGCAGGAGTGTGTACAAAGGAAGAGGTTAGCTAAGAAGTGGGACAGGGAGACACAGCATAAGGCGAAGGTAGTGGTGTCAAAGGCCAAACAGAGGGCGTATGATGACTGGTCTGCTAGGTTGGACAGTAAGGAGCGAGAAAATGATTTCTACAGGTTGGCACAGCAGAGAAATAGAGATGGGAAGGACGTGCAGCAATTTAGAGTGATTAAGGACAGAGTGGGACATGTATTGACTGCTGACAGAAGTGTGCTGGGAAGATGGATGAAGAGCTGATGAATGAGGAAAATGAGAGAGACAAAAGAGTAGAAGTGACCATTAAGGAGCAGGAAGTAGCAAAGGTTAGTAAGGGTGAAGTGAGGAGAGCATTGAAGAGGATGAAGAGTGGAAAGGCAGTTGGTCCTGATGACATACTGGTGGAGGTATGGAAGTGTCTAGGAGAGGTAGCAGTAGATTTTCTGACAAGAACATTCAACAAGGTCTTAGAGAGTGAGAGGACGCCAGAGGAATGGAGGAGAAGTGTGATGGTGCCCATTTTTAAGAACAAGGGAGACGTGCAGAGTTGTGGCAACTACAGAGGGATAAAGTTTATGAGTCATACGATGAAGTTATGGGAAAGAATAGTGGAAGCTAGACTAAGGGCAGAAGTTAGCATTTGTGAACAACAGTTTGGTTTCATGCCAAGAAAGAGCACCACAGATGCAGTGTTTGCTTTGATGATGTTAATAGAGAAGTACAGAGACGGTCAGAAGGAGCTGCATTGTGCCTTTGTGGATCTGGAGAAAGCATATGACAGGGTGCCGAGAGAAGAACTGTCATATTGCATGAGGAAATCTGGAGTGGCAGAGAAGTGTGTTAGAGTGGTGCAGGACATGTATGAGAGATGTAAGACAGTGGTGAGGTGTGCTGTTGGTGTGACAGAAGAGTTCAAGGTGGAGGTGGAACTGCATCAAGGGTCAGCTCTGAGCCCCTTCTTGTTTGCTCTGGTGATGGACAGGCTGACAGACAAGGTTACACAAGATTCCCATGGACTATGATGTTTGCAGATGACATTGTGATCTGTAGTGAGAGCAGAGAACAAGTGCAGGAAAATTTAGAGAGGTGGAGGTATGCCCTGGAAAGGAGAGGAATGAAGGTTAGCCTCAGTAAGACAAAATACATGTGTGTGAACGACAAGGACCCAACAGGAACGGTGAGGTTGCAGGGAGCAGAGATAAAGAAGGTGTAGGATTTTAAGTACTTAGGCTGAACAATCCAGAGCAATGGAGAGTGTGGAAAAGAGGTGAAGAAGCATGTGCAGGCAGGTTGGAATAGTTGTAGAAAAGTGTCCTGTATGATGTGTGATAGGAAGGTATCGGCAAGAATGAAAGGAAAAGTGTAGAAGACGGTGTTGAGGCCAGCGATGTTGTATGGCTTAGAAACAGTGGTCCTGGGAAAAAGACAGGATGGCGGTATGGTGGCGTAGTGGTTAGCACGTCCACCCCACAGCAAGAAGGCCTGGGTTCGATTCCCGGCCTGTGCGTTTCTGTGTGGAGTTTGCATGTTCTCCCCGTGCTTGCGTGGGTTTCCTCCGGGTCGGTTAATTGGCCGTTTTAAATTGTCTGTAGGTTTGCATAGTGCAGAAGGCAATGGCAAAACACCACTGCACTGTCCTTGCCAAGAAAATCTCCATGAAGATGAGCATGGAGCACGGTGGTGTAATGGTTAGCTTCCTGGCCTATCACCGCAAGGGCCCGGGTTTGAATCCAGGTGGAGACACCAAAAATTTGTGACCTGGGTCTGAAGCTGGGCAAGGCACTTAATCCACATTGCACTCAGTGCACCCAGCTGTTAAATGGGTACCTGAATAACAGGATGTATCTGTATCTATCTGGTCGCACTTGGTGCCATTCCTGCAGGGTAATAATGTACAGCCAGTGAGCAGCTCTAAGCTGGATACAAGGCTTAAAAATTGTCATAATAATAATAGAGCTGGAGGTAGCAGAGATGAAAATGTTGAGGTTCTCTTTGGGAGTAACAAGGATGGATAGGATCAGGAATTAGCACGTTAGAGGGACAGCACATGTAAGAGGTTTTGGAGACAAAGTTGGTTTGGACATGAACAGAGTGAGTATATTGGTAGTAGGATGCTGAGGTTGGAACTACCAGGCAGAAGGCCTAGAGGAAGACCAAAGAGAAGATTTATGGATGTGGTGAAGGAGGACATGAAGGTAGTTAGAGTAAGAGAAGAAGATGACATGATGACATGATGGACATGATGAGATGGAGGCAGATGATTCGCTGTTGCGACCCCTGAGGGGACAGCCGAAAGGAAAAGAAGAAGAAGAGAATGAAATACCTTCAAGCTGATTTTGCAGGACTGATTAACAGTTATCACAAATGTTTAGTTACACTTGCACAAGGCAATCTGTTGTCTCAATTTATTTGTTAACTTGACTGTTAGAAAAATTTGATACCACGTATACATATTGCCCATTAACGGAATTATTTTTAATGAATAATAAACAGTTGCTCTATTATTCAAACAGAATCACAGTGAGCAGTTGTACACTAGCAGATAACTTTAAAAAATACTTGACTAATCCCCTTAAAACAAATATGCATAATTGGGTGGAGTGAAACATAGTTTTTCACAATTAATTCAGAATAGTGTAGAAAAGACGTAACAATACCAGTTAAACATATGCAAAATATTAAAAATCTGTAAAAAAAAATTCTAGGTTCCCCAACTCACTCGAAATAAGGTATGTCGAGTCGATTTTGAGAGCACGCGAGCACGCAATTGCCACCAAATGGAATAACTCTAAATAATTAGAACATTCACAGTTCACAGATTTGGTATGACTGGAAAGGTCAGGACTCAGTAGTTTAGTAGAGGAAACTATTACCAGGTGGCGACTCCATCGTACCGGAAAGAAGATTGAAGTCTCTTTTCCATTTCTTTCAAAATTAGGTAAAACCCCCTTTTTTAGCCCGAAATTTTCAGGAGCACTTGGCAGAGCATTAAATAAGTGCAACAAGTTTCCTGTCGTTGAATGCCGACCGGTCGAGACTGACCTGCCACACGTTGACCCTCGCGACTTCAGTACAGATCAGAGATATCTGTACGAAATCTCTCAAGCAGTTTCCAGTGGTGACTGTTCGAGAGATCTGTCGCTAAAAAACCCAGGAGTTCTCCATCTCTCAAGATGGCTGACCACAGCTAATCACTTGCTGCGATTGTACATGAGATTTCCTTTCGGCTTTTTCCCTTTATCAGAGGTTGCCACAGTAAATGATTCGCACGTTTGATTTGGCATAGGTTTTTACGTCGGATACCCTTCCTAACACAACCTTAGCAACTTTAGCAAGGGACAGAAACACGCTGACGGCTTTGCATGGGATGCGAAAATCCGCCTGACACTTTGGTCACCATCGTCACGTTCATCATTCACGTGTATGCTCTGACATGGTTCAACATCAAGCAAAAGCCACCATGCAAGGATGGAGCAAGACATTTGTTCCTGATGATCAAGAACTCGCGGTACCTGACAGACAAACTGAAGGCCGTTGCGGACCCTATCATCCAGCACAACTGCTACTTTGCTCACCCCGAAAACCTGCTGCTGTCCATGATGACTGACGATCAACCACACATTCGTGAACTCGTCCTCCGCCGAATTCTGAAGGCACGAGACCAGCCAAAAAGGAAGGGCGTTCGAGAGTTCAGAGTGCCACGATGAACTTTGACTGCACAGACTATACCACAATGATCGACTGGTCACTGGTGCAAGTGACTGAGCCACCTGTCACAATGAGTATCAGTGACGATGACCTCCGAGAATTCATATGGGAACCAACTATGCCCGTCGTCACATTCGACAGCTATCCATGCCACACACAGGCTGTGGAGAGGTGCATCAAGGTGGTGACTGAGGCATCACAGTCTGTATGTGGCAACAATCGACGAGACGGCTTCACCCGTACAAGACTGGAGTCAAAGGCAAAAATGCTATTTTTCGAGACCAAACGAGACTTCAATATGTGACAGTCATATCGACTCATCTGAATATCTATGTTTTTTTTGAGACAATGTATGTTAACACTGTGCCAAACTGCCTAAAATATATGTTTTTGATAATATAGAAGCAAATTGGATCACGCTATCAGAATGAAACATTTTCAGGAAAAATGCCCAAATATGGTCATTTTCATCGCTCTTGGTGGAGTCCAAGATATCATCTTATCAAGATGAACTTTAAAAATCTGTTAGTGACACCTCTCCACATCTTTTTATTGCTCTTCCAAGTAAAAATAATGAAAAATGTAATTTTTCAAAATTTTCACTCCATCCTAATGTGTAAAGTCTTGTTAAAACATACAGAAACTTTAACATATTATAAATACCTAACACCCATTGGCTGGATAATCAAATTATCAAACTAAAACTTATCAAATGAGATCATGTTCAATTCCACTTTATAGAAGTATATTCTTTGGATGAATGTTAGGTAATTCTGTTTAGCTGGCAGCTTAAACTGGACTAGAATGTTTCGTTTTATTTATATTTATGGCATTTGGTGGACATCATCATTTAAACTTCAAATTAAAGTGACTTATAGAAGGGCAGTAAATTATTCTAAATATTTATTTGCAAGTTGTGTACTAGGAGACAGTCTGGGCACAAAAGTAATGCTTGTGAGGGCTCTCGGAGTCACTAATTAAACCCTTACACAGGCACAAGTGGAAAATACGGAGTAAACTATTATAATTATTCGTCAATCTGATATCCAAGTAAAACATATTCATTATTATTTTATAAATATATTGTATATTTGGGATTTTATGAGTATCCTACATACATTGTATTATTGGGTAATAACCAGAGAGAAAATTTGTAGAATCTCCTGATGTATGTTGCCTGTTTAAAGGGTAAATTAAAAAAAAGAAGAAACAGAAGTCAGATACATAATAACTCAGTAGATTCGCAAATAAAAATTTATACAAAATTAAATAAAGTATAGACACTTTAAGAACATCTCAAAGAGAAATATAACCCACATTTGTACAACTATAAGTGTAATGAACAGATAAAATTAAAGCCTAACACTGACATTTAATGTTCGTTAGTTTTGTCCCTTGCTAATCCAATGTAAAAACCTATGCCAAATCAAATATGCGAATCAATCGCTGTGGCGACCGCTGATAAAGGGAAAAGGCCGAAAGGAAATCTCTCTCTCAGTTTGCAACACACTAGTTAACAATTAGCAAATTACCCCCCACACACACACCCAAAACAATTCAAATGCAAATGTCCATAAACAAAAACATGACTGAATCATTCTTGAATTTTTTTTTATTTGCACATGCAAACATTCATTAGTAGTACACAGTTATTTTCACTTGACTGCATACAAAAGAACGCAAGGCACAATTGGTCAAAAGTACTGCTAATGTAGTATTCATTAACTTATCCACAAGTAGAGGGGGAAAATAACTCGTGAGTTATTAAGTACTTTTTATTATTCAATTATTTTATTTTCACAAATTATATTTTCATATCTACATTTTGCATAATTACTATGAAAATATGTATGTGACAAATATATTTTTGAGTAATTAAATGTGAGCAATACGTAGGTTGTCATGAACTGGATTATCACTTGTATAAAATGGAAAGTAACATTAGCTGGCTAGCTTACTTGCAGCCAAATGTTCATTTGCATTTCATAGCTTTTCAAGTAAATTATATCACCTGATCACTCTTACATATTTCTTCCTCCATATTTTGTCATGAGAAAGCTGCCCTTTCACATTATCCTGGTCATTACCTCTAGACTGTAGTAGAACTTCATTACAGTCACTAAAGAACTTCAAACAGTTCAGATCATTTTCTGTAACCGCTTCATCCTAATTAGGGTCACGGGGAGGCTGGTGCCCATCCCAGCCAACTCAGGGAGAGGGCAGAGTACACCCTGGACAGCTCGCCAGGCCATCGCAGGGCGGAAACGCGCTGACGGCTTGCAGCCTACTCTTGTGGAAAGTCAGCAATGGTTCTTTTACATGCCTCACACCATAGACAGTGAGAGACATGGCCGGCCTTTGATAACCCAGTTAGCTGCACTGGGGGGGGGGGCAGTGACAACCCTGTGGAGAGTGGGACTCGAACCCCCAACCTTTAGATCAGCGATCCGGCGCCTTATACCACTAGACCACCACTGCCCCTAACTTCAAACATCTAAAGTTTATTACTGAGTCATCATACTGTCAAATAAAAACAAAACAAATCTTACTGTCTGGGTAAGCTCACTTAGGTAGATCCTGGCATACCTGTATAAGTTTCCAAAAAAGTTTTGAAGTGAAGTGACAAATTCTTCCTGAGTTTTGGTTTGCATAATTTACTGACTTATGTCACAATTTTCAGACTATTACAAATGTTTTCGTAGAAACATTTTGAATCTAAAGTTGCTTGTCTGTCTTCACTGCGATTTTCGCACCTCAAGTGTAGACATTTCCAGTTTTTAATTGGGTTGTAGCTGAATGATTTAAAATTCTATATACAATTTACTTACACCCTTACAAATGATCCCCTTTCATTTTCATAAAAAAAGTAAACTTTTCGGAGGTTCAAGACTCCTGGTCACAACCAGTCCTATAACATGTGTGAAAGGTGAAATCTCTTACTTGTTGAAATGTAAAGAAAAGTTTTTCGGTTTCCTGCTTTATCTGTAATGGGCACAGAGGGCAGTTTCTTTTAATTGTTATCTTTAATCTTAATGCACACTAAAATGTTATTATTTATATGTTTCAGTAAAATATACGTGCATTGTGCTGTTAATTTAATTTGTGGTTTTTCAGTCTAAAGTTTTTAACAGTTTAAAATTGCACTGATAATAGTGATCACTGTAAAAATTTTGTCCACTTTTACCATATACCGTATTCGACGTAATAAGTGCCCTGCTCCAATAAGCGCCACTACAATGTTTTTGATCTTATGTCTAACCATCGCCCATGTGTACTGGTAGCAAAATCGTAGATCAAACTTGCCAATTTTATTCGATCAGTCTCTGTAACCGTAAAATGAGGCATTCACTGCCTGTAAAAGTGAGTTTACACGGTATTTCAAGACCCCCTGCCACTGGGGAGTGTCTATAATGTTCATGAGTAACAACACATTTGATTGTTCCGCCGCGCTTTAAAAAAACAGGAAAATATTTTGCTGTGTTCTCTTGGTAAATGTCCAACAACCGATGAAACTTTAGAAACTGCTACAGAAAAACTATGGGATGCTCTGAATGAATGGAGCGTTGAACCAGATATGGCGCGATCAGAACGTGATGACAAGTATTTTTCACCCGATTCTCCTGCTCACTAACTTCATAAATTTAAGGACGTTTCTGGACATGTGCTTTTGTTTATGTTCGTGTTGATTGGTTTAACGTGCCATGTGCTAAAGTTGACATTCGTGTTGATTGGCTCGATTTTACTCCCGGGAAAATGTTTAAAGGAACAGCCGAATGGAAAAGAAGAAGACCCGGAGGGAAAAGTTACGGGTCTTTTTAAAAAAATAAAATAAAAATGCTGTTTTCTGTTTATTTTCAGTTTTCATGTAAGCAGTTTGGTCGGGCCCACAAAACGAATAACACAAATACCAGTTAAACTCAATTTATTGTTCTGTTATTATTCACGTTTTCCACCTCGATGGTAATAAGCACTTATCGTTCCACTCTGCTGGTAACATTTTAATAAGCGCCCACCCACTCCAATTTTTAAAGCGCCCTGAGTGCTTATCATGTTGAATACGGTAAAATTTTTCTATGATTTCATTTTTCATGTTGGCAGATTTGCGTGTGAAAAGTTTTAAACTATTGACATGTGCAAAAACATGAATGACAAAGTAACACTGAAAGCCTTTGAGCCTCATCTCATCATTGCGCACTGTTTACATATTAAATGTTTTTTTGCATTTTTAGGAGTGAAGAGCAATGTCTGGTCCGCAGTGGCCTGGTTCAGTTGATGGACCAGCTTTGCAGCCTTAGTAGCCAAAGAGACTGCAGTTCCAATGAGAAACAAACAAAGAAACAGAAAGTGGCGACTATGGCCTGGGCTGCATTCCAAGTGCTTGCCAATCGCTGCATTGAATGGGAGAATGTGGAAGGTACATTATATTGTGGCAAACGTCAGTGTACTAAAAGCATGCCATACAACCAATTTAGAACTTTCCAGCCTTTTCAGACTGGCAGAGATTGGATGGATAATTACCAATTTAAAACTCTGGCTCAGCGGTTATTGCTGAATATTTCCTGAGAGGCAACATCAAGGGGACTATTTAGCAATGTCCACTGAGCCTGAAGTGAATAATTGTATAAATGTACATTACATGGAAACCTAAGAAAGGCAAACTGAAATAAGATTTTTTATTTAGATTTAAATTATTAATTCAAGGATTCACTCGAGCTTGCAGAATGAATTACAAACAATCACTAAATGAGGCAAGTTATGATATGAAGAATTATTCAGATTTAGATTATATTCGCTGATGTTGAAAACACCCTTCTAGATCAATTTTTTTTTCATATAATATAAAAGGCATATTCTATAATTGTTTTAGGGTTAATTTTACATATTTTCAAGTCTGGAGGGAGGTGTATCAGAACTTTTCTGATTTAGCCGCATGCAATTCTTTGTAAATGCTATTTAAAATTCACTCTAGTAAGAAATCCACCAAAGTATGGAACAAACTGTGGAAATAAAGTATTTTATAGTCAGGATGTGAACACCTCTTCTTGAGAGTGGGCTGTCACTTTCTGGAGGCACAGATAACAAATAAGATAAATGGGCTAAACTCTCCTAACAGAACTGTTAAGTAGTGGAACTTTGCATCGCTGTCTTGCTCGTTGCTATTCGCTCTCAAATACAGTATGGCTTGCAACAGTATAAATAATAAAGTGTACCAAGTAACCTTGATGACAGACAGACGGAGGGGCTGTCGTGGGGGATCTATCTTAGATTATATCTATGAAGAAGACTGCTGGCGTGCCACTCCTGAATTAATCTTTCATCTGATTCGATGTCAGCAATGGATTAGTTGGCTGGTAAAAATATCAATAATTAGACTCCATCATTCAGAAACAAGAAAAAATTTCTGAATAAACAAACCATTTGTTTTTTATTGTGTGTTTCTAAATATATACAGTAGGCCCTTGACCATTCGCGGTTCAGCGCTCGCACCCCCGCATACTCGTGGATTGATGACAAACCCGGAAGTAACTGGCACGTAATTCAATTTGAGCGAGTGGCTGAAAGCTTTTGTTTCTCCCTCCTGCTGATTGGTTGTAGATGATGTGTACACCTCTTTATTTCTCCTTTGCACACAAGTTATCAAGGTGATTGCTTGAATTGCAAAGTAAGTTTTTATTGTGTTTTTACTGATTATTTAAGCCCTGTGATGCCACTCAAACTCCCTGCATCTTCTATAATACATATATATATATATATATATATATATATATATATATATATATATATATATATATATATATATATATATATATATATATATATATATGTAAAGAAGAATGGGCCAAGATTAGTCCTGATCGATGTTCCAGACTGATCTACAGCTATAGGAAGCGTCTGGTTGAAGTTATTGCTGCCAAAGGGGGGGCACAAAATATTAAATGTGATGGTTCAGTTACTTATTCCTCCCCCTTCTGTCATTGTTTGCATGCTATCCTCATTAAAATATGAAAACCTATAAATGTTTTTGTGGTTTTAGTTAAAGCAGACACTGTTTTTTCATCTGTGTGATTTTGACAAAGATCAGATCACATTTGATGGTGATTTTATGCAGAAATATGAGAAATTCCAAAAGGTTCAGATACTTTTTCATACCACTGTACTACTCCAGGCTCATCTGCCACAGCTTCTCCAGCACAATAAGCCTGTCTCTTTCTCTCCCAGTCATTAACTGTTACATTTTATTATAGCACTGTACATACAGTACTTTTCAGTATATTTTATGTTATGTTCCGACTTACATTGAAAATCGGGTTATTTCGTGTCTTAAAAACGGATCAGCGTCGTAAACCGAGGAGTCCCTCTGTGTGTGTGTGTGTGTGTGTGTGTGTATATGTCTATATATATATATATATATATATATATATATATATATATATATATATATATATATATATATATATATATATATATATATATATATATATATACAGGGATCCTTGGCTACTTCGTGCTTCAATTCATGTGGCTTCAGTGCATCGGCTTTTTTTTTTAAAACATTTATTGAATTAAAAAATAAGGAAATTAAGGAAGAATAGGGAAAAATTTAAGGAAAATGCCGCAAAGCAAGGCCAATTATGCAAAAAATAAAACCCCAAACAAACAAAAACAAAAAAAAAACCCAACCCAAAACGCCCCATCAAAACTGTCGTGGTGGGAGTGTTTGTGTAAGACCCAAGGATGCAGGAGACCGAAGGAAGTTTCAACAATTTATTAAACATTCAGTACTGGAAATCACTAGAAAACGCAGAATGGAGGGAACTGGTCGTGCACGTAGCGCGGGCCAGGGATCAGAGAGAACGTCGAGGAACAGAGTCACGGTAATCAATCTTCTGACAGCGGAGGGAAGCATGCCGCTCCCATTTATAGCTGGCTGCCGCTGATTGCTGATTAGGACCAGGTGCGCTCTGCTCAGAAACTCCTCTACCGGCGACTGCCACGCCCCTCGCCCACACCTGCAATGATTAAAGGAAAAGTTAGTGTCTCCAGCCAGCACAGACCATGACAAAAACTACTTACATTTTTATGTGATGTGCACACACTGTGTGTGTGTTTATATTGTATTTACATCTTATGCATTATTTTTTTAATGTTCAATTATTATAAGCATATTTATAGCTTTGAATATGTATTTATTGATATCATATCCACATATACATGTACGATTACGTCAGTCAGGGATGTCAATCCTACTTCCGGAATTCGACAGTCTCAGCGGGATCTCGGTCCCAATTAACTGTGGAAAGTGAGGGATTCCTGTGTGTGTGTGTGTGTGTGTGTGTGTGTGTGTGTGTGTGTGTGTGTGTGTGTGTGTGTGTGTGTGTGTGTGTATATATATATATATATATATATATATATATATATATATATATATATATTAATTTATATATTTTGCTTTCTTCTTTTTTCGGTTTTAGGCTGTTCTTCAGATGCAGTGCATTCTGGATTAGCCCGGCAGGTATCAAGTCTGTTGACTAATCACCTTGCAAGAGCTACGGAATGCTCTGGTAACCAAGCAGCTGGAAACGATGCTCTTCAAGATGTGCTTAGTCTACTGAATGACCTGTCTAGGTAAATGAAGTTAATATTTGAGGACATCTTACTTTAAAAATGATGCAATACCATTTTTATGTACATGTCAAGATAGCTTTAAAGATAATCTTCAAAGGCTTGTGTTCTTTTACGTTTGCTGTACTATCCTATTGACATGTAACCTGACTTATATTTAATATATAGTGCTATATACACCATTCAGCCATAAGATTAAAACCACTGACAGATAAAGTGAATAATATTGATTACTTAATTACACTGGCACCTGTCAATGGGCGATATATATTAGGCAGCAAGCGAATACAGTGGTACCTCACCTTACGAAAGTCCCAACAAAGCGCGAAGCAAAGTTGCGACCAACACCGGAGCCCCCGAGACGGGGCGCGGCTCATCCGGACCTCCGATCCCTCAAGTAAACGAGTGAATGTTGAGTTCAGTACTAAACAAGTGTTCAAAGCGTACTTGCCTGCTTGACAGCTCGGAAGTCCAGACAAGCCACGTTCCGCCCCAAAAGCTCCGGTGTCGGCCGCAACGCCTCCAGCACTTGGCGGCGCGCGTCACAAATATTTAATAATGTTTCATATTGTTTGGTTTGGTTAATAAAAAAATTGGTTCATAAAAATGTTTAATATTGGTTTAATTAATAAATATGTTCATAAAATGGTTTAATATGTTAATAAAATGTTTAAATGGTTTAATGAATAATTTTCTTTTCCTATTAACACATATTTCATACATATTTCATACAAAATTTGTGGACTTTTAGAATTTTTTGCCTAAAACTTTTTTATATTCTTTTATAAGAGTTCAGGTTTACATTTTTTGGCATTTACAGTTCCAGCGAAGTTGGTTGTTGCCCCCAGGATTAAGATTCTCTCTGTTCTTTGTGAAGAGGTCACTGCAATATTTAAAGATGAACTTCAGGCAGCATTTGTTGATAAACTTTTTTTGATCAATTCTAAGCTGTTTGCACTTAAAACAAACTTTCATTCCTGTTCTCCCCCCCCCCCAATTCCCACATACTTCAGTTTCTATGGTTAATACCAAAGAGTGAAATTCAGAAATGGATCTCAAATTAGAATCTTGAGCTGGAATGTGAAGTGATAACATACAGTACCAGTCAAAAGTTTTCTGTTGATTTTGCCAACAACTAAAAAAACTGAAGATAAAAAAAAAAATAGTAAAAGGACCTTTTTACAAACATTTTGTTAAACGTCTGTATAAAACAGGGAAAGCGATCTGAAACTCTGTTCTATTATTTCAGTTCTGGATTTTACCTCAAACCCAGCAAAGATCTAAAGAACTGGTTATGCTTTTCCAGTATTTTCAGTAGAGACTACATTTATTGTAATAACATGGAAAAGGAAAATATTTGTTGGTTTCACAATGTTGCCCCTTTTATTCTTTCCAGGAGCAATATAGGAAAAGCAATTCTGAGCCAGCCAGCCTGCGTTTCCAAGCTGCTTTCACTGCTCCTGGACCAGCGTCCCTCCCCTAAACTAGTTTTGATTATACTGCAACTGTGCAGGGCTGCTCTTCCTCTTATGAGTGTGGAGGACTGTGGCAATGTGGCATTGCCTCCTTGGAGCTACTTCATCAATGCCATAAACACCGAACAAGATGATGCCAGTGACCCTGCATCGCGTATTGTCGCACTTTTGTTGGCCAAGCTTGCGGACTATGTGGTGCCAGGTAAGCGACAGACATAATGGATTACATATCTTATTCTATACTCAAAAGTTTTCAGAGTAATAATCTTATAATAACACTTACCGTTCCACTCCGCTGGTTACATTTTAATAAGCGCCCACCCACTCCAATTTTTAAAGTGCCCTGGGTGCTTATCATGTCAAATACGGTCTAAAGAAGAAAGTGTTTTGTGAAGTCAAAGACTGACCACTTAATCAAGTGGAAATGTGTGAGCAGTTCTTATGAGGAACCCAAACAACGTTAAAGCTGTTCTGTACAGAGAAGTGCACTAAAAGTCCTCTAAGCTGATGTATAGAACTAATCAACAGTTAGTGGAAGCATTTTATTTTACTAATTACTGCTCAAGGGGGACTGAAAGCAACGGTGCCGTTGAGCAGTATGCAGTCCAGGATAATGCTCCTTCAAAATAAATGCATGTTTATGATAGTATTTCATTATACTTGTTTAATTGGCTTCTCTTTATCTACTTTTGTGACTCATGTGAAAATCTGATGAGGACATGTTTGGGTAGAAATATAGAAAATTCCTAATGGTTCACAAACTTTCAAGCCCCACTGTATTTTTGTTTACAATGTTCGTGTTACTTTTAGGCACCCAGACCTTGCTATCCCCTGCTTCCTCTGAGCCGGATAACAGATCCATCTGGGCTGGCACCATGGGCAATGTTAAAACAGAC
Organism: Plotosus lineatus; assembly: GCA_024760905.1. NCBI lineage: Eukaryota > Metazoa > Chordata > Actinopteri > Siluriformes > Plotosidae > Plotosus > Plotosus lineatus. Next base: position 34,354,921 of record CM045734.1, on the reverse strand, counting down.
AAAGATGGTGGAGAAGAGGAAGAAGCAGTGGATGGCAAACTCTCCATCTTCATACACAAAAGAGAAGACCAGTCTTCCCATGAAGTACTTCAGCCATTACTGAGGTAAATAGGAGACCTTAAAAAAGATTTTACTTGAGAGGACGAGAGTAGGGTGGACAGTCAAACAAGCTTCATCAAAACACATCACTACTCTGACAATCATATGGCAATGTTTTATTTTTTTTTATGCACAATATAGTTGTTGATATTTATCAACAGACTTTTTGTATTTATACAGTGAAACTGGTTAAAGATGTCCAGTGGATGCTTTCAGTGAATTTGTACTTCTCAGAATGACTAAGTGATATTAAACTAATATTTTTGGATATAAATTGTGCTTGTCTACTGTAATACCTACTAAAATCTTTGATGTCCCTGCAGTCATATTTATGTGTTATGCCTTTGCAGTAGCTCTGAAGGTCGTCCTTTTAGACTTGGCGCTGGAGCCAATATGGACAAGGTGGTAAAAATGGATAGAGACATGACCAAGGTAAATTCTGCCTCCATGATTAAAAATATATACAATACAGTCGGCCCTCTACTTACGAAAGACTTACAAAATCCAGGTTACGAAAAACATTTTCCTAAATTTTCGTCCTCTTTTTACGAAAACAATCTCTTTTTACGAAAAGTGCAGAAAACGCCATTCACAAATTCAAACGCGCTATTTACAAATTCAAACAATGTGCGAGTTGCTCTCTCATTGGCTGTCTCCCAACATCTTGCCCCGCTGGCCTCTCATTGGCTAGGAGGCAGCTGAACTGCACCCATACTTCCTGTACCCATACTTCCTGTTTGTCACACGCGTGAGAGAGGAGAGTCGATCAGGAATGTTGGCGATTATTTCGGAATGATATTGAAGCGGAAGGAGGCATGAAAACAGTGCTCTGTGAGACAAGACCTCCGATCTTGCAAGGAAGCAAGTTAATATTAAATCAACACCTCTGATCTTTCAAACAGGTCCTGTAATTCTGCTTTAAATACAACATCCCGTCCATTTAAACATTTAAATACAATTGCTCCCTCAGCTGCACGCTGCGTGTGGGCGGAGCCCACATTCGGCAAAACACACCAGAGAGGCAGAGCGAAACAGCGAGAGAGAGAGAGAGAGAGAGAGAGAGAGAGAGAGAGCCAGTGAGTTTTGTGTGTGTGTGTGTATGTGTGAGAGAGAGAGAGAGCGAGAGAGAGAGAGAGAGAGAGAGACAGAGAGAGAGAGATAGAGAGAGCGATAGAGAGAGTGTTGTGTGTGTATGTCCGTTAATAAAAAATGTTTAATAATGGTTTAATTAATAAATATGTTAATAAAATAGTTTAATATGTTAATAAAATGTTTAAATGGTTTAATAAATAATTTTCTTTTACTTTTAACACATATTTCGTGCATATTTCATACAAAATTGGTATACTTTTATCATTTTTAAAGGGATTATGGGGTAGTCTTGGGAGCCTTGGAACAAATCACGTGTTTTACATGTAAAATGCGCCTCTACTTACGAGAACTCCAGGCTACGGAAAAGGCTCTGGAACGGATTAATTTTGTAAGTAGAGGGCCGACTGTATTTAATACTGACCTATTCATCTGCTGAAAAAAAAAACCTATTGCTAATTAACTGATGTTGTTAGCTTACTTTATTAAGGTACTCTAATGCGATTTTTACACTGAACATGCTTAACTTTTATTGCAATTCATGCCTTAATTCTCTCCTTAAAGTCCGGTTGCTGTGAAGTGGTGACAGAAGAAGCATCGGCAGCTCTGCGTAAGGCAATTAAGTGGGCACAATCAGGGCTTATTGTGAGTGTGGGGCCTCCAGTGGAAACTTTAATTCAAGAGACTTCAGGGGGAAATTCTACAGGAGACAAGAAGAAAAGTGCCCAGAGTGCAGTATGCCGAGACAGGAATGCAGAACTGTCCAGGTGAAGAAAAAATTAAAAAGTAATATATAAGGTCAGACAGCATTTGCTTCATGGCTTTCTCAGATAGAACTGCTGTTTTGGGCTACACTTTGATGATGAAGCTTTGAGGGTATAAAAATGTCCTGATTCACAGGGTTTTTTGGCAATCAACCTTGTTTAATACTGTTATGACAGTTGTATTCACATCTGAAGGCATGGACTCATCACTATCATAGCACACTTAAGGAAAGTGTGAGTTTATTTAGTTCTTTCCTTTGATATACTGCCATTGCAAAAAAGGGTAAATAAATCAACAGTTTTTATTTTTCTTAATTAGACATGATGATGAAGAAGATCATCATGATAATAATAATAATAATAAAATGGTATATGATGAGTCCTACGAGCATTTTAGTCATACTGTAGTGTTCAGAGCAAGGAACTTTATTCTGTGTAAAGCATATAATCCTTGGAACCATACATTTTGCTCTTCTGCTTTTTCTCATTTCAGGTCTGACCCAGTCCGTCCATTTATCAGTGGTCATGTAGCAAACAGTATGGCTGCTGAAGTCATTGCTTTGCTGCACAGTCTTCTTACAGCACCAGAGTCAAACACTGCACAGATATGGACAACTATAGCGGAGAAGGTTGGCACTTACTGCTATGGTCTAATAGAACTGTTAAATTCTAAAACTGTTCAACATTTATAACATTTTCTACTTAAGATGTTTGTTTGCAAAAAAAAAAAAAAAAAAAAAAAAAAATGAATATCTTGCTCTTCTTCTTATACAATCTGTCACATGACTCAGGTTTTGTCTAGAGCCCTAATGTACATACCTCAGTTGGGTAAATATGCAGAAAATATCTTGGACAGTGGAACGAGCAATAATAGAGAGCTGGCCAAGCTGCAAGCAATCAGTCGACAGGCAGTAGCAGCCTTGTGTGCTCTGGGTGGCTTCAAAGAGACCATCAAAATTGGATCGGAGGTTCAGGTTAGACCTTACAGTTTTATAAAATTTTACAACCTGGGATTACTTGCTCAATATTTTGAAGAAGACAAACGTTTCCCATTGTTTATTATAGGTCATTGGTAAGGGATTACAGGACAGTTTTGGAGTGGTCATTTCCATTAACGAACAGGAAGGCATTGCGACGGTCAAGTTTCCCTCCTGCGATTATCGCCGTGAGTGTAAGGCCTCGGACATCTTGACTGTACCCATCTCACGCCTATCAACCTCACGGTCAGAGGTAAGACATGGACAAAGGGATTAGCACAAATGATAATGAGTACATGGTAAACAGGAAAATTCTTTGAAGTGGTCATATTAGCTGAGAGAAAGAGATAAGAGAAAGAGGCCTGACTTTGGACATTTTTATCCTCACAATATCTTAATATTTTATATAATATATTATTTTCAATATCTAAAATATTCCGAGCTTTTATTTTAGTCAGATGTTCACTAGTCTGTATCTGATTTAAAGCCTGTATATTCTTATTATTTTCTTTATTTCGGCTTATTGGAACTGATACCCCCATGGCCTAAATGGCAGCTTTTTAAAACAGGCTTTTGCAAATGATCTCTAACACATTTTAGCAGATTGCAAACTTGAAATGTAAGCAAAAACCATCTTATAGGAAAGATATACTGTACATAATTCCAGTGCAAAAGTAGGTTTAGAAGGCTTAATTTTTAATTTTCCTTTAACTTTGACTGATTTGTAATCCTTTTTTCAATGAAAAATATTTATTTTCTGAACCACTTAATCCTAATTAGATGAGATAAATATGATTGGGTACTGAATATGTTAACAAATCTCTCGGTTCCAGGCTTTGCCACTCTATAAGCTGTCCATTACTGAGAAGGTAGTTCAGGCAGTGCAGTCCATGTTGTTACCACATGAGGGCAGTCTTTCAATCCACACCTGCCTCCCAGCCTCTGGAGACGGATCAAGTCCTGTTATGGCTGTAGTGCGTCTGCTGGCTGAGATAAGGACGAGGTCAGAAAGTACTATTTACCTGAAATTTTAGAGAAATGTTTATCAGTATCAACATCTACCAAAACTTACTAAACCCTGACTTATCCCCATCTCAGATCTCCACCTTTACATACACGGAAAAAAAAATAAAGATTTTTAAGAAATATCGATTTCAAGTTTTTAGCCTGGACCTCACGATTAAGTCCATATCTGAGTTGTGAAAAGACATTGGAAGGCTTTTCTATGATATGGCATATTATTGTTTTATATGTGTAACTAAAACAGATCCTGTTTATGATTTACTTGCAAAAAATATAGAATTTCATTTTATTTTATTTAAAAACATATCGAGGTTAAAATTTTAGTAAAAATTCGTGGTATTTTTCATGTGGTGCAGTTAATTTAAATCTTGACCTTCAGAAAATGATTTTAGTTTATAATGAATTGAAAATAATCACAATAATAAAAATAATAACACAGTAATAAGAATAAATCTTTTTTCCATACAATAATACAAATGGTCTATCAAAAAAACCTGATGTCAGCAGTACTATTCACACACACACACCCCTCCCTCTCTGTGTGTTTTCATGACAGAGCATGCCTGGTTATGGCTCAATTGCTTGAGGACAGCTCATTCTGTGAGGAGTTTATACAGCAATGTCCAGCTGCTGTCGAGGTTCTAAATTTAGTTGCACAGGAGTGTAGCCCAGGTATGTGCCCATGTCTATTTCCTTCCTGTTCTGTTTTATTATGATTTTGTTTAAATTTTAAGAAATTGTTCTTCTGGAGAAAAGAAGAAAATACCGTGACACCTCAGCTAACGAATTTAATCTGTTCCGAGGGCAAACGTGTAAGCCGAAAAGTTTGTTAGATGCAACAATTATTCTCATAGGAAATTACAAAAAACAATTAATCCATTTCAACCCCCTCCCAAACTCATATAACCTGCCACAAACATGAAATATATTAAAGATAAACATCTAAATACAGTGGTATCTCACCTTATGAAAGTCCCAACAAACGAAAAATCTAGGTTACGAAACGCATTTACCTAAAATTTCCGTTTCTGGATACGAAACAAATTCACGTTACGAAAGCGCCATCTCAAAAATTCAAACAATGTGCGAGTTGCTGTCTCATTGTCTATCTCCCAACATCCCGCCCCGCTGATTTCCCATTGGTTATCTCCCAACATCCCGCCCTTGCTGGCCTCCCATTGGCTGTCTCTCAACATCCCGCCCCGCTGGCCTCCCATTGGCTATCTCCCAACATCCTGCCCCGCTGGCCTCCCATTCGCTGGGAGGGATAACGCAGCTCCCTCCCATTGACTATTATGGAGCTGTATCTCCATAATACCCATGATGCTTTTCGTGTAAAGGAACCGGGAATGCGGTTGAGTGATATCACAAAGGAATATGGCCAAACCCGTCTACCTTCAGTACAATATTGAAGCAGAAGGAGGCCTTAAAAGGTATACTTTTCTAAATTTTAAAGGGTTTAGGGGGGTAGTATTGGGGGCCTTGGAACGAATCACACGTTTTACATGTAAAATGCAGTTCAACTTATGAAAAAATCCAGGTTACGAGACCACTTCTGGAACGGACTAATTTCATAAGGTGAGGTACCACTGTACAATAAATATTTATAATAATGATACATGTACATTTACATTAATAGTAATTAATAATAAATAGTATAAAACAAGAATAAACAATAAGTCAACTAACTCTTCCAATCATTGACTGCGGCAAAGATGTCACGTGGGCAGGCAGGAGGTGGTGTGTAACAGAGGAGGAGGAGATTTTTGTGTGTGTGCACGCCACGGATGCCAGCGAGGAGAGTCTCGTGGTAACCACCCACAAGGCCAGTGCTTCTCAAATAGGGTGTGATGCGGGGGGAGTTGACCCTGGGGAACATGGTTTTTTGCCATACTTTTCTAGAATTAACTTTAATTGCGCATCTACTACAGTAGTTGGCAGTGGCGCTCTCACTGTGTTCCCTACATTGTAGGGAAAAAGCACTGAGCAAACGATATGAAGTGCATTAAACACTATTTAGAGTCATGCATGGGGTGCTGGGGCGAGACGTGAAATAGTTTTTTTTCTTCCTAAAGGGGGCATCACAGAAAATAATTGAGAAGCACTGCACAAAGTGTTCGCAGAGTGCGGAGGACTACACACGGAAGAATACGAGGCGAATCGGCTCAGAAAAGCCATTTTGAAGAGAGCTCATAAAGTGAATTTTTGCTTGTTGGGTGGAGCAGATTTCTGGTTGGTTCGTATCACATACCATGGAAAATTTGTTATAAGGGACACTCGCTAGACGAGGTACCACTGTATAATAAAATACAGCTCTATGATACAGGACGTATTATTTATAATGAAATTACCAGAGGAAAGGGCCTCAGTAGGTATGATTTTGATGTTGAAAGTCTCTATGGTGTGATCAGGTTTTAAAAAATGTCATACCATCTTAGGACTATGCTTGTATTGTTCTAGAGAGAAGACTTGTAGACACACACACACACACACAAACTAAAGGATGTTTAACAACAGTTAACATGTTTTTTCTTGGATATTTGTATTCAGCTCATTGTGCTGAAAATTTTTTTGCATCGGATTTTTCTTTATAATGACAGTGCAAAGCAGCTTTATAGAATAAATTGATTCGGAAATATATTTGGTCTCTTTCAAAATTTATATAAGTCCTGTACATCTCAAATGAAGAAGCCTGTGGTGACACTGGCAACTAATGTTCATTCCAATCCAGATTAAAAAACTAAATAAATAAAATATATTTTTTTGAAAATAGTAATGTATCAAAATAAAAAAAGCTTTAAAATTGATTGATTTGGTGATAGATAAATCACTGGTTATTTTTTTTTCAGAGTGTGACCCTCTGTGTTAAATGCTTACTCTCATAAGTTTACACCACACCAGATTTCCAAATCCAGAAGTATATGGCTATTTCATACATTAATCTGAAATAATGAAACAATTATTTTGGGGAGTTTCTTGGGTCTGCTTCAAGTGTGCAGTGAATTTATTACATGTCAGAAATCCATCCCATGATCCAGTTGCTTTTCACGAGCATTAAATCGTCTGTCATTACCTCCTGTTCACTGCACAAGGAATGAGGCACAATGCTCAAAAATTCAGACCAAAAAAAAAAAAAAAAAAGCTGCACGAGTCAGAATTCAGCTCTAAATTTGGATTTAAAGCTCACACAGTGCCTGAAAGCTACCATGAATCTGTCTGCTGAATGATTTGCACTTTTATGTGTAGGTGAACGACTGGGCATGGTGGAGGTGCAGTGTGAAAGACTAAGAATGTTGTATCGTGACTGCGCTCGCCCCCCGCCGCCTCCTCCTCCTCCTCTCCACATTGACCGAAGACAGGTATGAGTCTCCATTTCATTAGGCTAGAAATACAGCGTTATTATTATTATAAAATAATTATTATTTTATGAGGATTAATAAAGTTAATTAATAAAAGGGTTTATAGAATCAATCTTAGAATCAGATTAGTAGAAAAAAGTAAATTAACTTACCAATCTAATATATATATATATATATACCTAATTTATTAGTAATTGTCTTAATATCTGCTGGTATCCTCCCCTTTCAGCCCAAGCAAATCACATGGTGTCCATCACGTGTCTTTCCACCAGTGCGTGCCTGTCTGTTCTCATCGCACTTGTCCTCTGTGATGTTTCTAGCGGACCCCAGTGCTGGGGGTGGCCTACCTAGGGGCACTTTTATCTATGCTACCTCACCTGTTCCTGTTCAGGTAGCTGTTTTAGAGCAGATGTTGATAAACTTATCACAGCGTTACAAATTCCTTAAAGCATAAACTTTTTTACAAATTGCTTTTATCAACATTGTCATTCGTGATGATATGATTTAATACATTTCTAAGACAAAAACAATCTTCTTTATTTAAAATGAGAGTTATAATTTAAATTGTTGTCTCATTTTCAGGCTCCATCATTTTACTGGGAATTAGAGATCGTATCCTATGGAGATTCTGAGGACGACAGTGGCCCTATCGTGTCTTTTGGCTTCACCACAGAAGCAGAAAAGAGGGATGGTGCATGGACCAACCCTGTTGGCACTTGTCTCTTTCACAAGTACTCTTTTATTAATCTCATTTTGTTTTTGACCAGGTATTGCACCCTATGTATTCTCATGTTCTCACACAGGAATATATTTTTAAATAAGCATCCTGTTTCCTGTCTCATTCACCCACAGTAATGGGCGAGCTGTTCATTACAATGGCTCCAGTTTGCTCCAGTGGAAAAGCGCAAGGCTAGATGTGGCACTACTTCCTGGTGAGATATAATGTTTATTTACTTTGAAGTAAAATCAGTCTGTGCGTCGTGTCCCCCACCACACAAATTTTAAATACAGTACGAGCAAGGAACAAGATATTGTTCATTGAAGTGGTGAGCCTAACCACAAGTCTTAGTATCTGTATGAAACCTGTGGAAAATTGAGATATAAATGTCAGAACAGATTATTTTCTTCTTGTTTTCTGTATCATGTTTCATTTCACAGTCAGATAGACATCTTCAATATATTTCAACATATTCACTGTCAGTATAAAAATAAACTGGACCACCATTAAACAATAAATTGTTCAATGTAATTGAATAGTCATCCTCTTGAAACGCTTTACTATTTCTACATCAACCCTGTTTGCAACCCCCTTACATTATGTATTTTTAAATTTCTTCATATTTTAAAAAAATAAATACACTTTCAATGTAAACCTCAAATGTATTTGTTTGTATCATATAATAAATTAAATGCTGACTCATCGATATTTAACACAAAATAAAAGTAATACACTTCCTAAAGCCAACAAGGCTTTGTATGCCTCATGAATCTTTTGTACTGTATGACATATGAAGCAACATTTTGTTGATCTTGCATTTCTCTAAACATTAAAATTGTATAGAAAATGAAAATAATTTTTAGTTTCATGGTTTCATATCAAATAAAGTATGTTTGCATGTTAGCTTGCAGGATCTGTTAATCGAGATGCATTTTCAATGGTTTGGAGAATATAGCAGCAATTTGTTATATAAATGTTGAATAGATGGCCTAATGGTGGTATTTTGGGCATGCTTGCGACTCAGCTATTATATTATATTTTGACAGTAATTTTTTCTCTCATATCGCCTGCTTAGGAAATGTTGCTGGAATAGGCTGGGAACGCATGGAGGGCACACCGCCTTCACCAGGCCAGACACCAAAGGGAAGGGTGTACTTCACCTACTGTGGTAGGCGCCTCAGCCCCTACCTGGAGGATGTAGCTGGAGGAATGTGGCCCCTGGTCCACATCCAAAAGAAGGTTAATTAGCAATCCGTCAGGCATTTCAATAAAAAAGAATATGCATCTAGTATACATTCAGTCATTTGATTTCTTAGTAACAGTCCATTTTGATTTTTATTATCCAAACTCATAATTATCAAAATGAAAAGGAGTTAGTCAGTTTTTCTGGAGGTATAAAAGAAACCATTCAGAGTCCACTCTGTAAATACATGTGTTAGATCACTGTTTCCACTGGTCACTACCACAGCTATATTACCGACCTTTGGACAACACTCGAATGCTTTCCCAAGCGGACATAGCCACGTCACAATAATACACCATGTAAAAGGAGCTGGGATACTAATTAAAGTATGTGTCTTTACATCGCTGTTTTCACAGCAACACTATCATCAAGTACAACCACAATGGATGATTCTTCACATAAATACTGAAGCACTCTAATCTTTATTTTTTTCCACTGGATTATGAAAAGATGCTAACATTGGAAGTTACACTAGCTCAGTTTTTCTAATGGCAACGCATCACAAAGTTTTGGTGTGTCATGTTATTTTGCTCCTGACACGAATATGATAGTAGACCAGCTAAGAGTTAGTGTTGCTGTGGAACATTATTTTCTGGCTGTAAACTGGTTCTATGAAAATGTGAAGAGCTTGTGTGAAATTTTGGTGCTGGATTTGAAATGACAATACAGTTGGCTTTTTTTGGGGGGGTGAGGGTGGGGGTGGGTGGGGCATGGGTCAATCATTATTAGATTAGATACACAAAATTCTTTGATTGTTGTGATGCTCTTTGACTGCAAAAACCACCTGAATACTGTGTTTGCATGTTTGAACATTTCTAGAACACAAAGGTTTGTGCTAACTTTGGGTGCCGTCCGTTTGCGTATGCGGAGGGGCAAGCCCACAGAAATGCAGCTGATCTCTGCATAGACCTGTCAGAGGAAATAAGTGCCAACTTTGAGGCACTGCCTTTTGCAATGGCTTCAGACAGTGACAATGATGCTGGTGCCAGTGTTGCTTCTGACTCTGGCTTGCATGGACCTCCTTGTCGCATTGCTGCAGCGTCTACCAATCAATCACGTAAGACCCGCCTCTCACCCTTAAGAGTGTACAAAATGGCCCTGTGCAGGCTGGTATAGTTCATGAACTATGTTAATTTTAAAGTTTAAGTTAATTTTTTTTGTGTGTGCACTAAATATAAAATCTTAAATTCAGACATGCATTTCTTTTTTTGCTTATGTAGTATTATGTGATTATAATTGGTTAATGTCTTTTTATTGGTTCTTAGAATACAACAGTGATGCTTCCTGCTATTATAAACTTGAGCTGAGCTATGAGAATCTTGTGACCTCTGGCCCCGACCCCCACCCTCCACCAATCACTGATGATGAGAGTGATGATGATGATGATGATGATGGACTGAGGGTGAAAGAGACATAGACAATATTTTTATGGCTGCGTAGACATTCATTCCTTTCCACAGCCTTCTGCTTACCTCTACCTTTCTCTTTTTTAATGCAGGAGGATCACTATGCCCTGCTTGTTAAAGCATGGGAGACTAAAGTTTTCCCGACTATACGCCGCCGCTTTAGGAATGAAGCTGAAAGGAAATCTGGACTGGACCAGATAAAGGGAGCACTTCAGCTTGGTAAGCAGAATCTTTCCCAGAGTAGCTTTAATCTATGTAAAGTCTAGATCAGCATTATTGATATCCTTTAAGAGACCAGGTGAAATTGTATGACGACTATATAAAATAAACATTGTCTCAAAGCAGCTTTACAGATATCAGGATGTAGATCTTGTTTAATCTCTAATGATCAAATCAGACGTGAAGCTGGCAAGAACAAACTCCATGAAGCATAATGAGGAAGAAATGTTGAACCATTTCAAAATATTCCCTTTTTATTTAAAAATCTAATTCAGAATTATTTTGAAGAATTTCTGATAATTATCATTATATTATTTAGATTATATTGTAGTCCAAAATTCCTATCATTCAGTTGTAATGCAGTTTCTGAATTATAATAACATCTGGTTTCCAGGAAATTAAAGCAATATAAACTTACTGTTTGTATTATATTATACACCTACTTTGGATTACCATGTAGGTGGACAGGTACAAAGTTTAGTTTGTCATTTGTTTTTTTTTTCATAATTTTACACACCAATAAAAAATTGTACTGGTACCACACAAATTACGTTCACTACCATCAATGATAACAATGTCCTTACAATATTCTGGACTTCAAGAACCCAGGTACGATAAGGTGGTCTCTTTCTGTTGATAGACAGATCGTGGTGGAACCAAGAAGAGCACAACAGATGTGCTTCAGGAAATACAGTGCATGTACATAGTGGAATCACTTTTGAAAATGCTTTGTATTTTCCAATCCTCAACATTTCAATGATGAATTACAGTGTATTATTAGTAGAATAACTTGAGGAAAAGTTCTTGAACTATTCAGAACTTAACCGCTGGTCCACCTCTTGCTGTAACGGCAGCGTGTATTTGAGGTAACATAACCTCCAAAAGTTGATCCAAAAACTTGATGATCTCTCTTATACTAAACTAACCAACTAACCTGAGTGTTGAATACATCATTCAATGGGAGAGAAAAGATCCAAAGGAGTATGACTTACATAATGTTATAGCGTTTTCTTAAATTTGCATGTCTCAAGAAACAAAATAAACTTGAATCATTTAAATGAATTCTAAAAGAGTAATAATTATGCATTTTTAATTTAATTCATTCATTTTTCTGAACCAGCTAACCCTAATTATGATTGGGGGAGGCTGGCGCCCATCTCAGCTAACTCTGGGCAAGGGCAGGATGCACCCTGGATATCTCGGCTAGCCATCGTAGAAACATGGTGACGGCTATGCAGCTACTCTTGACGAAAGTCAGCAATGTTTTTTTTTTTTTCTTACATGCCTCTTATCACAGACAATGAGAGACATGGCCGGCCTTTGATAACCCAGTTAGCTGCACTGGGGATTTTTTTATTTCTTTTTTTTTTTGTAAATTTTCTTTGTTTTAAAGGTTAAAGTTTTGGGAAAGTTATATTTTTGGCTCTGTTCGTACTTTTAACTAGATTGTTAATGTGGCCTCAGACAAGTAGTTTCCCAGACAAAGTAAACAGTAAAAGCTAACTAACAGTAAATACATACAACTAAGCTATACTTATATATTTATTTTACCCACTTATATACAGTCGGCCCCCAACTTATGAAATTAATCTGTTCCAGAGCCTTTTTCATAACGCGGGAGTTTCGTAAGTAGGGGCACATTTTCCAAGGCTCCCAAGACTACTGCATAAACCCTTTAAGAATGATAAAAGTACACCAATTTTGTATGAAATATGTGTTAAAAGTAAAAGAAAGTTATTTATTAAACCATTTAAACTTTTTATGAACATATTAAACCATTTTATTAACATATTTATTAATTAAACCATTATTAAACATTTTTTAGTAACACCCACACCCACACGCACACACCTGTCTCTCTCTCTATCTCTCGCTCTCGCTCTCTCACACACACACAATACAGTACACATTAAATACAGGAATTACAGTACCTGTTTGCAAGATCAGAGGTCCTCATTCAATATTAACTTGCTTCCTTGTGAGATCTGCGGTCTTCTCCCACAGAGCACTCTGTTTTAATATCGTGCTGAAATAATCGCCTCCTCCACTGTATTTCCGCTTTAAGGTCTCCTTCTGGTTCAATATTGTCCCGATTGTAGAGGGGTTTTGGAGATAACGAAACATAACGCTGCATGATCAATCTCAAAACAAGCCAACAGTCAACTCTCCTTCACTCGTGTGACAAACAGGAAGTATGGGTACAGGAAGTATGGGTAACTGCTGCCTCCTGGCCAATGGGAGGCCAGCGGGGCGGGATGTTGGGAGACAGCTAATGAGAGAGCAACTCATGCATCGTGTGAAATTTTGATTGGCACATTTAAATTTTGAATGGCGCATTTGGTGCTTTTCGTAAGAAGAGGTTGTTTTCGTATCCCAGGGACGAAAACTTCGGAAAATGTTTTTCGTAACCTGTAATTTTCGTACCCAGGGAGTTTCGTAAGTAGGGGGCCGACTGTATTCATTTTACCCAACAGTTTGTCTTACACTGTCTCAATTTATTTTTATTAAAGGAATGGTGGACATTGCACGACAGACAGTGGAGTTTCTGTATGAAGAGAATGGTGGAATTCCTCGGGATCTATATCTACCCACTATTGAGGACATTAAGGATGAGGCCAGTAAATTTACCATCGACAAAGTTCGCAAAGGTACACCCACACATTTCCCAAATACTTAATGCTTTCTTGTACACACACACACACACACACACACACACACACACACACACACACACACACACACACACACAAACACATCCCAGAAAGAGGATAACTGTGACCTTGTCCTGGAGGCTAGTCCTTGGATAGGAGCTTTTTGGTAAGCCCCTGGTGTTTCAGCTTCTACCAATGGGGCCCAGCTGGCTCATCCCAAATGATCTACATGGATTTTCCTTCCTATAGACCAAAAATTGGCATGAGGTGCCATAGGAAGTCCACTACTATGCTGTGGTCATGGCAGTCTGATCTCTGCCTGTCAAAACTGGTTTTAGGAATTTAGAGTGCCTCCGTAATGCTTCCTTGGGATTTGGTCATACACATTTTGGAGAAGACCACTGGGTAAAGCTAGATGTTACACTGAAGAAAATATATATCTTAGCTCGATGCAGAAACCTTTGCTATTTCTTTTAGAGGGTCTAGAAATGGTTATCAGAGGGAGGCTGAGGCATCTCTGCAGAATCTGTTCCCCCATGACATGGACCAGTGTTAGCAGCAAAAGATGTACAAATGGATAGATGGATTAAAGTTTTTTTGTTTTGTTGTTGTTTACGACATTTTTGAAAGAAATGAATGAGTACAACCCCAATTGTGTTTGTATAAGGTATTTATTGCATGTTTTTGTGATACTCTTCAGGTGTAACAGTGGTCATACGCAGTCCTGAGTGCAACAACACTGGGAGCAGCATGGGAGGAACAGCCCTACCGAAGTTTGCCATTCGAGGCATGCTCAAAACATTTGGACTTCATGGAGCAGTACTTGATGTTGATAATGTAGGTTACTTTAATGATACAAGAATAAAACGATCATAAAAAATTGCCAAATCTTGAATTAAATTTTACATGCAATTTTTCAACTTTCACAAATTTTCATACAGACATGCATTTTTAACATTGTCACTTTAACAGTTCTGATCTTCAGAGTGCCAGGGTGTATTATCTTATGATTCCATACACCTGGATTAACATATATTTTACTTGAAACTTTAATTATCTAATATTACATTTTCCACTGTCAACTCCTTTGCCCAGAACATTACACCCGAACATCGTTTATTTTAATTGGATGCTTGGGCATGTTGGCGGTAGGACTGTGAAATTATGTTTACAAATTTTGTACCCACCACCTGTTATACTTACAAAAATAATTGAAAAAACACCTCGCAATTTAGCCTATTAACAGTTATTCTTCAAAGTAAAACAACTGACAAAGATTAGCATACACTCAGCAATGGCTATTGGAATTATAAACTGTCACACTATTTTTTTCTGTGTGTAGAAACCTTCAAATTTAATTGATATGACATGTCCACATTGCATATTTTGTTAAGAATTCTATCATAAATTCCAGGAGGTTTTGGTCTTAAAATGCTACTGTGCATTTGTGTAGGTAAATGATTTGGTTCAGGTGGAGACATATCTACGCAGTGAGGGTGTGTTGGTCAGGTACTGGTACCCCATTGAAATGCTGGAGCGCCCGCCAGCAGGTTCCCGCAGAACTGCAGCCAATGGACTAGTGTCTCTGGATAGCAACAACATCCAAATTCACAGGTTGAGTAAAAACATCTTTATTTTTAAAAAGTAAACACAGTTCCCATTCTTTATTCAGTACTTAAACTTAATCATAAAACCTTTTTTAAATTATTGTATTTCTTATTTTTCTACTATATCTAACCTCAGCTCTGACTCACAGTTATTTTACTACTCACCTAAACATTAATTTTTGCTTACTGTGTGTGTTTGTGTGTGTGTGTGTGTGTGTGTGTGTGTGTGTGTGTGTGTGTGTGTCTGTGTCTGTGTTTCCAGGGAACTGCTTCGTTGCGAGAGTGCTTTGGCACGTCTATACTGTCGTATGGCATTGCTCAACATCTTTGCACCAAAGAGTCCTCACACTTTCACACGCCTGTTTCACATCCCTGCTGTGCGGGACATTACACTTGAACACCTGGGGCTTTTGTCTAATCAGTTATTGGCTCCACCTCTGCCAGGTAAAACTTATATAGTGATTTATTTTTAAAAAAGTTGAATATAAAAAGGCTGGCAGTCTGCAATTTTTATAATGTAATTTAGATTTGATAATGTAACACTTTGTAGTGGGTGAGGTAAACCTGTGGAGAAGAATGAAGGGAAAGGATTATAAGACTGTAGTAAGACCAGCTGAATTGTACAGTTCAAAGACGATAGCAATTACAAAAAGACAGGGGGAGAAGTTGGAAATGGTAGAGATGAAGATACTGTATTTTCCGGACTATATGTCGCTCCGGAGTCCAAGTCACATTGGCCAAAAAACCCCCCCGCATAATGAAGAAGAAAAAACATATAAAAGTCACACTGGACTATAAGTGGGAAACTCATGGAAATTGTCTACCTTGGCTTGGAAATCTGCTGACAGTTTTTGTGATAGTTGTGGTCCTCGCTCTGATAGAGACGCGGTTGTGTTGCATGAAGCAGTAACACCAAGAAAGTCCTCACGAAAATCATTTCTATTCATCTTCTTGCTACTACCTGGACGTGGATACGCAACTGCACTGTTGACAAGCCCCCATGTGCGAACTCGTTCCTTTAGCTGTGACTATCTAGCTTTTAGCCTGCGATTAGCTTTTAGCCCATGATTCGTTTGGTTTTTGTTTTCTTCATTTCTGTAATAATAATCTCCGCTTTTCTGCCCTCTTGTTACCTTCTTGCAGTTGTCAGTGTAAAAATAAACATGTGAAATTATGTTGTTATTATTATGACGAACAGAATTATATGTAATAATTTCACTAGCTGGACGTGGAGAAGCAACTGCACTGTTTCAAGCCTCTCCCTGCAGCACGTTGCTCAAGCACCCATGTGCAAGCTCGTTCTTCTAGTTGTGGCCATCTAGCTTTTAGCCCGTGATTATATTTTTTTGTTTTCTTCATTGCAGTAATAATAATCTCCACTTTTCTCCAGTCCCTCACAAGTTTCTCATTTTCTCCAAACTTTCTTTCTGCTGCTCGATTACCATTTTCTGGTGCATATTTCACTATAATTTCATTGCAACTTGTAATCTGCAGAATAGGATTTTCTTTTTGGGGACATTTCTTGAGTGGTAAAGGATGAGCATTTACTGGTACCCAAACCTAGATTGCCCTCTTGTGGTTGTGAGTGTAAAAATAACAAACAAGTGAAATTATGTTTGTTATTATTATGACGAACAGAATTATATATAATAATTTTACAGATAAGTTTCTCTGGAGTATAAGTCACACCTTCAGCCAAAGTATGAAAAAAGTGCAACTTGTAGTCCGGAAAATACGGTACTGTGATTTTATCTGAAAGTTAGAACAGTGGACAGAAGTAGACTTTTCCCCTGTAATTGTGAAACCTGTAGTCTCAACAGTGCACTGGAGTGAATTTGGCAACATTTTAAACAACCTCCAGTCCCAGCTCTTTCGTTTCCTAAACTATCATTGCCAAAGACTCAGGAACTTCCTCTTCCCACAAATTTAGGAAATTAAGGTGGTTTATTGGTCATGCATCACATCTGATTGAGGATTTAACATCATATTCAATGTCCCCCAATTGCTGTGTGACCTCAAAAGGCCCTTACAATTAATTTATACGTTGATATTGGCAATAAAATTAGCACTTTATCTCTTGGTTCAAATGTTCTCAACAAGTACCTTTTTAATACAGCCATGCTTGATGTTTAAAAATGCAAAAATAAACCATCAAAACCTATTCAGTTTGTTCTTCTTATGTTCATGTGTAATATATACTCAATTATTTGTCTCAGGCTTTATTTTATATTGTTGAATAGTCTGCTCTACATTCTGTAACATGAACCCTTCAGTGATAGCCACCCCACCTTTAGCTAGGAGTTGTTGTTTATGGCATGAGATTCTGTGAACTATTAAAAAAATAGCTTTCATTTTTTAAAATCCAGCTGTTAAAAACATCTGTGACATTCTCCTTTAGATGGCTCCATTAGTACAAGCTCTATCTTGCTGGCCCAGTCTGTGCTGCACAACCTGATAGGTCAAAGCTGCTCTCCAACTGAACTCTTCTACCAGGGCAATGCACAGACTATTCGCGAGTGGCTGACAGTAGCCATCAGCAGAGCCTTACACCAGGGAGAGGACAGCTTACTGGAACTGACCAAGCAGATATGTTGTTTCCTCCAGGTACTTAGAGTTTAATGGTTTTGTCCTGTTACATTAAATTTCTGAGAAAAAAAATCATAAAATTTCATACATACATCACAAGTCAGTACACTGTTTGATGACATGTCATGGGTTGCTGCACCAGAGGTGTGAGGGTACGTCATTGGCCTTATGGCAATATTTGTTGTTAATTTTTCTGCATACAGCTTTGTGGCAGTTTACCTGTGATAAACACCATTTAAATAAACCTTACTTACTTACTTAACGGTGCCCTATACAAAGATGGTCAGGTTGTTCCTGCCACAGGTATCATGCTATCCTGTGCTACCTGCCGCATGCAGAGAAGGAAAACTCTGCCAAAAACCTCTGCTGCCTTGCGGCTATCTCTTTAGAGAAAAGGCTTCAGGAGCTAACCTCGAGGAAAAATCTGGAACTGGAGTCCCATAGGCAGTTCGTTGTTGTAATCAATCTCGTTCTGGCAACTCCTGCGACGTCAATGGTCCCGGACCGTACTGGTCCTGCCCTTCCGTCTGGACCAGTCATCGCCGTGGAGAGGGGGGTCCTGCTAACTGGGCAAGAGCTGGTCCTCCATATCCACCTGCCCTGGCCTGTGCCCTGGAGAGGACACTCCAGCTTCGCCTCACAGCGTCGAACCAACACGGAAAGCAGCAGTTACCGGTTATAAGCCACAATGCTTGATTGGCGTAGAACACGGCGCCAGGGGTCACTTTCGTCGGTTGGAGTGATCTTTGAAACTCGGCAGCCCCCGGTCAATAAGGTGCTGTCTCGCCATGGTCCGTTTTCCTTATTGGGTGCATGGGGATTAGGTAACAACCGACAAACAGACCGCAACCTGCACCAAGCAAGAGAATAAGAATGAGCAAAAGGAAGAGACCAGCTCTTAAACTGGGAACCTGGAACGTCCGCACCATGACAACCGGACTTGATGATCTCCAGAACATTAGTGATGCAAGAAAGACCGCCGTCATCAACGATGAGCTTTTGCGATTAAAGATAGACATCGCTGCCTTACAGGAGACTCGTCTAGCACACTCTGGAAGGCTGAAAGAAAAGGACTACACCATGGCCTGTGTGTAACAAATACATACTTCAAGTGCAAAGACCACCACAGTTTCCTGGAGACACCCCTGATCTTGCCACTGGCACCAGATAGACCTTATCCTCACCAGGCGCACGGATCTGAGCAGCGTTCTCCACACTAGAAGTTTCCATAGCGCAGACTGTGACACAGACCACACCCTCGTTGGAAGCAGGATACGGCTGACAACAAAGAGGATCCATCACTCTAAAACTAAAGGCCTCCCACACATCAACACCTGCTCCTCAAGGGATCCCCAGCAAATCCAACTGTTTCATGACACAGTCAAGGAGAAGTTGGCTTTGCAGACTCCTGGCAAAGACATTAACAGCAAGTGGAGCTTCCTAAGAGATACTATCTATACAACAGCCCTCACCGCTTTTGCACCATCGGAGTGTAGACTGGTACGAGGCTCACTGGGAGGAGATGCAGCCTGTGACAGAAGCCAAGAGGGAAGCCCTCCTAGCATACAAGCAAAACCCCAGCACCAGTACTCAGGACACCCTCAAAGCTGCACGAAACAAGGCCCAGCAGACAGCCCACTGCTGTGCAAATGACTTCTGGCTGAACCTCTGCAGCAAGATCCAGATGGCAGCTGACACTGGCAACGCAATGGCCATGTACAATGGCATCAAGACAGCTACTGGCCCAATCACAATTAAGACTGCACCCCTCAAGACCAAGACTGGGGAGGTGATCGCGGACCAAGGCAAGCAGCTTGAACGCTGGGTGGAACATTACCTGGAGCTGTACGCAACCAAGAATGTGGTGAACGGTGCAGCATTAAATGTCCTACCAAACTTGCCTGTCATGGAGGATCTGGATTACCTGCCTTCAGTGGACGAACTGGGCAAAGCCATTGATTGTCTGGCCTGTGGAAAAGCCCCTGGAAAGGAGGGCATCCCCCCTGAAGTCTTGAAGAGTGGCAAGCCAGCACTCCTGCAGCACCCCCATGAGCTGCTGTGTTTATGCTGGAAGGAAGGGTTCATCCCCCAGGATATGCGCGATGCAAACATTGTAACCCTCTACAAAAACAAGGGTGACCGCAGTGACTGTAACAGCTACCGTGGCATTTCCCTCCTTAGGATCATAGGGAAAGTCTTTGCTCGTGTTGTCCTTACTCGCCTTCAGATTCTTGCTTCCCGGGTGTACCCAGAATCGCAGTGTGGTTTCAGGGCAGGCCGATCCACAGTCGATATGATCTTCTCACTTCGTCAACTGCAAGAGAAGTGTCGGGAGCAGCAGAAGCCCCTGTACATTGCTTTCATAGACCTGACTAAAGCATTCGACCTGGTCAGCAGAAGCGGACTCTTCAGCCTCCTGCAGAAGATTGGATGTCCTCAAAGGTTACTTCAAATCGTGACCTCCTTTCACGAGGACATGCACAGCACAGTCTGCTTCAATGGTGGGACTTCTGCAGCTTTCCCAGTAAGCAGTGGTGTGAAGCAAGGCTGCGTCCTTGCTCCGACACTCTTTGGGATATTCTTCTCGATGCTTCTTCAGTATGCCTTCTGTGACAGTGAGGAAGGGATCCATATCCACACCAGGTCAGATGGAAAATTGTTTAACATAGCTCGACTGCGCGCTAAGACGAAGGTGAGGCAGGTCCTCATCCGCGAGATGCTGTTCGTGGATGACGCTGCACTGACGTCTCACACTGAGGCTGGTCTTCAAGAGCTAGTCAATCGCCTGTCCCATGCCTGTAATGAATTCGGACTGACCATCAGCCTGAAGAAGACAAACATCCTGGCCCAGGGCACAAACACAGTCCCTAACATCAACATAAATAACATGCAGCTTGAGGTCGTGGACTCCTTCACCTACTTGGGATCCACTATCACCAACACTCTCTCTCTTGACATAGAGATCTCATGCAGAATCGGGAAAGTAGCGGCAGTGATGTCCAAACTGAACAAGCTAACAGAGAACACCAAGCTACGTGTCTACCAGGCCTGTGTACTCAGCACACTCCTTTATGGCAGTGAGGCCTGGTCCACGTACGCTGGTCAGGAAAAGACATCAAGGAAATGTGCCAGTGAGTATTGGCAAGAGCTCAGTCGCGACTGCAGTGGACACAGGTAACATCAGAGGCATGTACGATGGTATCATGAAAGCTCTTGGACCAACTTACAGCAAAACAGCACCCTTCAAATCCATCAGTGGGAAAGTGATCACCGACAAGGAGAAACAAATTAAGCGATGGGTAGAGCACTACTCAGAGCTTTACTCCAGAGAGAACAGTGTTGTTGACTGGGCATTGGATGCCATCGAACCTCTACCTATCATGGAGGACTTAGACACCGAACCAACACTGGAAGAACTCAGCAAGGCTATCGACAGCTTGGCCTGTGGCAAAGCCCCTGGAACAGATGGCATCCCTCCTGATCTTATCAAGCACTGCAAGTCTGCCCTCTTGCAGCCACTATACGACACCCTTTGCCAGTGCTGGCGTGAAAGCGGCGTTCCTCAAGACATGAAAGATGCCAAAATCGTCACCCTTTATAAGAACAAAGGGGACAGGAGCAACTGTAACAACTATAGAGGCATCTCTCTATTGAGCATTGTGGGCAAAGTATACGCTCCTGTCTTGCTCGCGCGACTTCGGCAACTGGCTGAATGTGTCTATCCTGAATCCCAATGCAGTTTCCGCACAGAATGCTTAACAGTGGACATGGTTTTCTCCATTCGCCAACTCCAGGAGAAATGCAGGGAACAACAGAAACCCCTCTACATTGCCTTCATTGATCTAACCAAGGTATTTGATCTGGTTAGCCAGGATTGGCTTTTCAACATCCTCCTGAAGATCGGATGCCCCCCAAATCTGCATAGTATGATTAGATCATTACATGATGACATCAAGGACACCATTCGGTACGAGGGCAGCATGTCAGAACCTTTCAACATCAAGAGCGGTGTGAAGCAAGGCTGCGTCTTTGCCCTGACACTCTTTGGCATCTTCTTCTCCCGCCTTCTTAAACATGCCTTTGGGACCTCGACCGAATGAGTGTACATGCATACAAGATCAGATGGCAAGCTGTACAACATCCCAAGACTCAGAGCAAAGACCAAGGACCGTGAAACCACCATAAGAGACATGCTGTTTGCAGATGATGCAGCTGTCACTGCACACACAGAATATGACCTCCTGCAACTGATGAACCGATTCTCTTATGCTTGCCGTGACTTCGGGCTGACCATCAGCTTAAAAAAGACCAGTGTCTAGGCATAAGCTGGAGCTGGATATCCTTGGCATCAGCTGGAGAGACAAGGTGCCCAACACCAAGGTCCTGGACTGCGCCGGTCTCCCCACCATGTACACACTATGCGTTGGATTGGCCACGTGCGCCGCATGGAGGATGGCAGAATACCTAAGGATCTATTCACATCTGCTCCTCATGTGGCAAGGACTGCCATTCCCGCATTGGCCTCATAAGCCACAGGTGGCATTGTTTAGAATGAAGTACTACGGACTGACAGTTAAAGGGCACAGTTTCCATGGTTGATTTCGTTCGAAGGAGGCCTACTACTATACAAAGATGGCAAGGCTTGTGTGTGGGACATGTGTGTGGGAGCATTTGAACTAGACCATGAAGCAGTGGTCAAAGAAGGTGGCCTAGTTTGATGACATTTTTCTTTACAACTTGAAGACGACCATAGTAGGTGTGCACCAGGATGAACCATGAGAAGAAGAAAAGCAGGTATTGTGATGCTTTATGTAGTATTATTCTAGGAAACCTTATGCACCTTTCCATACTGTTAAAGGGATGGTGTGAGGGACAAAACAAAATGCTGAAGGTGTTGACCTCAAATTTATTTTATTCTTAGTCTGATTAAGCAGCTATAGGACGTGTTGGACAAAATGCCGCCGTGAGGGGGGGGGGCACAAACAAGTGCCCGCCCTCACGCCGGTCCCAAGCCCGGAGAAATGCAGAGGGTTGCGACAGAAAGGGCATCCGGCGTAAAACTTTTGCCAAAATACAAAATGCAAACCGTAAAGACAAATCTCATACCGGATCGGTCGAGGCACCCTGCCATCAGTGCTGTTAACCAACAGGGTGCTGGTGGAAATTGGACTACTGTTGGTCGAAGAAGGAGAAGCGGGAGGCTTGTCCGTAAGCAAAGAGAGAAGAGGAAAATCATGAGTTTAGGACTGAGAATAGGGACTTTGAATGTTGGAACTATGACAGGAAAAGGTAGAGAGCTGGCTGGCATGATGCAGAGGAGAAAGGTGGACATGCTGTGTGTTCAGGAGACCAGGTGGAAAGGTAGCAAGGCTAGAAATTTAGGAGTGGGGTTTAAGCTGTTTTTTCATGGTGTGGATGGGAAGAGAAATGGAGGAGGAGTCATCTTGAAGGAGGGGTTGGTTAGGAATGTTCTAGAAGTGAAAAGAGTGTCAGACAGAGTGATGAGTCTCAAGTTAGAAATTGAAGGCGTGATGTTCAATGTTGTTAGTGCTTATGCCCCACAGGCAGAATGTGAGCTAGAAGAAAAGAAGAGATTTTGAAGTGAGTTAGATGAAGTGATGCAGAGTACCCCCAGAGGTGAAAGAGTGGTCATTGGGGCAGAATTCAATGGACATGTTGGTGCAGGCAACAGAGGGGACGAGGAAGTGATGGGCAGGTTTGGTACCCAGGACAGGAACACAGAAGGACAGATGTTGATCGATTTTGCAAAAAGGAAGGAAATGGCTGTGGTGAATACTTTCTTCCAGAAGAGAGAGGAGTATAGGGTGACTTATAAAAGTGGAGGTAGGAGCACACAGGTAGACTACATCTTGTGTAGGCGATGTAATTTGAAGGAAGTCAGTGACTGCAAAGTAGTAGTGGGTGAGAGTGTTGCCAAACAGCATAGGATGGTGGTGTGCAGGATGACGCTGATAGTAAGAAAGGTGAAGAAGGCAAAAGCAGAGCAGAAGACAAAGTGGTGGAAGCTGAAAAAGGAAGAGTGTTGTGTTGTCTTCAAGGAGGAGTTGAAACAGGTTTTGGGTGGTCAGGAAGTGCTTCCAGATGACTGGACAACTACAGCTAATGTGATCAGGGAGACAGGTAGGAGAGTACTTGGCGTGTCCTCTGGAAGGACAGTAGATAAGGAGACTTGGTGGTAGAATGAGGAAGTGCAGGAGTGTGTACAAAAGAAGAGGTTCGCTAAGAAGAAATGGGACATAGAGGGGACCGAAGAGAGTAAACAGGAGTACAGGAAGACACAATGTACGGTGAAGGTAGCAGTGTCAAAGGCCAAAGAGAGGGCGTATAATGACTTGCATGCGAGATTGGACAGTAAAGAGGGAGAAAATGATTTATACAGGTTGGCACAGCAGAGAAATAAAGATGGGAAAGACGTGCAGCAAGTTAGAGTGATAAAGAACAGAGAGGGAAATGTATTGACTGATGACAGAAGTGTGCTGGGAAGATGGAAAGAGTACTTTGAAGAGCTGATGAATGAGGAAAATGAGAGAGAAAAAAGAGTAGAAGGGGTGACTGTTGAGGAGCAGGGAGTAGCAAAGATTAGTAAGGGAGAAGTGAGGAGGGCATTGAAGAGGATGAAGAGTGGAAAGGCAGTTGGCCCTGATGACATACCAGTTGAGGTATGGAAGTGTCTAGGGGAGGTAGCAGTAGATTTTCTGACAAGAATATTCAACAAGGTCTTAGAAAGTGAGCAGATGCCAGAGGAATGGAGGAGAAGTGTGCTTGTGCCCATTTTTAAGAACAAGGGAGATGTACAGAGTTGTGGCAACTTCAGAGGGATAAAGTTAAATTGATACAATACAATGAAGCTATGGGAAAGAATAGTGGAAGCAAGACTAAGGGCAGAAGTCAGCATTTGTGAACAACAGTTTGGTTTCATGCCAAGAAAGAGCACCATAGATGCAGTGTTTGCTTTGAGGATGTTAATAGAGAAGTACAGAGAAGGTCAGAGGGAGCTGCATTGTGCCTTTGTGGATCTGGAGAAAGCCTATGACAGGGTGCCGAGAGAAGAACTGTGGTATTGTATGAGGAAGTCTGGAGTGACAGAGAAGTATGTTAGAGTGGTGCAGGACATGTATGAGAGATGTAAGACAGTGGTGAGGTGTGCTGTCGGTGTGACAGAAGAGTTCAAGGTGGAGGTGGGACTGCATCAAGGGTCAGCTCTCAGCCCCTTCTTGTTTGCTATGGTGATGGACAGGCTAACAGACGAGGTTAGACAAGAATCTCCATGGACTATGATGTTTGCAGATGACATCGTGATCTGTAGTGAGAGCAGAGACCAAGTGGAGGAAAATCTAGAGAGGTGGAGGTATGCCCTGGAAAGGAGGGGATTGAAGGTTAGTCTTAGTAAGACAGAATACCCAAGGACCCAAGAGGAACTTTGAGGTTACAGGGGGCAGAGATAAAGAAGGTGGAGGATTTTAAGTACTTTGGCTCAACAATCCAGAGCAATGGAGAGTGTGGAAAAGAGGTGAAGAAGCGCGTGCAGGCAGGTTGGAATGGATGGAGAAAAGTGTCCGGTGTGATGTGTGATAGGAGAGTATCGGCAAGAATGAAGGGAAAAGTGTACAAGACGGTGATGAGGCCAGCAATGTTGTATGGTTTAGAGACAGTAGCCCTGGGGAAAAGACAGGAGTCAGAGTTGGAGGTAGCAGAGATGAAAATGTTGAGGTTCTCTTTGGGAGTAACGAGGATGGATAGGATTAGAAATTAGTACATCAGAGGGACGGCACATGTTATATGTTCTGGAGACAAAATCAGAGAGGCTAGATTGAGATGGTTTGGACATGTACAGAGGAGGGATAGTGAGTATATTGGTCGTAGGATGCTGAGGTTGGTTGGAACTACCAGGCAAAAGGCCCAGAGAAAGACCAAAGAGAAGATTTATGGATGCGGTGAAGGCGGACATGAAGGTCGTTGGAGTAAGAGTAGAAGATGCAGAGGATAGGGAGAGGTGGAGGCAGATCATTTGCTGTGGCGACCCCTGAAGGGAACAGCGGAAAGGAAAAGAAGAAGAAGAAGACAATACGCTTTTAATGAGCACTGTATTGTGTGTGTGTGTGTGTGTGTGTGTGTGTGTGTGTGTATCTCTGTGTGTGTGTGTGTGTGTGTGTGTGTATCTCTGTGTGTGTGAGAGAGAGACAGAGAGACAGAGAGACAGAGAGAGACAGGTGTGTGTTTGTGTTAATAAAAAATGTTTAATCATGGTTTAATTAATAATAAAATGGTTTAATACGTTAATAAAATATTTAAATGGTTTAATTAATCATTTTCTTTTACTTTTAATACATATTTCATACAAAATTGGTGTACTTTTATAATTTTTAAAGGGTTTATGTGGTAGTCTTGGGAGCCTTGGAACGAATCAGGCGTTTTACATGTAAAATGCACCCCCTACTTACGACACTCCCGCGTTACGAAAAGGGGTCTGGAACGGATTAATTTTGTTAGTAGGGTGCTGACTGTACACTTTAACTTGAATATTTTATCTAGATTTCATCTGACCTGTCCTGGTCTGTTAACACCTTTCACCTTGTGAAGAAAGCCCAACAACCGCTTTTCTTCCTGAGGAAGCTGAAATGTACTGAGCTGTCCTCTCAGCTACTCAAGTTTTCTCTGTTTCAGTGCAACGGTGTGTTAGCTGCACTGCTAAGGACGGAAAGTGCATTATACAAGGTCCTTGTGACCAATACGAGGACTCAAAAACAGCTTTTTCCCCAGAGCGGTGAAAGACATCACCTCTCCATCCCCAACTCCTTGCAATCACACACACACACACACGCACACACGGATTTTTTCTCCACTGACACGTACTTACTTACACTCTAACACAGACATCAGTTTTTTGTAAAAGGCCATTGAATCCACAAACTCTACGACTGTATTGTATGGGCACACTTTACCTCGTTTACATTCTAGTTTCACGACTTTGAACATTTACAGTCTAACCCATCCACCTTGCTGCTACAATTTATTTATTCCATTCCACAGCGCCTCAATGTACATACAGTCAGCCCCCTACTTACGAAATTACTCCGTTACAGAGCCCTTTTCGTAACGCGGGAGTTTCGTAAGTAGGGGGCACATTTTACATGTAAAACACGCGACTCGTTCCAAGGCTCCCAAGACTACCCCATAAACCCTTTTAAAATGATAAAAGTACACAAATTTTGTATGAAATATGTGTTAAAAGTAAAAGAAAATTATTTATCAAACCATTTTAACATTTTTTAACATACAATCATCCCTTGAATATCGCGGATAATGTAGATCAGACCTGGCCGTGATATTCGAAAAACTGCGAAGTAGGAACGCCCCTCTCATTTCCACCATGTTGTCTCATTTCTATATGTTTTCGTGTCTATACAATATCAAGAAGTGTATATTAAACATTACACAGTTATATGCATATGTAAATAATGTATTAATATTTAAATAGAATTTATATATAAATACTTTCAGTACTGTACTCGCCTCTGACAATAGCTCTTCTCTGCTTGATCTTAATCCTCGTCTTTTTTGATGTAATGCACGGTAGATTCATTTATGCCGTAATGGCGTGCTACATGGGCATACGTATTGCCCGCCGTCAGCATATCTAGAAACTTCACTTTTTGGGTCATTGTCATCATATTTCGCTTTTTCTTGGGCTCATTGGATGCCTTAGATGGTGCAGGATGTTCACAAACACTATAAGATCACAAAATCACAAAAAATCCCATGCTGAATGTGCGAGGCTACAGCGTCACGCGTCTAAGCCAATCAGGTTGTGAGATTGAGTTGAGTGGGCGGTCCCTATCTGAACCGGGAAGGAGGGGCACTTCAGTCTGTTGTTTGTAAACAATGGACGCAGCCTGCCTTGGGTCCCTGCCTTCCGCTTGCGTACATGCGAGTTTCAGCACGAATTTTGAATTTTTTATGAATTTTTAAAAAATTATTTTTCATTAAAATACCGCGGTGTACTAATACCGCGGAGTTAAAATCGCCAAGTGGCAAGAAATGGCTGTATTAAACCATTTTATTAACATATTTATTAATTAAACCATGATTAAACATTTTTTATTAACACACACGCCCACACACCCCTGTCTCTCTCTCTCTCTCTCTCTCTCTCTCTCTCTCTCTCTCTCTCTCTCACACACACACACACACACACACACACACACACACACACACACACACACACATACACAGACACACAATACAGTACTCATTAAATGTGTATTGTATACACATTAAATGTTTATTGTGGCCCTGCGGGCCACGCCCACAAGCAGGATTTCAAAGCGCATTCCCTGCTTGACAGATCGGAGGGCCAAACTCAACT
The DNA here is from genome assembly GCA_024760905.1 of Plotosus lineatus. Taxonomy (NCBI): domain Eukaryota; kingdom Metazoa; phylum Chordata; class Actinopteri; order Siluriformes; family Plotosidae; genus Plotosus; species Plotosus lineatus. The sequence goes on along the minus strand of CM045734.1, from coordinate 34,326,793 downwards.
TTAACTTGATTCCTTGAGGGATCGGAGGTCCAGATGTGCCACATTTATTAAACATTTACTGAATTAAACAACTTAAAAAACTAAACTAAAAACTAAAGAGTTAAGCCTCCTTCTCTCTCTCTCTCTCTCTCGCTCACACATACACACACACACACACACACACACACACACACCTGCACGCACACTCTCTCTCTTTCTCTCTCACACATACAACACACAGCTGACAGAACAATTCTATTTGAATGTTTAAATGGACTTGATGCTTTATTTAAAGCGGAATTATAGCACCTGTTTGAAAGATCAGGGGTCCTCATTCAATATTAACTTGCTTCCTTGCGAGATCGGAGTTCTTCTCCCACAGAGCACTTTGTTTTAATATTGTGCCGAAATAATCGCCTGTCACTGTATTTCCGTTTTCAGGTCTGCTTCTGGTTCAATATTGTCCCGATTGTAGGTTTCAGCGATAACGAAACATAACGCTGCATGATCAATCTCAAAGCAAGCCAACAGTCAACTGTCCTTCACACGTGTGACAAACAGGAAGTTTGTGTAATGTTCACCTACGTCATAGCCAATTCTACCCTGACTGCGCTTGGGATAAATCCTCAGAACAATTGTCAGACCTTATGCAATCGGTCTTGTGCTCCTCCTTTTACAGGACAGTCTCGGACCTCATGCAGACACAGTGAACGGGGAGTCCCTGGATGAGGAAGGCATTGATGCCATTGACAGGCTCTCTGGTTTCCCTGACCTAAATTCAAATGAATACCCATTGGGTGTCATGTATAGGTGCATTCAGCACCACCTAAACTCACTGAACAAATGATGGTTCTACTAAAACATCATTGTCACTTGGAGCACACATAGCGACCATTGTGTAAAATGATCTGGCCCATTTAAAAGTTGTAAACTATGAGTATTTACATCACTGAAATGTTTCTGTAAATATGTAAAGGTTTTTGTCCAAGGGAATGGCTAAGTCTCCTTAATATTTTAAATTTTTATATTTTTCTGTTATTAAAAAATATAGAATACTCCAGAGCTTTTCACATCAGAGGAGTTTCCAATCACAGAATCAAAGGTCAGCATGGATGTTAGTTTCCCTGGTGCTGCATTTGTGGTGGTTTCTTGTAAAGAGAATCAGCTTGGATGCCGCAAGGAGTAAGTTGATGTTTTTATTCACAGATTATTATATTACAGGTTTTAATCAAAAATTGTGTCCAATAACTCAATAGACTGCCACAAAAACTATTTGTTGAAATGAACTCGTTCTAATTAATTCTGTTTTTTAGTTCTTCTCTGTATAAGGCTCCCTGGGCCCGTGTAATGATGTATGGGTTGGGACACAAGGTCCGACGTAACGGCCAATTGAACCTGATGGAGACAATGTGCTATCCTCTGGATGCTTCCCCTTCGAATACTGGCCTTACTCCTCCTCCTACAACCAACCAGTACCCTAGCATCATTATACCTACTGATAAAGTTCATGTAAAACTGGGTATGTTGTAGATATTCACAAAATGTACTGTGCATACTGTATATATTTTTCCCCTCATTTTTCCTGAACCAGTTCTTCATTAGATTTAACTAGTACCTGAGCCAAATCTTGTTGAACAAGGAAAAATATAAAATTACTGCTTTTGTTTTCCTTATAGTTTTGGAATAGCCCCAGGGTGGTTGGCAAAAACAGTGCCAGTCGTACCTTTAATGTAATTAAAATTGATAATTTTCTATTTATCATGCCATAAGATTTCCAAAATGAAGTTATGAGTCTGAAAAAGATTCGATTCTGACTTTACTAGCAGAGGTATTCAGGGACTGTCAGGTTGGCTCTATCCTCAGAATTTCAATCATGGCACATCATGAAAACAAGGTTAGCTAGCAGACATTGTGGAGAACAACATTCCAGACTTGCGGAGAGTAAAACATTCTATGGACTAGGATGATCATTACTGTTCAACCATAGAATGACAGAAGGTGACCAGAAAGAATGGCAGTTTCTACCAAGCAGGGCTGAAGACATTTAAAGCAAGAAAGAAGTTTTTATTAATGACAAGCAAAAAGCCTGTCTGAAGACCTACAGAATATGATTTTAAATTACTTGAGTAAGGTAATTTTCTGCAATTAGTCTAATTTTCACCTTTTTATATATTACCTGGGTATTGAAGATTAAAGATGGTGAACTGGAGAGACCTACAATCCACAGTGTCTCTCACCAACTGTGAAATTAGATAGAAGTTGGGTGATGATCTCTGGGTACTTTAACAAGGCAGAGGAAATGGCCAGCTGTCAGGCAGGTATAGTAACTTAATAACTATTTACAGTTGCAGTGAAGGGAAAAGCATCTCTGATTATGCAAAACATCAAATCTTGAGTTGGATGGGACTGCATGTGAGTGGACGTATATACTTTATGAGGAACATCTGTGCGCATTCTTGTAGTTAACCAAACAAAAACCTGTGGTAGCAATGCAAAATAACAATCATGCAGATTCCAGTTGATATTCAAGAGCTTCAGGTACTACGCACAAACAATAGATATTTGTGACTTGTATAATATCGCTGATGTTGGTACAAGAAGTACTTATTTGATTTAACCTGGAAATTTTATAACTCATTCTAAAAGATACACAGTATAATGGTGTAAAGATACATAATATAAAATTTTACTACTTCCGCTGCTCATGGTTTCGTTTTACCAGGAGTGTCACCACCTCCTGGAGTTGCCCTTGTACTGCATTCTCTGCCTGTGGAGTTTCCCTTGGCTATGGCTTTTGCTGAACAGCTGCTGACATGGACTGTTCGTGAGAATAGTGAACATCCAGAGGAAGAATTGGACACCATACCTCCTTCTGTGCTCCTCCAGGTTGTGGAGCTGCTTGGTAAGAGAAGCTATTTTGATTATTTGTTGCCAATCCAGCTCTTTTTTTTATGACCATAATTTGTTCTAACAGATTACTCAGAAAATAATTGTATTGAGTTTTATATTTTTTATATTTTTAAGAAAAATTACATGCAATTTGAAAGGCTCCAGAGTTCGACACGGGGTGTGGCTACCAACCCGGAGATCATTAGTTCGATTCCAGGTTGATGCCACAACCATCCGTGACGGGGGTCCATGGGAGCTAATTGGCCGAGCTCTCAGTGGCGGGAGGGACGGCATAAGTTCACTTCCCTGTCACTCACACCGATAACCAAATGAGGGGGCAGATAGTGGGTTCTCTTTGAGTGTGTTAGGCCACCCCCAAATACACATTCACATCAGTTTATAAAGAGGCGTTTGGAGGCAGTGAATGTCACAGAGGGCGCATGTGCATGTCTACATCCCTCCCTGGTTGGTGGGGTTGTGTGATAGGGAAGGCAATACCTGAAGGAAGGAAATTGGAGGTTTTTTTTTTTTTTTTTTCTGGGGGGGGGGGGGGTAAAATTCTTTGAAACCCTCTATCAATCCTTAAAAAAAAGGCTTTTTTGAGTGTCAATCAAGTAACCTTATTTGACATTTTCTTTTTTCATAAGGTGGGCTTCTGTGGTCTACTGATCTTGCCCCTTGTATCAAGGAGTTCATCTTCCATCTGCTTGCTGAGCTTTTTCGAAAAATCCATCACTTGGAACAACGCAAGGGTTCATCAGGCTTGTCAAATTCCATTGCTCTACTTCTCAATCCATGCTTGGCTGTACTCATGGCTCTCCAGACAGAGCTACGGAAGCTTTATGACCGTGAGACTCAGAGCTGGGGAGTGTCTGGTGGAAGCACTTCAGGAAGCTCCTTAGCACTGTCATCTGAACAAAGCCGCTTCTCCACATACTTCCATGCTCTTATGGAAGTGTGTCTAGCTGTAGCAGAGGTCACCTTGCAACTTAATATGGCTAGTGGCGGGTTGGCTGTAAGCAATCTTTCCTCATCCAGCGCACCCACCCTTAGTGATTCTTCATCATCATCATTATCCCCACCAGGCCAAAACCCACAAAGCCCAAGTTTGTTATCAAAGCGCAAGAAGGTCAAGCTGAAGCGAGACCGGGCAACAGCAGCCATATCTGTTACAGCTTCAGGAAAACGGGGCTCTGTGAGCAGCGCAAAGCTTTCAGAAAGTGAGAGTGCATTATTGAATGTGGCTGGAGGAAAACCAGAAGACATGTTATGGTTTCATCGTGGGCTAACATTACTTATGATTCTACGGCACCTAATATACAAGGATCCTCAGGGATTGAGTGTGACTGGGGATGCAGTAGCTGATGCCTCACAGGCCCTGGTCAGTCCAACTGCTCATAACCGGCTGCTAGTACTCTCTGGTATTCCAACTCACTTGGAAGAAGCTGTGGTGCGTAATGCAATACGAAGGGCTTGCAATGCTCATGGGGGTCTCTTTAAAGATGAAATCTTCATTCCACGTCAGTCAGGAGACTTAAAGCAGACCAAAGAAACTGTAACTGTCACTCAAAGTTTAGAATCACATGATGATAGAACAGAAAAGCTTCATCCAGGATGTATAGAAAGTCCAGATGGTTCCAGTAGTGCAACCCCAGCTCTGAGCATGACTGCTTCAGCTTCAACGAGCCAGACCTCCATCTGCAGCTCCTCTCAAGGGGTCTCTAGGACTGGAAGTGAGCTTTCTGTTGATCAGGAACTATTAGCTGCCACTGTGACACAACCTGTAGCCCCGACCCAACAACAGGCACCTTCAGACCTCTGTATAGTCTCTAGCCAGGAAAGCCTTGATATTTCTCTTTGTAGTACAGGAAGCCTTGGTAGTCTTGGTAGCTTTGGGGAGCAATTTGACAGTGGAGAGGCAGCTACAGTATCAGATGGGGGACCTTTGTATGCAGGGACCTCAAAGATTAATGCCAGCTTGGCATGCCCCATTAAAGGCTATGCTGTTATAGAGGTAAGTTGAAGGAATGATTTACTTAAAATGCAACCATCTTGTGTATTGTCAAATGAAAAATAACTTTCTCTCCCTGACAGGTACGGGCTAGAGCGAAGGTAGAGAAGATTCGTGCAAGTCTTTTCAACAGCAGTGACCTTATTGGCCTGTCCAGCCTAGAAGGAGAGGAGGAGTTAATGGAAATAACCACTGAAGAGATCTTGACTGCCTCCAGTGTCAATCAGAGTCTGTTTGATACACAAGGCAGTTCTGTTCTTGAAGAATACTTCCTTAATAAAACTCTGAGAGGTTGGACTTCTTACATGCTTCAGGGCACAATCTAGATTTAATTAAATAAATTCGATTGTTTCAATGAGATAAAAAAAACATGGCTTGTTACGTCTGTTTGTTTCTATTTTATTTATTAAAAATACTTGGCTTTTAATCTATACTTTTTAATGTCTTACATAGGAGACAAATTAATCACTGGGGCACGAGATGTGCTCACTGACATCTTCAAGAGCTGTGTACACTCTGAACAGATGCTAAGTCTGACACCAACCAAGCCCTTAAAAATTTCTGACATTTATCTCAGTAAAGAACAAATCAGTTCACAAACACCTGGTAACCTTTTACATGTATTTTTCAACCACATACGCCCATCAAAGAAAGTGTTTGATGATCAGCTCACACAGGTAAGCACTACTGTATTTGTATATATTTAAAAATATTTACTTGAAACACCCTCTCTTTTTTTAACCGATTAATTATTCTTCAAGCTTGATTGTTGAAAAACATGGCAACTTTTTTCTGTTTTTAGATTCTTCTTAAATATGGTACCATAAAAGCCACGAAATGCAGGTACAGCAAGTCAAGCAAGGAACAGCAGCAGGGAAAAGTGGTCAGCACAAAAAGATCCATCATCAAGCCCCCCATAAAAGAAAAGTCTGTTCTCAACAGTGTACGGTATGTCACACACAATGGAATATGAGTAATTTTCAAAATTGGTGAGTCTTTAAAAAAATTTACATTGCTGATCAATAATTATATTTGATGCAAACATTTAATATATTTTATTGCACCGAACACTGCTTTTCCCAGTACCTAATACTTTTGTATTACTCCTAATCACCCCCAACTGTGAAGGTATACATCACTAACTGCCTACATGTCTAATTGTCTTTTGTAGCACAAAGATTTCAGTATTTGCAAAAAAAAAATAAAATAAATTAATTTGGCATGATGCAGGTTAGTAATGGTGAATGTGACAAATGTAATATGACTGATATTAAGACTAGTATGTATCAACATCTGTATTATGGTCCATCATTTAATATTTTTCTTTACTCTCAAACTCAAATGTCTTTTATAAATGTTTTAATTTTATCAGTGTAGTCATGTGAAAAGAATAGGTACATCCCTTTGTAACTGTTGAATTTCTTTTACCTTATTTGAACAAGAAATGTTTAACATACCTATTATATAAAGGTGTAATACTCAAACAAATCACAGGTAGAATTTTTAATGGTTTATTAAACAAAACTATAAATAGATGTAATGTTCTGTGGAGAAATTCGTAATTTGATGGTTTTCTTTCACGTTCAAATCCCCACATTATTTAAGTGGTAAAATAAAATGCTGGATAAAGTTTATTTCACCTTCCAGTTTCTTTAAGTATTGAACTTTATTTTCAGTTTAACTGTTTGAAAACACACTGTATGTGAAGCATAGTAATATATTCTACAGTGTACATTACATAAAATTGATTTTTTTATTTATACAATTTTCTCATATAGAAATTAGGTTTCATGCATTTTCCAGCTTACATACTACTATATTTTTAATTTCCATAAAAACTTTGCTTTCTTGTATTACACATTAAATCACACTGAAGGTCATTCTTAAGCACAAAGTGCCTGCAGTGGCTCCCAGACACTTGGCTGTTTTGGTTAACTGTCATAGTTGAAACATTGAAACACAATGATTTGTGGTTCTAACTCAGACTATGCTCGAGACCACATTAATACAAAATGCCTGGTCAATGCTGGCATGTCCATCTGGCAAATTGCTCTAATGATCTGTTTGGAGCACAAAGGATTTTTCCCTCCTGGCATGCCTTCCTTTTTTAAAAAAAAATAAATTGGATCATTACTTTATTACATTGCACAGACTCCTAGGCATCCACAACCTTTTTTCCCCAGAGTAAAGCTATTTATATTTTGACAGAATGACAACACAAACTGACATCACAAATGTGTGTGTGTGTGTGTGTGTGTGTGTGTGTGTGTGTGTGTGTGTGTGTGTGTGTGTAATTTTTTCCAATAAGGGCAAAAATGAAAATCAGTTGTGCGTGTACTGTTTTCCCTCAAGTATATTACTGTTAACTGTAGGTACTGTACCAATGTGGGTTATTGTTTGTAAGCAGGTTTGATTGTTCAAAAAGGTGTTTTTTTTTTTTTTTTTTTCTTTGTTTGTTTTTGTTTTAAATTGACAGTTTCCGTGGGATCCACTATTTTTTCACATGGCTCTATAGTTTGTCTATGACCTTACAAAAATTTTACCTGGTTATATTTTATACTATGCATGATTGCTTTATGTGCTTTTGGACATATGCTTTGTACCTAAACACACCAAAGTCATAGGTGAAAGTAGTCCCAGACACTGGTGCTATTAAGCTTCTTTAGTTTTTACCTCTACCTCCTGTCAACTTTTTCTTTCTTTTTTTTTGGGTCTGTTCAATACATACATTAATTGTCTATTTGAAGGTTGCTATCTGGTGCTATGATGACCCAGATGGTTTACTAACACCTCTCTGAAGATAGATAGTAGAGCATGTGTCAGAGATACAAGCCTAGTGTAGCTGGATTACAACATCATGACCAGTGAAGTATGGAACCAGACAGGCAGATGACAAGTAGTATGAATTGGCAGATATTTTTCATTGTCCCTCATTCCAGTACCAGAACCCGAGGTTTGTGTCCTCTTTGGCATATATGATCATTGCCAACTCTCCCACTGTTCTCAACTTTGCTAATGACCCTTTTATGTTTACTTGATCCATGGCCTCCAGTTCATCAGGCCTGGAGCCTGGAAAACTAACACCAGGAGGAAAAAAAACTTATCTTGAAAATTCAGCAAGAAAATGGGATTGATAATAGATATTAGCCAAAGAGAGAAGTGTGCTACCACACCTTCAAGATTAACAGGGCCCCACTGGAAGGAGTCAACCGTTTTGGGGGTAATTTTGTGTCTGAATGATGCAGAACCTGTTATGGTTTCATCACAGTGTTGTTATGTAAGATCTCTAAAATCACATTGTCTGGTGACACTTACATGAGGAAGGGTTTCCTTTTTTATATCTGGCTCCTCTCAAGGTTCCTCCCTTGTGACATCTCAGGTTTTTTGCCACCATCACCACAGGCTTGGCATTAGGGATACAGTCGGCCCCCTACTTACGAAATTAATCCATTCCAGCGTCTTTTTCGTAATGCGGGAGTTTCGTAAGTAGGGGGTGCATTTTACATGTAAACCGTCTGATTCGTTTCAAGGCTCCTAAGACTACCCCATAAACCCTTTAAAAATTATAAAAGTACACCGATTTTGTATGAAATACATGTTAAAAGTAAAAGAAAATTATTCATTAAACCATTTAAACATTTTATTAACATATTAAATCATTTTATTAACATATTTATTGATTATAGCATTATTAAACATTTTTATTAACACACACACATACGCACTCACCTGTCTCTCTATCTCTCTCTCTCTATCTCACACACACACACACACACACACACACACACACAATACAGTATGCATTAAATGCAGGCCACGCCCAAAAGCAGGACGCCGGGAGCATTTTAAGACGTGGAATTCAAAGCGCATTCCCTGCTTGACAGATCGGAGGTCCAAACTCAACTTTAACTTGATTCCTTGAGGGATCGGAGGTCCAGATGAGACGCGTTTTGCTCACATGCACCACATTTATTAAACATTTACTGAATTAAACAACTTAAAAAACGAAACTAAAAACTAAAGAATTAAGCCTCCTTCTGTCTCTATCTCTCTCTCTCACACACATGCACGCTCACACACACACACACACACACACACACTCTCTCTCTCTCTCTCTCTCTCTCTCTCTCTCTCTCACACACACACACACACACACACACACACACACACACACGCGCAACACACAGCTGACGGAAAAATCGCCTCAGTCACTGTATTTCCACTTTAAGGTCTCCTTCTGGTTCAATATCATCCCGATTGTAGAGGGGTTTCGGCGATAATGAAATATAACACTGCATGATCAATCTCAAAACAAGCCAACAGTCAACTGCCCTTCTCACGTGTGACAAACAGGAAGTATGGGTACAGAAAGTATGGGTAACGTCCTAGCCAATGGGAGGCCAGCGGGGCAGGATGTTGGGAGACAGCCAGTGAGAGAGCAACTCGCACATCGTGTGAAATTTCGTTTGAATTTTGAATGGCGCATTTGGTGCTTTTCGTAAGAGGAGGTTGTTTTTGTATCCCGGGGACGAAAACTTAGGAAAATGTTTTTCGTAACCTGGAATTTTCATACCCAGGGGGTTTTGTAAGTAGGGGGGCCGACTGTATATACGATTTATTCATGTAGAGAAATGTTTAAATTCAAAACTGAAAATTGAATCTATTTGATCTGTAAAGCTACTTTGTGAAAGGTCAGTGCTAAAAATTGCTGTACAAATGAAGTCTTCACCAGTTTAGACACATGTGAAACTTCTGTCTGAAGGTACGTAGGAACTTCTGCACCTGCACCTTGAAGAGCACCCTGTAGGAAAGAGCAGAAACTTTGAATCAGTTCATCTGAACACGAAGTATTCAGTGGCGAAATATTCTGTCATTTATCTGCGTGCTCTGTCAGTCTCAGTTGACTGCAGTTTCCCAAACCCTATAAGTCAGCACATTAGGCAGTGGTGGTCTAGTGGAGAGGGCGCAGGATCGTTGATCCTAAGGTTGGGGGTTCGAGTCCCCACAAGGTTGTCACTGTCCCCCCAGTGCAGCGAACTGGGTTATCAAAGGCGGGCCATGTCTCTCACTGTCTATGGTGAGAGGCATGTAAAAGAACCATTGCTGATTTTCGTAAAGAGTAGGCTGTAAAGCCGTCAGCGTGTTTCTGTCCCTTGCTAAAGGGTTGTGACAGAAAGGGCATCCGATGTAAATGTTAAACCTGGAGTGTATGCGTTGTACCCAGAGATGCAGGAGACCAAAAGAAGGTTCAAACGATTTATTGAAACACTAGGAAATGTAAATCACAGGAATACTAAGTCGATGGAACTGGTCGAGCATGAAACAAGAACAAGGGGTTAAAGAGGAAGCCGAGGAGCAGAATCACCGGGAAAACAATCTTCTGACAGTGGAGGGAAGCGCGCCGCTCCCATTTATAGCTGGCAGCTTGCTGATTGCAGATAATTCCGGGGTATGGGTGGCGACCGCTAGCGCCCAGGACGAGGCGTGCTCCGTGAGGAGGCTCATGATGAAGGTAGTTTTTGCTTGATCAGTGGAGTATGTGAGCGGCAGCTGGCTGAAGACGAGCGAACACTGGTGAAGGAATTGTGCGCAGGAGCCGATCTCGCCCGAATACCTGGCTGGCGTGGGAATGAGTAGTTCTCGGTGCGTGGGGAGTATAGCCGGTGCTGGCGTGGCTACCGCAGTGGAAAGTGAAGGGTGAGGGGCCGGGGTCATGGCAGCGAGGTGAGTGGCGACGGCGTCCATCCTTCCACCGAGCTGCGCTAAGCTGGTGGTGATGTGCTGGAGATTGTCCATCATCTGATGCAAGGTGGTGTCGTGTCGTCCCAGCAGGGTGCCCTAGTCGGATAGTGCCTGCCGAAGCTGCGCGGTTTCCGCTGGGTCCATGTTTCAGGTCAGAAGATTCTCTTAAATCTGGAGTGTATGCATTGCACGAAGCAAGAACCAGGGGTCAAAGAGAAAGCCGAGGAGCAGAATCATGGGGAAAACAATCTTCTGACAGCGGAGGGAAGCGTGTCGCTCCCATTTATAGCTGGCTGCTTGCTGATTGCAAATTGGGACCAGATACGCTCTGCTGGAACTCGCCTGCCGGCAACCGCCACGCCCCTCACCAGCGCCTGCAATGACTAGAGAAGAGAATTAATGCCGCCAGCCGGCACAGACCATAACAGTAAAAACCTATGAACCAAATCAAATGTGTGAATCAGATGATTCGCTGTGGAGACTCCCGAGAAAGGGAAAAAGCCGAAAGGAAGAAAGAAAATAAGTCAGAACATTGGCATAATGATCAATACCAGTACCACTGGGATGAGTTTCATGATCATTTATATGCAAATTGTGATGACCATTACTGGTATTAGCCATGTGTACTATTTATAGAGAATTGACTGATGCAGAAAAATTTATTAAGCAGCCCATCCCATAAATAAGTAGCTTATTTTTATGCATGTAACATAGTAGTCCATACCAGTAAAAGTGTGTCATTATTTTTAAGAAAGTGAATGCGAGATGGAAACAGAGAATGCGAGATGGAAATTGCAAGTTAAATTACTGGGGGGGTACACTAGCCTTTGTGTCATAACCTTTACCATTGAGCAGTGGTGGCTTCATGGCTTTGAGTTACAAATTGGAAGGTTGTGAATTCAAATTGTAGTCCTATCATACTACTGCTTTTTGTCCCTGAACTGCTTTTTGTCCCTGTCTGATGTATCATACCTTGCATTTATATTTTTAGCATTTGGCAGATGCCTTTTAACCAGAGCAGCTTCTAATCCCTTTTTAATAATACTATCTTATTTGTAAGTTGTTTTGGTAAATGTCATCAAGATGAATAAATGTACTGTAAATCTGATGCTAACAGCAAATTAACAGCAAAAGTGTGCATCTACAACATAAATGTGATCTTTATATACAAATGATAATTGATATCTTTTCCCCCAGAACTGCATTAAATGAGAAGAAACCAGTCCTCAAGCCCAAGTCTCCAGATAAAGCGAAGCCTGATGAAAAAGACACTGAAAAATTGCCTACCAAGAAACCAGAAGGTTTATATTTGCTTTTTTTATATTTACTTTGTTCAGCAATGTTTGTACAAGTTCACATGATTCATGGCTTAAATCTCTTAATGTCTACAATCTACCTTCATTGTTATTCATGATTCTCATTCAATCTCGAGATATATTTTCTAAAAGTGCAGCTAACTGGGTTATCAAATGCCGGCATGTCTCACTGTCTATAGTGAGAGGTCCATGTAAAAGAACCATTGCTGACTTTTGTAAACAGCAGCTGCAAAGCCGTCAGTGTGTTTCTGTCCCTTGCTAAAAGGGTTGTGTCAGGAAGGGCATCCGACATAAAAGCCTATACCAAATCAAATGTGCGAATCATTGACTGTGGCGACCCCTGATAAAGGGGAAAAGCTGAAAGGAAATCTCTCAAGCACTACTCTGCCATAACAGTAACACCACCTGGCTGGTCTACAGAAAGTCTGCTCCTTATGTTGCAAACTGCAGTATACTGTGTTCTGACACCTTTGTTTCACAACCATATTACGAGCTACTTACATCTACATACCAGGAACACCCCACAGGACCTCCCATTTTGGACAAAATGTACCCAGACCTCTCGCAAACCCAATGTGTTCCTTTTCAGTGTCACTCAAAACCTTAAGCTTGTTCTTTTTTTTTAATTCTTGCTTCCATCACATCAGATTACAAGCTGATTATTTGCTATCTACTGTTCTGGCTGATTGGTGTTTATAAAAAAAAAAAAAAACTGTATCAGACTTCTTGGCTCTTCAGTGTTTGTGCTTTAGTGCTAATGATTGCGTGCATGCATTCCGTGTGTGTATGGTGGAAGCACTTAAAATTTCAATGCCATAAACAAAAGTAAACACAAACCAGTTTATTGGTTTCTCTCCCTCTTTTTTAAACACATTATGCTTCTATTTGCTTCTATTTCAAAATCTTTGGCATGCCAGAAAGTAGGCCTTGTAAAAGTATTGAATGTCCATTCCAAATCAATCAAATTTTATTACTTTTTTTTTCATTTTAATTTCAATTACAATTTGATCCCTTCAATCTGACTGGTCCTTGAATATGATTTTTTTTGGTTATTTTTTAGCCAACAGAATCAGAGTAAACTATTGTGCTGTGAGTTTTTGAAAATGACACTTCACTCTATTAAACATTATGCACTGGGAAACTAGCTCTGTGAGATCTCAAGCTTGGGTTTAAAGTTATATTTTAATCTATTTTACATGAACGTTCAAAATGAATTCGTAAAAATGTGAGTAAAAACACCATAGAAATATCCTGACTTTTTTGTATTTATCCAGAAAATGATGTGATAAATATGAACCAAGTGGAGACTGAAATACTAGGATTTTAATGCACATTCTTGAAATAGTTGTGAAAGTAAAGAGATACAGATAGCACACATACACAATGTGTAGCATATTGAAATTATCTCTGTGCATCTCTTTCAATAATAAAATAGAATCGTGTGTCAAAAATGTTAAACATTAATGTAATCACACTGGATATTTCAGTTTATTCCAAAGGTGTTCAGTAGGGTTAAGGTCAGGGCTGTATGCAGACCACTTGGATTTTTCCCATCTAACCCAGGTAAACTCAAAGGTGCATTGTCATGTTGAAACAGGTTTGGGCGTCTTAGTTACAGTAAAGTGAACTCTATCTGTACGAGAGATAATTGGGCAATGGGCTCTTTGCATGAAGAGATCACATGCTTGGCTGTCGCAATAGTAATGGAGAGCAAGCATTCCAGTTGCACATCAGTAAGATGAATGTCAGCTGTGTCATAAATCAGGACTGAAATATTCCATTCAAATACAAATACAAACTATGAACAGGCATATTGCATTAAAAGTGAAGCAAAAAAAATTGAAGGCAAAAGCGTTTTAAAAAAGCAAAGAAACTGGAAAAAAATTCCTGTTGAATTGATGTTATATATTTTTATCACTTTCAAATTCCAAAATGGAAGGGGATGTTTCATTATCAAAATGCATGTACAGACGCTCCCTGACTTACGTTATTAATTGGTTCCGGACGACCGAACGCAAGTTGAACGTGAACGTAAGTTGTTACAGTGACGCATGACGTGTGACGTATGACGCTCATATTGTACTATACATCCATAAATACCTCTACCATATCTCATAAAACATCCCTAAATCAATTATTATAAACATAACATTGTAAAATAATATCAAATATATCAAATAATATCAACATTAATTTCAAATAAGTTTACTTTACATGAATCTTAAAACAGCCAATCAATGCTTACAATATGTGAGGCGCTCAATACCGAAAGTAGTGTACTTGCAGAAGTAGTGTACTTGCTGTGGGTTATACATTTGGTCTGCCTGCACCTGTCCGCTGCCTTGGGAGTTCCACAGGCTAATAAAACTCGATAAGCCTCCTTCTTTAGCTGGACGGCCCCTTTCACCACAAGTGTCCACCACCGGATTCGGGGGTTACCGCCACGACAAGCACCAACGACCTTTCGGCCACAGCTATGGGCTGCCGCCTCAGCAATGGAGGCACGAAACATAGTCCATTCGGATTCCATGTCACCCGCCTCTCCCGGGACGTGGTTGTAGCTCTGCCGGAGGTGGGAGTTAAAGGCCTCTCGAACAGGGGACTCCTCCAAACGTTCCCAGCAGACCCTGATTACACGCTTGAGCCTGCCAGGTCTGGAAGGCAGCCTCCCCCACCACCGAAGCCAACTCACCACCAGATGGTGATCGGTAGACTGACTTTGTAGTCAATCATCGAACTGCGACCTCGGGTGTCCTGGTGCCAAGTGCACTTATGAGCACACTTATGTTCGAACACGTTGTTCGTGACAGACAAACTGTGACAAGCACAGAAGCTCAACAATGAAACACCATTCAGGTTCAGACTGGAGAGGCCGTACCTACCGATCACACCCTTCCAGGTCACACTATCGTTGCCCACATGGGCGTTGAAGTCTCCCAAGACAACGAGTGATCTTCAGAGGGAGCATTCTCCAACACACACCCTAAAAGACTTCAAGAAGGGTGGGTACTCTGAACTGTCATTCGGTGCATAAGCACAAATAACAGTCAGGACCCGTCCCGCCACCCGAAGATGGAGGGAAGCTACCTTTTCCTCAACCGGGGAGAACCCCAACATTTGGGCCCTTAGACGGGGGGGGGGGGGGGGGGGGGGAAAAAGAATGCCCACAACGGCTCGCCGCCTCTCCCCATGAGCAACTCCAGAATGTAATAAGGTCCAGCCTCTCTCGAGCTGGGTGGTTCCAGAGCCCAAGCTATGCTTTGAGGTGAACCTGACTATATCTAGTTGGTATCTCTCCACCTCACGCACCAGATCAGGCTCCTTACCCGTCAGAGAGGTGACATTCCATGTCCCGAGGGTCAGAGTCAGTAGCTGAGGATCGGTTCAACAGAACCCATGCCTTCAGCTGCCACCCAACTCACATTGCCCCGACCCCTAAAACTTCTCCCACGGGTGGTGGGTCCATGGGAGAGCGGACCATGTCTCCTTTTCGGGCTAGGCCCAGCCAGGCTCCATGGGCAGAAGTCCAACCACCAGGAGCTCACCTTCGAGCCTCTCCCCAGGCCTGGCTCCAGGGGGGGGGGGACCCCGGTGACCCGCGTCCGGGCAAGGGAGACTGCATCCAGTCATAAGGGTCTTCTGAATTGTACTTCGTCTGGACCTTCACCCAGGACCTGTTTGCCTTGGGTGACCCTACCAGGGGCATTATGCCCCCGACAACATAGCTCCTACGGTCATTAGGTCACGCAAACCCCTCCACCATGATAAGGTGGCGATTCAGGGAGGGGTACTTTTATAATTGTTATTATTATTATTATTATTATTATTATTATTATTATTATTGGTGTTAAAAAAAAAGAAAGGAATGTGTAAGCCTTTGTTTATAATGAATGTGACCATAATCTAACTTGCTTTGTGACTGGAATGCTTGCTCTGTAACTTGCTATTTCTATGTTGTATCCAATCTTATGAACTCTGAACTCAAATGTCTACAAATATTGATGTACAGTGTACTTCTGGAGCAATATTTAGGATTCTTTCTGATTTGCATATATTTCAGTACCGGAAGAGAAGTACTTAACTCTAGAGGGTTTCCTGAAGTTCACTGTTGATCGAGCCAAACAGGACATTCGCAGTGTTTGGAGAGCAATCCTGGCATGTGGTTATGACCTTCATTTTGAAAGGTTAGTATAAACAGCATCCCCAGGTGATTTCAAAGTTTGGGTTCAAATTAACCACATTTCCTTTGTCAAGAGGAAAATTAGGTTTTTAGGGAGCACCAAGGGAAACAGATTAAATGTGTACATGGGGAGTTTAGTTTAGTTCTCTATGTAAATTACAGAAGTTCACAAAAGCAGTTAAAGGTTGACTACAATGAGTTATATTGATAGAACTCATTGATGAACTAGAATGAGTTATATTGATAGAAATCCTACTCCTGCATATCCCATCTGTGTTTTATCAACCTCTTTTTAATAGTTTCAATAAAGAACACTTTTTCATCTGGAATCACAACTTGGCCTCCAAAATTTAGCAGTGGTAGTGACTGACTGTTCATGCAACCATATCACATATGAACATGAATTACAGCAAGCTGAATGTACACAGCCATATATACCAAGATATCAATATAGGACCTGAACCCCTTGGATTCTGACATTTCTGTAGAGCTGTCTGTTTTGAAATACATTGAGGAGGATGGCAATCTGGAAGGAGAAAACCATTCCAGGTTTATCCAGAATATAAAGAGTAAGCCAATTAAATGCCTGCGAAGAAGACAGTAATGGTTGACAGGCATGCTGACAGTGATAACAACCCTCAGTAAGATAATGATTCGTAGTAAGATGTGTTTCATGGCAAACTTGTTAACTGACAAAAATATGAGCTTTAATGAATAATCAGATGGCAGACATTATCTTAAAAAAATAAAATCTGACAGGGATGGTGTAGTGGCTGACAGGTCAAATTCCCACTAATTGTCTTGGCCTGTTATTCTACTGGTGTGCTGCAGTGAGGACTGTCTCCAATCTTGTTCTTGCACTGAAAACCTGTTTGCAGTTTTATTATTTTGCTATAATTCAGCCAAATAACAGTATGCTCATAACCCGATGCATGGTGACATACCACTGACACTCAGCATGGTTTACCAATCTAAAAAATGCCACCATTTACATGAAATACTCATCGCAGCAAACAAGAAGGTAGTCTTAGAAAAGTATTTATTTGAATTGCCCATCACAGCAAAGTGTTAAATTATTCACATGAAATGTCAATCATAATAAACCAAAACAATTACTTTGCAACATATTATTTTTGTGTACTTATGCCAACATAAAATCTAGCCAATGCCAAGCGCAGCATTATGGAGTTATGGCCTATTGGCTTGCTTGAAGGCAATGATTAACATCTTAAGGATAATCTGGTTGATAGTTGAGTTGATGCTTATTGATTCAGACATCTTCGCACATATTAGGCAGCTAATCTAATTTTGGTGACAGAGGTTGTTTCTTCAAATGATAGCTGGCTGTGATAAATTTATAACTTAAGGCAACTTAAAGTTAGTTTTGCCTTCTCAGGAAATTAAATTAAGCTTCGGATTTCATGTTGATTGCGTTTACATAAATATATGCTGCTAAGGAATTTTTAAACTTGTGTGTATTTTTCCTCCATTTTTACCATTGTAGTTAATTTATATCTTCGATAAGCATGTCATGATTTCAAATACAGTATTGTGCCAGTTGATACTTAAAATAAAATACTGTAGTTCAATTCATACTTAAAATAAACTAGTAAATATTCATAGATCATTTACTAAGTCCACAGTTTTAAATTAATTTTTTTTTAAAGTTTTAAAAGCCCAGCAAGCCCTGTTGTCTTTTGCTTTTTTTTTAATTTTTCTGCTTCTCCTTCTTCTTCTTATTATTTTTTTTCTGTACATAAAACATGTTGCACAGCCCAAACCTGGGCTTTTGGAAAAGTTACTTAGTACATGGTACAGATCACAGAGACAAAAAGTTGGTCTACAGGGGGTGCAACAGTATAAACAAGCAAACAAACAAACAAAATAAAAACATGGCTGTGTCCCATAAGTCTCAAACTGGATGTCAGGAACTACAGTAGTACAAAGTCTTGATCAAAGTAAAATATCATGAAACTTGTGAGTTTTGTTTGTGAAGACAGTCTCTTACTTTGGATCAGAGTTGGTGGGCATTGGCCAGTAGAGGGCACTGATTTGTATAGAACTTAGTTGGTACAATCAATAAGCCATGGAACTAACCCAAAAAAGTGCCCATAAATTGAATTCTGTTGTAGACCTCTGGTGAATGCACAAAAGACTGGTTCCTACAGATTTTGATACACTGAGAACGGTGATAAATATCCCCACTGTGTAAACTTGATCAAGGATTGTTAATTGGCTAAATTAAATGCCAAAGTTCATTAACTGTACAGTGGTACATTGGTACTCGACCATAATTCATTCCACAGAATCTTCTAGCCCTTCTGTGACACCAGTAACATTCAGCTGGACCCAAAAATGCGGGAGACAGAGTGTGATGAAAATGGAGGCGCTTTATTGTTCACAGGGAAGTCACTAGAGCACGGGAAATCGTAGTCACTGTTAGAGATGCGGAGAAAATGAAAATCATAAATTAAGGGAACTGGTCAGCACAGAGCCAGAGAGATCACGGGGAAGAGGGACAATCTTCTAGCACCAGGAGAAGCGTGCTGCTCGTCTTGATAGCCCGGTGATTACTGAGTGGAATCAGGTGTGTGTGTTCAGCACTCCACCCGCATGTGGCAGCCACGCTCCTCTCCAGCGCCTGCATGCAGAGAGAGTGAGAGAGAGAGAGAGAGTGAGAGAGAGCTGCCAGAACCAGAGTTTCTCACAACACAGACCATAACACACTAAAATAAAAACCATATTTCAGTTAAAGCATAAGAACAATAAAGATAAGAATTTTTACCTTTGTGGTGGTGAGCAGTTGGCATACATAAATGTTGGAGAAGGAGAGGAGGAGGATCCCCTTCTATAACAGAGAGGGAGAGAGGAGGAGGATCCCCTTTCATAACAGCTTCTGGTGAATCAGCCAAAGGTGTCTTTTTTCTCTTGCTATTCGCTTTGACATGACTAACAGTAATTTTATTTTCCACTGAGTACCAAAATTTGCTGTGCCACCACATATACACCATTCAGCAAAATGTGACTGTTTTTATCATCGGTGCTTGGGATTTAACGATAGATATGATCGGGAAACATAGTACCTCAACTGGAAAGGGATACTGGCGTGACACCTGGAGGAGGAGCTTGTTGGCAAGTGCATGATTATACCCTCATTTCGAAGGATCTATATTACTTCACTCTCCTGTGGGATCACCACTGACAGCAGGTCCATTGCTATCAAGGCCTTGGTGGTTTTATACCTGTCTGACTAAACTTGATTAAAAATTATCCTCTCCTTTTCAAAAGGAATATGGCAGCATGACTAGGGTGGGGCTGACACCATGATGGGCATATATAGACATCATACACAGCACCATGTCTGGCAAAAAGCATTGGTGGTGAACAGGTGATAATATTGGCTTGTTTTCCAACTGTAAGGATCTTGGAATTTTACTATTAACACAAATACATGCCAAATGATGAGCAGTTTAATTGCAGGTTGTACTTAATATTTCACACCAGGTTGAATTTGATTTAGTCTGTTAAATAAAAGCAAACGTTTTTTCCATAATTGTAAACTGTAAACATGTTTTTTCCATAATTGTAAACTGTAAACATTTCTGTGGTTTTCTGTAGATGTTCATGCACTGATACTCGGCAAGCTCAGAAAATTAGTAGAAAATGGACCTTGGAGATGGATGTTGCTCTCGTCCAGTATGTAAATCGCCTCTGTCGACATTTGGCTATAACACCTGCCCGCCTCCACCCCCATGAACTATACCTGGACCCGACAGATGCAGCAGATCCACGTGTTTCATGTTTGCTAAGTAAGGTTTTTTGTGCATTTAGAAATGTATGATGTTCTTGCATGAATAATTAAATTATCTCAACAATCTGTTTTTACAGAGAGCTCACATACCAAACACATTTCTGTTGGTTGCACTAAAAATATTCAGACACGGTACCCAAGTTTTTATGAAATTACCGCTTACTTGTTATCTTAACTTGTGCTCTCCTTGGCAAACACATTAATGATGAAGAGTCATATTTATTGATTTATTTAGTTTTAGCAGAACATAAGGGAAGTTATGTGCAGGGATCCCTCACTTTCTGTGGTTAATTGGGACTGAGATCACCCCCCCCCCCTCCACCCTCGACTGACGTATACGTACATGTATAGGTACAGTAGGCCCTTGACATTCGCGGGGGTTCGGTTCCGGGCCCTCCCACGAATTGAGATAATCCGCAAGTTCTGTACCCAGAAGTAAAACCGATTACTTAAGTAAAAACGACACCAAGGTGTTCCCAGACCAGTGGAGAGACATAATCCCTCTAGTGTATTCTAGGTCAACTCCGGGGTCTCTTCCCAGTTTGACATACCCGAAACACAACTCCAGGGAGGCATTTGGGAGACATTCTAACTAGATGGCCGAGCCACCTCAACTGGCTCCTCTCAATGTGGAGGACCAACAGTTCTACTCTGAGCTCTCTCCAGATGGCTGAGCTTCTCACCTCATCTCTAAGGGAGAGCGCCAGCAAACGAAGCTCATTTCAGCTGCTTGTAACTGCGATCTTGTTCTTTAGGTCACTATCCAAAGCTCGTGACCATAGAAGAGGTTTGGAACATAGATCGACTGGTAAATTGAGAGCGTTGCCTTGTAGCTCAACACCCTCTTCACCACGATGGACCAGTACAGGCTCCGCTTTACAGCAGAGGCTGCAGCGATCCAACTGTCTATCTCCTGTTCCATCCTTCCCTCACTTGTGAACAAGACGTCAAGATACTTGAAATCCTCCACTTGAGGCAGGACCTCATTATCGATTTGGAGGGTGCATTCTGACCTTTTCTGACTGAGAACCATGGCCTCAGACTTGGAGGAGCTGATTCTCATCCCGGCCACTTCACAGTCTACTGCGAATCACTCCATTGAGAGCTGGAGGTCCTGGCTTGATGAAGCCAAGAGGATGCATTCACAAAAAGCGGAGACGAGATCCAATGGTCACCAAACCAGAACCCCTCAACGCCTTGGTTGCGCCTAGAAATTCTGTCTATAAAAATTATGAACATAATCGGTGACAAAGGACAGCCTAGGTGGACTCCAACCCTCACCGCAGATGAATTCAATCTGTTGTTCTCAATATGGACCAAGCTCTGGCTGCAGTGAGACAGCGACCAAATGGCTCGTAGCAACCGATCCGGAACTCCATAC
Source organism: Plotosus lineatus (assembly GCA_024760905.1). Taxonomy (NCBI): domain Eukaryota; kingdom Metazoa; phylum Chordata; class Actinopteri; order Siluriformes; family Plotosidae; genus Plotosus; species Plotosus lineatus. The sequence goes on along the minus strand of CM045734.1, from coordinate 34,305,484 downwards.
TTCCGGAGCACGCCCCACAGGATAATCTGAGGGACACGGTCGAAAGCCTTCTCCAAATCCACAAAACACATGTGGATAATTTGGGCAAACTCTCATGCCCCATCCAGGATCCTGTAGAGTACATAGAGTTGGTCGAGAGTGCTGCAGCCAGGATGAAAACCACATTGTTCCTTCTCTCCATCACCCCTGCATAGACTTTCCTGAGTAAGTTGAGGAGTGTGTTTCCACGATAAATGGAACACACACTCCGGTCCCCATTTTTAAAAAGAGGAACTACCACCCTGGTTTACCAATCCAGAGGTATGGACCTCGATGACCACATGATGTTACAGAGATGTGCCAACCAAGACAAACCTACAACATCCAAAGCCCTGAGCTATTCAGGGCGGATCTTATCTACGCCTGGAGTCTGACCACCGAGGAACTTTCTGACTACCTCAATGACCTCTGCTCCAGTGATGGGAGGACCCCAACCCACCCCCAGGGTCTTCCTCCTCTACAGAGGGCGTGTTGATAGGAGGAGGTCCTTGAAGTATTCCTTCCACCAACATTCTTAGTCAAGGTGGCAACATTAGTCAAGATGAGCAGCTCCCTACTTCCACTGTAACTAGTATTTGTGGAGAACTGCTTCCCTCACCTGAGGGTGTTCCAGAACCCTTTTGAGGCCAATCGATATTTGTTATCCAGGCCCACACCGAACTTCTCCCATGCCCAAGATTTTGCATTATTCTTAATAGAGGTCTTTTGAACCGCATTTTGTCTGGACCTTCACCTCGGACCTGTTTGCCTTAGGTGACTCTACCAGGGGCATAATGCCCTCGACAACATAGCTTCTAGGATCATTAGGACACTCAAACCCCGCCACCACGATAAGGTGATGATTCAAGGAGGGGTACATATTGTGTATATTTTGCTGCCCACCCTAGAACTAATAAATATTCATCGGAATATTTCACATACTTTTGGGTAAGGTGTGTCCCCATTGAACTGTTGACCAATATGCACTGGTGATGAATTTCAATGAAACAAGTTTTTATTCTTGAATATGATCTTTACTTTACAGGTGTGCCTGTTGCGAGTTTGCGTCTACGCTTTGCCCTACTGCAGTCCATTAATAATACCTTGGAGGGTTTCTTTCTTCCACTTGTGGAGCTCAGGCAGACACATACCTATCAGAACAGCATTGCTGCCCTGCTGTGTGAAGCAAAAGGTCTACTACTATGCATGTTTTTTTTTTAAAAAACTAAATTACAAACACTATTGTGTTTAAGGGAAATGTGTTCTAAAATCTCTCTTGCTTATTTTATTTTATGTCTCTTTCAGGACTTATCTTTTATGACACTAAAGTAGCCATTATGAACAAGGTCCTGAATGCAACAGTGCAACGCACTGTTGACCATGCTGCCCCTGAGATCACCCTGGATCCTCTAGAGATAGTGGGAGGTATGCAGAGTGTTTACCTTCACTTCTTCATTTTTTTATTTATTTATTTTAATTAAATGGAGACAGGAAGTAATTAAAGCTAGTTAGGATCCCTGCTCAATGGGCTAAAAGCTGTGTGACATGAACTCTCCAGATGAGAGCAAGACAGCATATTCACCTTATGGTCATATGGGTGAGTTTCCACAGCTTAAAGCAGTTTGTATTTCTTTCCTAAAAGCATCATATAAGCATCGCCGTGAAGTTGTGGCTTGCTACGGGTCTTTGGGCAAGTCCAAAACAATGTCAAATTTATAAGATGGCAGTACGACACCACAATGGCCCCATGATGTATATATGAATTGAGAATGAGTTACAAAGTGCTTCAGATGTTTTCAATATTTAATAAAATATTGTAGCACCTTGCGGTAGTGTCAAAAACCACTAAGATTGAGCCGAATGCATCAAAACCAGGTCGGCAATGTTGTTAAGAAGTGTGAAATTGAATAACTCTAATGTAACAAAATTAGATAAATTTAGAACAAGGCACCTGAGTGAAGCATGACATTCTCTCAGCTATATCATTATTTAGGTTGGTCATCTGCAACAAACTCTCTAGGCATGATCTACTGTTGGTCTTCCTACATCCTATTGCCGTAGCATGATGCTGACTGGTACATGACAAGTCCAATACGGGAGCTCAAAGTATTAAATTTTACCACACGTTGTATATATTCCTCCAGAATATCTGGATAGATATTATAATGAATAGGTTATTCCTTAAGGTCAGTGGTGGCCTAGTGGTATAGGTGCTGGATCACTGATCCTAAGGTTGGGGGTTCAAGCCCCAATCATCACAGTTTGTTACTGACCCCCCCAGTGCAGCTAACTGGGTTATCAAAGGCTGGCCATGTCTCTCATTGTCTATGGTGTGAGGCATTAAAACAGTGGTTCTTAACCTTGTTGGAGGTACCGAACCCCACCAGTTTCATATGCACATTCACCGAACCCTTCATCAGTGAAAAATATGATTTTTTTTTTACAAATTCAAGACATAGGTACTGTTGTGTTCTTGTATTCCCATCTCCATGCAGTTTCACGAAGTGTTCCTTTAGTTTTGCCGGTGCAAGGCTAGAGTTGCTCAACTTGGCATTGCAAATCATTCAGATAGGATGCTGAGTCCCATCACGTTCCGTGATGCATGTGAATCCATGTTGTACATATTCGTCCAACCACTTTCTTTATTTGCTTGACATAGTTAGTATGGATTAAAATATTCCGAAAAAAATCTCACGACTTCACACATTGACTACTGAGCGGGATAAATTCCCCGCGGCACTGATTGGCCAAGCAATGTAATGTGATCATCTGCAGCCAGTGATGGCCAAGCAGGGCATGTCATCACTAATTGACATGATGAGTCGAGTGTGTCCTGACCTCCGTGGCAGAGGCTCCGCCGAACCCCTGAGACCGACTCACCGAACCCCAAGGGTTCGATCGAACCCAGGTTGGGAACCACTGCATTAAAAGAACCATTGCTGACCTTCGACAAGAGTAGGCTGCAAAGCCAGCAGCGTATGTCTGCCCTGCGATGGCCTGGCGAGCTGTCCAAGGTGTACTCTGCCCTCGCCCAGAGTTGGCTGGAATGGGTGCCAGCCTCCCAGCAACCCTAATTAGGTTTAAGCGGTTATAGAAAATTATAATTAAGGTTATTCCTTGCCCATTATGTATGTCATATTAGAGGTAATGGGTTCTACAAGGATGGCCACTAGGGACAGTTTTGCAGGGCTCCAGATGATTATAGAACTACCCAATATTTACATTTTTAAAAATATCTTTTATTCTGCATTTCCAGGTGAGATCCACACCTCTGAGAACACCTACTTTTGCCAAGCAGCTCGACAGCTGTCCATCGTTCCTTCATCCCAACTGTGTGTTAAACTAGCTAGCGGAGGAGACCCCACCTATGCCTTCAACATCCGCTTTACTGGAGAGGAAGTTCATGGCACTAGTCAGAACACAGTACATTACTCATGCCCTCTTCATTCACTTAATTCAAGTCAATATTTACATTAAACAATTATACTTTTCCATAGGTGGTTCATTTCGCCACTTTCTGTGGCAAGTCTGCAAGGAACTGCAAAGCAACGTCCTCTCTTTGCTTATGCCATGTCCTAGTTCTGCCAGTAATCGTAGTAAGGTATGTAGTTTTCTGCATCCTATGTTTTACCCTATTTATGAGTAAAATAAAAAGCCTGTTGTTTAATAATATAAAGATTTAGGCACTGCCTAAAAGTGATGCTCCCATATGATTACCCTTACATGACAAATTGTTTTGGTGGGAACTCTCAAACCGCATCCATTTTACCTTATGTCTCTGCTGTGATCCACGTCCCAGCTCTTGTGCTTGATCGCCTGCAGCAATTTATGTTGCCTTGCTGCTGCTCATTGAAATGTCAAGACTGATCCCTGTTTGAATCAATTTGTGCAGCCAGGAACTACACATGAAATAACTATCCTGAGAAACTTCTAACTAGACTTGGTTACCATTTGTAATCTACAATGTTAAATCGTCATCACAGTGACTATTTCGGAATAGAGGGCATGAGAACTAGCATATTAAAACAGTCATGTCCTGTCAAGATGTCCTAAAAGGATAGTACTGGTAGAATTAGCGGATTATTGGTCATGTATAGGGGAAGATATAAAATTTAAAAACCTTTTAGAAATAAAAAAGATAAAATTATATTAATATCTATATAAATAGATATAGAATGAAACCTGACAGTGAGTAAATAACTGCATATGATAAACAGTAGAAAGTAACTATATAACAGTGGATACTGTTGCTATATGGAGGAGTTGTACAGTTTAATGGGTACAGGTAGGAATGATTTCTTGTGTTGTTCAGTAGAGCATTTAGATGGTTATCAGTTTCTCACTGAACCTGCTCCTGTGACTGATCAGCAGGCTGTAATGCAGGTGGGAGGTATTAATTAGTATCATCCTTATTTTGGACAGCATTCTCCTATCGGGCAAGACTGCCAGTGGGTCCACCTCTCCACTGTGTTACTGGCCTTGTGGATCAGTTTGTTCAGTCTCCTGGCATCTGCAAACCTCAGCCTTCTGCCCGAGCATGCAGCAGCATAGAGAATAGCATTGGCCACAACAGACTCATAGAACATCCTGTACACAGTCTAGCAGATGTTTAATGACCTTAGCTGCCTCAAACAGTAGAAACAAGCCTTCTTAAACGTGCCATAATGCAATCTTTGACTAACAAAACCCAGTCTGGACTGTCCAGTCTTCTAGTTTTTTCAGGCTTATTTCCAAGTTTTAGTTACTCTCATAACCTCAAGGAAATTGTACATGAATACTTGAATCCTTTTTTAGACACATTCTTAGTCACTCCATTGTGATCTAGAGATTGTAAGTCAAGACATTTTAGCAATATGATGTCAGTACAGTTTATTTTTACATATTTTATTATAACAGGCTGGTCAGTTGAGCTGCATGCACTCAAAGCAGCAGATAGCGCTGTTAGTTAGCATCATATCTTTAAACCCATTCCAAGCTTAAATATATAATAGTGGTTAGCATGTCTGCCTTGCAGCAAGAAGGCCTGGGTTCGATTCCCGGTCTGGGCGTTTTTGTTTGGAGTTTGCATGTTCTCCCCATGCTTGCATGGGTTTCCTCCAGGTACTTCGGTTTCTTCACACAGTCCAAAAACATGCACAGTAGGTTAATTGGCCGTTCTAAATTGTCCGTAGGTTCGCATCGTGCAGAAGGCAATGGCAAACCATTGCACTATCCTTGCCAAGAAAACCTCCATGAAGCTGAGCACAGAGCACGGTGGTGTAATGGTTAGCTTACTGGCCTATCACTGCAAGGGCCTGGGTTCGAATCCAGGTGGAGACACCAAAAATTTGTGACCTGGGGCTGAAGCTGTGTTGGTGTCCCTGGGCAAGGCACTTAATCCACATTGCACTCAGTCCACCCAGCTGTTGAAGGGTACCTGAATAACAGGATGTATGGACCTATATGGTCGCATTTGGCGCTCAGTAGCAGCCTTGAAGTACATTCCTGCAGGGTAATAATGTACAGCCAGTGTGCAGCTCTATGCTGGATACAAGGCTTAAAAATAGTCATTAATACATAAAAACAAAGAGCATGCTAAAGATCAATTTTTGAATCTCATTTTTACATGTTTTTAACTATAACTCTAAGCAGGGCTAAGCACTGTGCAGCTAATTATGTGGGGGGTTATTTTTTTAAATCTATTCAGAGCTTTTCTATGTACTACACAGAAACACAAGTAAACTCACACTCTATCATAGTATATTTTTACATTCATTCAAACGTTAAGTATGTACAGTGCTGTGCAAAAGTTTTAGGTACCGTATTTTTTCATGTAAACTTTGCTATAGATTTTTATTTTATATTTTGTATATTAGCTAGTCATTACAAAAAAACACTTTAGATTTTCACACATTAGTTTTCAAATTCCAAAATGAAATGTTACATAAAAATGTTAGTACAGCATTTGAATAAAGAAAGCAGCACTTTACATATAAGATATGACTTTTCAGACAAAAATATAAGATAAGATAAGATAAGATAAGATAAGATACAGCTTTATTAATCTCACAATGGAGAAATTCACTGTTACAGGCTCTTGAGGTACTATCAGTAGGGGTGCAAAAATAGATACAAGTACAAACATACACACATACATATATATTATATAAATAGATACATAAATAGTATAAATTACTAAACAATAAAGAAAAGAAAAGAATGGAGCAACTTTATAGATTGGCCTATATTAAAGTGTAATGTATCTGAGGGCAGAGTAGATGGGTTGATATGGTTCACAGTCAGTGGGGTGGATGTGGTTGATTAAAGTGCGCGGGGGTTTTTATTGCACATAACCGGTATTTTCACAGAAAGTTACAAAGTGGCGTTGTACAGTCTGATAGCGGTGGGAATGAACGACCTGCGGTAGCGCTCCTTCCTGCACTGAGGATGCCTCAGTCGTCCACTGAAGGAGCTGCTTAGCTCCTCGACAGTCTGGTGCAGTGGGTGAGAGCTGTTGGACAGGATGGATGTGAGCTTTGCTACCATCCTCCTCTCACTCACCTCCTCCACAGAGTCCAGTGGGCAGCCGAGGACAGAGCTGGCCCTCCTGACCAGCTTGTTCAGTCTCTTTCTGTCCCGCTCTGTGCTGCCCGGGGCACAGCAGATGGCAGCGTAGAGGATTGCAGAGGCTACCACAGAGTCATAAAATGTCCTGAGCAGAGGTCTGCATATGCCGAAGGACCTGAGTCTCCTCAGAAGGTGGAGGCGACTCTGGCCCTTCTTGTACAGGGCGTTGGTGTTGTGGGACCAGTCCAGTTTATTGTTAAGGTGAACACCCAGGTACTTGAAACTGTCCACTGTCTCAATGTCCTGTCCCTGGATGTTCACTAGTAAATGTGTGTGTGTGTGTGTTTGAGTGCTTCTCCTGAAGTCGACCACCATCTCCTTCGTCTTCCTAGTGTTCAAGCACAGGTGGTTGCGCTCACACCAGTCCACGAAGTCGACGATGACCGACCGGTACTCCAGCTCGTTCCCCTCTGACACACGGCCCACGATGGCGGAGTCGTCCGAGAACTTCTGGAGGTGGCAGCTGTTTGTGTTATATATGAAGTCCGAGGTATAGATGTTAAAAGGAAGGGTGAGAGGACGGTGCCCTGCGGTGCCCCGTGCTACAGACTACCACCTTTGACTTACAGTCGCGCAGCCGCACGCGTACTGTGGACGGTTAGTAAGGTAGTCAATAATCCAGGCAGCAAGATGCCCGTCCACTCCCACGTCCTCCAGCTTCCCCGCAGGCGCGCTGGCCTGATGGTGTTGAAGGCGCTGGAGAAGTCAAAGAACATGACCCTCACAGCGCTGCCGCGATCTCCAGGTGGGTGAGTGCCCGCTGCAGAAGGTAGATGACGGCGTCTTCTACTCCGATGTTGGGCCTGTAGGCAAACTGCAGCGGGTCTAGGGTGGGGCTCACCATAGAGCGGAGGTGTTCAAGGAGGAGCCTTTCCATGATCTTAATGAGGTGGGAGGTCAGGGCGACAGGTCTGTAGTGGGCTGGTTCCTTCGCTTGTGCTGTTTTGGGAACCGGAACCACACAGGAGGTCTTCCAGAGGACTGGAACCTTCTCCAGGCTGAGGCTCAGGTTGTACAGGTAGCATAGTACCACACAGAGCTGGTCTGCGCAGGTCCTCAGCAGCCTGGGACTGATGCCATCAGGTCCTTCAGATTTCCTCTGATTTAGTCGCCTCAGCTGTCTCCTCACCTGGTCTGATGTGAGGGAGAGGGGGCTGGGGTGGGCTGCAGAGGGAGGGGGATGTGTCTGTTGGGCTGTAGCAGTCAAGTGAAGTTGGCCTGGGGAGGGGAGGTGTCAGCTGGTCTGGAGACGTGTGAAGAGGGGGAGAGCAGGGAGGGGTGCAGAGGGGGAGGGGGGAGAATCAAACCTGTTGAAGTAACAGTTTAGTTCATCCGCCCAGCGCTGGTCACCATCAGCTGTCCCTCTGACACTCTGCCCAAATCCAGACATGGTCTTTCGTCCTCTCCAGGCGTCCCTTGCGTTGTTCTGAGCCAGCTTCTCCTCCATCTTTTTCCCATAGTCCTTCTTTGCCCTCCTGATCCTCCACTGGAGCTCACGCTGGACCTTCTTCTGCTCCTCTCTGTCCCCCCGAGATGAAAGCCCTCTTTTTCTGGTTCAGGAGGACTTTGAGCTCAGGGGTGACCCATGGGTGGTTGTTGGAGAAGCACCGTACTCTCCTTGTTGGCACGGTGCTGTCCACGCAGAAGTTCATGTAGTCGGTGATACAGTGTGTGAGGCCGTCGATGTCATCACCAAAGGAGTTACAGAGCATGCTCCAGTCTGTGGTCTGGAAACAGTCCCTAAGCCTCTCGTTGGTCTCCTCGGTCCACACTTTCACAGACCTCTTCTGTGCAGGTTCCTTTCGCACCCTGGGTGTGTATTGGGGGAGCAGGTAGACCAGGTTGTGGTCTGAGCGTCCCAGTGGGGAGGGGGGGGAGCTGTAAGCGTCCTTCACATTTGCATACAGCAAGTCCAGTGTTTTATTGTCTCTTGTGGCGCACTTCACGTATTGCGTGAACGTCGGAAGACAGGCGGAGAGAGGGCGTGGTTAAAGTCCCCGCTGATCAGAATCATGGCGCGGGGTGACGAAGTCTGTGTCTGATTAACGGCGCTGTGTAGACGCCACACGCTGCCGCCGCATCAGCCGAGGGCGGAATGTACACGCATAAAACACAATCACGTGTGAAAACTCCTCGGTAGATAATATGGCGCGCGCTTAACGCGAGCAGCTCTAGGTCCCGCGTGCACAGCTGCTCCTTCACGTGCACGTTTGCCGGGTGGCACCATCGTTCATTCACATAGACCGCCACGCCCCTCCTTTCTTCTTACCGCTCTCCGTTACACTCCGATCTGCACGCGAGTGTAAATCCGTTAAGAGAAACCACAGAGTCCGGTGTGAGTTCATTCAGCCACGTCTCCGAGAAACACATGAGGCTGCAGTCCCGGTACTGCCTCTGCTGCCGGGTCAGCGCCGCCAGCTCCTCTGTCTTGTTGGCGATCGCGCGGACATTTCCCATGATGACAGAGGGAACACATGTCCTCCGCGTCTTTCGTCCCCCTCTGCAGCCTCTCCTTTTCCTCCGTATTTCCAAAGGAACAACGGGCTTTTCCGCGTGAAGGAGGGCGGGGGCGCCAAGAGGGCCGAGGAGGGTCTCACGTGTGTAAGACCTGCGTTGCTCAGAGCCGTCGGTGAATGAGTTTCCTGACGCCGATCCAAAAAGTGAAAATAAAAGTGCACAGAAGAACAAAAGCATCATGAAAGTATGTTTTCCAGATGCAGGATTGAAGAAAGAAAAAGAAAATTTGAAAAAAGATAAAGAAACACGCCTATATACAATAGAAAAGAGAAAAAAAAGAAAAATAAACTGAAGAGCTCCTGTAACTGGCTGCAGGTCACCCGGCGCCATCTTGTAAGTAATAATGAATGTCTGATAATAATGAAGTGAATAATGAAGTGATTTACTAATAAACATTAAAAATGGGGCAAACACACACATATCCATGTGCATACAAGATTATTGTGATGAGTACAGTTTGCATACATTGTGGTTATTTTGCTATTTTGCATGAGAATCTTTATTCGGCTTTATTGCAAGACATCGCCAAAATAATAAAAATGCATTACTTTGTCATTGTCTAGGGGAAGTACATTCTGACACCTTTCCCTATGACATATGCGGAAGAACAGCTGCTACACTTCTTCGGTCAGTTGCTTGGAATCGCCATCCGTGCAGATGTGCCTTTACCTCTGGATCTACAGGGTTCCTTCTGGAAAGGTCTAGTTGGTGATGGACTTGACAAAGAAATAGATCTACAGGAAGTGGACCTTCTCACCTACAACTATGCCAAAAAATTTGATAGTGTAAGACGAGTTTACAAAGAACAAAGTATTAAAAAATAATAATATTAGGTTGAGTGGCAAGAAAGGAAACATACAAACAAACTTGTTATTTTGAGCATTACCTCTACAAAATGCTTTCCTGAAAATGAGTTCCCTCCTATGTCATGTACTTACCAAGTTGTTACATATACAGTGAGGTTATAAATTAAAGGGGAGAGTCAGCATTAAAAAGTTAATTACAATGCTTTAACATTAATCTGATTGTACCTTACTCATTGTCACATACCAACATATCTGTTTCACTTTGCTTTTATCAGGTCACTGATAAGGCTGAGCTGGAGGTGCTTTGCACAGAGATCTCATCACAGAGCCACTCAGGTGAAAGCCCCGACTCACCCAGTCGGCCATGCTGTACCTTCACTTATGTCACAATGACAGGCGAGGAGGTGGAGCTGTGCCAGGGTGGGCAAAATCTTGCCGTCAGGTAGGGCTCAAAGGATATTAGGTAAGAGAGTATGCAGAAATTTAGTGTTAGAGTAGGTGTATTGTGCAGCTGTTTCCTGCATTGGATCTGGACAATTATTGTGAATGCGAAAACTTGAGAAAGATTTGAGGGATTTTCTTCAAACTTTGCATTAATGTCTACTCTGACTGAAAGAGTACTGGTATTGGTCATCCTTAAAGCATACTTTTTGTACATATAAAATGTTTACATGATACAGATACTTATTTTAACACAAATAACCATAAAAAGCAAAAAACCTGTTACAAACCGTATTCCAAAAAAGTTGGGCCACTCTACAAATTGTGAATAAAAACTGAATGCAATGATGTGGAAGTGCCAAATTTCAGTATTTTATTCTGGATAGAACAGAGATGACAGATCAAAAGTTTAAACTGAGAAAATGTATAATTTTAAGGGAAAAATATGTTGAATTTAAATTTCATGGTGTCAACAAATCTCAAAAAACTTGGAACAGGTAGAAATAAGAGACTGGAAAAGTCAATTGTATTTATAATGAACAGCTTGAAGACCAATGACCACTTATGAGCTCCATTGGAAACACTGTATAAAAAGAGTTTCTCAGTGTAGCAGTGTCTCTCAGAAGCGATGATGGGTAGAGGATCACCAATTCCCACAATGTTGCACAGAAAGATAGTGGAGCAATATCAGAAAGGTGTTTCCCAGTGAAAAATTGCAAAGAGTTGGAAGTTATAATCATCTACAGTGCATAAGATCATCCAAAGATTAAGAGAATCTGGAACAATCTCTGTGCGTAAAGGTCAAGGTCGAAAAACCATACTGGATGCCCGTGATCTTCAGGCCCTTAACCGGCACTGCACCACAAACAGGAATGCTACTGTCAGAGAAATCACAGAATGGGCTCAGCAATACTTCCAGAAACCATTTTCGGTGAACACAATCCACTGTGCCATCCGCTGTTGCCAGCTGAAACTCTACAGTACAAAGAAGAAGCCATTTCTAAACAGTACCCAGAAGCGCAGGTGTTTTCTCTGGGCCAGGGGTCATTTAAAATGGAGTGTGGCAAAGTGGAAAATTGTTCTGTGGTCATTGTTCTTTGGTCCATTATATTTGATTGTTTTAAATAGCCAGTTACATTAACTCACCATAATTACCCTTTAAGGATGAACAGATTGTGGTAGTTTTTGTGGTGTTTTGTGTGTTTGTGCACGTGTGTGCGCATGCGTGCGTGTGTGCTTGTGTGCATGCATGCTTTTTTCCCCAAAAGTCAACATTTTTGTCCAGGGAATTAATTTAACACAATTAGAAAGGGACTTGGTTAACAGAGGGTTATGCATCATGTAACCACCAGGACGCAGATATAGCTCATTCATTCATTTTCCACTTAATCCTAATTAGGGTCACGTGGAGGCTGGTGCCTATCTCAGCCGACTTTGGGCGAGAGCAGAGTACATTCTGGACAGCTTGCCATGCCATCGCAGGGCAGAAACACACTGATGGCTATGCAGCCAACTCTTGTTGAAAGTCAGCAATGGTTATTTTACATGCCTCACACCATAGACAGTGAGAGACATGGCTGGCCGTTGATAACCCAGTTAGCTGCACTGGGGGGACAGTGACAACCCGTTGAGAATGGGGCTTGAACCTCCAACCTTGGGATCAGTGATCCAGCACCTTACCGTTAGACCCCCACTGACTTTCAGATTTAGTTGACCGAGCTTTTCTTTGGTTGCATTGTCAGATCTCTCTGCATTTATTTGTACAAAGATTTGTGATTTTATGTTCTTTATTTTATTTATGTAGGTTTTAATGCTCCTCTTTTTTCCCAATTCCAGCTGGGAGAACAAGGACTTGTATGCCCAGGCAATACGTGCCTTGCGTCTGCGAGAACTACAAAATGTTGAGCGTATGAATGCTGTTCGTGCAGGCATGGCCTCTATTATCCCTTTGCAACTTCTCACCATGCTCAGCCCCTTAGAAATGGAACTCCGCACCTGTGGTCTCCCGTACATCAACCTGGAATTCCTAAAGGTACTTTTATTTCCTGGTATGGTCTATGCCTAATTTAAACATCCTCCTTGTCTCTTTTATTTAGTTATGGTAAAAGTACACCGTACTACTATCCTGTGAATGTTCTGGGTAAATCTTTCGTAGCAGAGTTCTATGAATTTTTAAAAATGAATTCATTAATTTTCTACTATTTTCGAGCATCTGGTAGAGGCATGTAAAAAGTTGTGAGGTTGTTTGAACATAAAACATTATCATTATTGTGGCCAAAACTGATAAACGAAATAAATACCATTGATTTTTTTTTTTTTTTTCTTGGTGCAGCCTTTAAAGCAGGGGTCCCCTTAATTGGTATCGGGCCACCGAAGAAATTATTAATTATTTCCGTTTTATTTATTGTCTGAGTCTGAACGATCTTTATTTTTTTTTAATATTTTATTTTGAAAAATGACTGGATTCTCTCAGTTACATGTCAGACAGTTGAGCTCGAAAATGTAACCCACAAGGGGATGGCACATGAACAGAAGCGAGTTGGACATGTTTCAAACAATGGCGGGGATTTTGGGTGAGACTGAGTTTGAGCCTTCATTCTCCCTGCTGGTGCACCATCACCTGTGGGCTTTTTTTTTTTTTTTTTTTTTTTTAGAAAAGTTCAAGCTCTACTTCCCAACCAACTTTATTTCAGCTGTTGAAAAATAACATTCATGGAGTGCTTCTTCTGCTTCTTCTTATTATTAGGAGTATTAATGTTATGATTTAAAATATTTCATATAAATAAACTATATTTACAATATAAACAATATATGGACACCCGCTCTCCAGGGTCTTTGGTAAAATTGTCAAGCGTTGACCGGTCCGTGGTGATTAAAAAGGTTGGGGACCCCTGCTTTAAAGGGCAAGTCATGTTTTTTTTCCAATACAGTAATGAAATACTTTCTAAACTACTTTTTCATCACAACTGCAGGCTCATACAATGTATCAAGTGGGGCTGATGGAGACTGACCAGCATATTGAGTTCTTCTGGACGGCGTTAGAGATGTTTACACAGGAAGAGCTCTGTAAATTCATTAAGTTTGCCTGTAATCAGGAGCGGATACCCTTCACTTGCCCCTGCAAGGATGGTGGGCCAGACACTGCTCATGTGCCTCCTTATCCCATGAAAATTGCCCCACCAGATGGTGCAGTGGGTATGTAAGATATACACGTTTTTGGGTTTCAGAGTGAATGTCATATTTTTATGTTCACTTAACTAGAATATGCCCAATGTTTTTATCATAGGTATTCTTCAAAACTTTGTATTTATTTAAAAATGATTGTAAACAAGATGTAACCATTTTCACAGTTACAGTACCACAGTGCATCTTTACAAAACAAATATAAAATCAAAGATGAGTGCTGAACCAACATATGTTTAACTGTATAAAGACTGTAGTGGAAGTCAGTGGTTTTGTGTGGGTGATTCTGTGTCAATCCATTACTTCAAAGTTAAGCAGTCTGATAGCATGAGAAAAGAATCTGTCACAGAGGCGGGTTATTCAGGCTTGAATGCCTGAAAACCTTTTTCCAGACTGCAGGAGGGTTAAACTTTGAGCGTGAGAGGTGCTAGGAGTAATCCACAAGTTTTGGCTAATGGTGTAAATGTCCATAATGAAGGGAAGATAGACTCCAAAGATCTTCTCAGCTATCCTGGCTATCCTCTGTCGGGTTTTGGTTTCTGAAACAGTGAAATTCCCAAGGCAGACCTTTGATGCAACTGTTCAGAATGTTGTCAATGTTACCTCTGTAGTGTGTTGTGAGGATGGAAGTTGTTGGGCTTTTTTGGCCACAGAGTTGTTTCTCTTGACGATCTCCACAGATGAGCCATTGCTGATCAGTAGCAAGTTCTCTCTCTCTCTCTCTCTCTCTCGTCATGTCCACCTTTAGAGACATGCTGTTGACACTACACCAGTTAAATAGAGGTTACACCTCTGTTTTGTATGCAGACTCATCATTCTTGCTGATGAGGCCCATCAGAATGTTGTCTCATTGGCAAGCTTCATGATGTGATTCAAACTGCATGACTGCACAGTCGTGAGTCAGCAGAATGCACAACAGTGAAATAAACACACAGCCCTAGCAGGCCTCAGTGCTCAGTGTGGTGCTGCTGGAAATGCTGCTCATGATCTGGGTTGACTGAAGGCTCTCAGTCACTAAGTCCAGGATCCAGTTGCAGAGTGACGTGTTCAGGCCTAGCAGGATTAACGTCTGATTGCCATGCTTCCTCATATAGAACCATAACTTATCACTTTCTGTGTACCGAAACGTGTGCTAGATTTACACACAAATGCGTATGCACCACACTATGGAGCACTCTGTGCCATAACTGCTCAGCTATGTTTTGACATTGTCCAATCATGATTACATTCTGAACTAATATCAGTAAAATGATGTGCAGACTTATTACCGTACTACCAGTCTTATCTTTAATCCTGGTATTTTTTTATTTCATGCTTATTCTTCACTTAAAATTTGCCGAAGTGAACAGTGGCTGGACTTGGCAGGCCATAATAGAAATCATTCAGGTGTGGTTCAACCCAGACTCATAGAATGTTTATGTCTTTGCCTTACACCACAATGTTAGAAGGCACTATTACCGGATACCACTTAGTGTCCATCTGTCTCTGTCCACATACAAGTGTATGCAAAGCAAGAGGGGACAAAATTTAATTTTCCTCCTTTTTTTATCATATATATTTATTTTTATTTATCCTGGGACATACCACCCACAGAGCTTCAAACACTGCTGTTCTAGCTTATTCTGGGTTTGTATATGGAAGTGAATTATTTCTTATGAATACTAAACACATTCCTACCCTCACCTGTTGTTTTGTGTGACTGAAAGAACAAGCTCACAGATACAATAGGCTGAAATGAGCTTCTTTTCAGAGTGGCAAGGCTCTTCCTTAGAGATCGGATGAGAAGTTCAACAATCTGGGAGGATCTCGGACTAGAACCGCTGCTCTTCCGCATTAAGAGGAGCCAGTTGAAGTGGATTGTGCATCTGGTTAGAATGCCTCCCGAATGCCTCACTAGTGTGGTGTTTCGGGCAGGTCCAAACGGGAAGAGACTCTGGGGTGACTCAGAACACGTTGGAGGGACTATGCCTCTCGGCTGGTCTGGGAATGCCTCAGTGCCCCCCAGGAAGAGCTGGAGGACGTGACTGGGGAGACGGGCTCAATGCTAGGCTGCTGTCACACAAGCAGATCAAGCAGCAGAAGAAGATGGTGATGAGGATGATAATAATGATGACGGAGTACTCCATGATGTTGAAATTACTGCAGTATTACCGTGATTGATATATATATATATCATGTTTTTTCCCTTTTTGTTTCAATTTTGCAAGTCGCAAATCTGTATAGTCTGAGAAGCTGCACATATCATAGCTCCATCACATCTGATATGGTTCCATGCATGTTTCAGTGTTCAGTTCATTATTAAAAGAGAAAGGGCTGATTTATTTTCAGGCTGCATCCATAGTTTTTGGAATGCTAAGATTGGGTTTTTTTTTCTATGTTCTAGGTTCACCTGACTACCGTTACATTCGAGTAGAGACCTGCATGTTTATGGTGAAGCTGCCTCAGTATTCCTCTCTTGATGTGATGCTGGAAAAGCTACGTTATGCGATTCACTATCGTGAGGACCCTCTGAGTGGCTAAAGGATTCCAAAACACTAATATACACTTGCACAAAAATAGCATACCTTCATGTTCACTTCCTCCCAGACATTTTCAGAACGACTGGTTTTGCTGAAAATGTGGACTCCTTGAGTGCTCCTATTTATTTTGCTTGATTGTTGAAACTTGAGTCCAGCTTGCCTTGATAAAGATGAGTGTTTTGTTTTCTGAATTGCACTGAGCTGCATTAGCTTCTGGGAGGTCCTTAGAGGAACCTACATGTTGTATCTGATGGTAGTAAAACATTGTTAGATCATATGGAGCTGCTTTTTTATTTCTTCATGTTTTCCTCTCAATTATTCCTGCACTTTATTGCTACCATAGATTTGAAATGTTGTTTTATTGGATTCAATATAATTTTGTTTTGAATTTTTTGTGCACCATTATACATGCTATCTTTAACAACAAACAGATGTGCTTTAAGGTGCTTTAAATGGTGGAGGTGGGTTGAGAGGATGGATAGAAGCTGCCAACTTGTATATTTATTTTTTGGTACAGCATAAGGACTTCGGGGAGATATAGCAATGGCAGCCCCCGACCACACCTATGCCAACCAAGGCGTTTACAGTACATATGGAAGAATAAAGCAAACGGCTGAAATTTTCATGTCTTCTTGGATGATTAAGAATGAATACATTCATTCAATCAGTCATTTTCTGAACCGCTTAACCCTAATTAGGCTCGCAGGGAGGCTGGTGCCCAACTCAGCCGACTCTGGGCGAGGGCAGAGTATACCTTACCAGGCGCTTGCAGGGCAGAAACACGCTGACGGCTATGCAGCTTCTTTTTGACGAAAGTCAGCAATGGTTTCTTTATAGCCTCTCACTATAGAGAGTGAAAGACCTGGTTGGCCTTTGATAACCCAGTTAGCTGCACTGGGGAAGAATTAATACATAATAATGTATTTTAGTATTTATTTCAAAACATTACAACAGTTCTACCCCGAAACCTACCTATGAATACAAGATAGTCACATTAGGATGCTGCTGGTTGAGTTCCAGATGCATATTGGCAAATGGTGAATTGAAGAACATTCATGACAATTTCGGGGATTACTACAATAGAATGTTTAGCTGAGTTTGGACTGATGTGCAGTTATTATGAAATATTGCATGTGCTCTGTATCTGTAGCCATCGCATTATTGCTGTCCGCCATACGTTTTTGGGTCTGGGGGGTGAACTGAACATCTCACCTACCATTCCAACCCTTTGCTACTGAAATGAGGTTATTCTTATTGGCCCCATTCTGCTTAAAGGAGCTCTGCCATGTATTTATACTCTGCATTCATACACTGTTTCTTACTGTTTTTATTTATATGGATTTGCACAGGAATTTGGTTATTATTAATTTTATAATTAACTTTATTAATTATTTCATTACCATTTTTCTTGCGATTATTTGTTCTGCATTAAGTATATAGGGAAGAAAGAAAAAAAGGTTACTTTGCACAAGGAATTTGTCTTTTGAACCATTTTAAAAATAGGAATAGTTAGCAACACATGATTTAACTATAATCAAGGTATAGTGTGCTATTCCTTCTAATGCTTGTGTTTGCTGTGTTTTACTGTTCGTCTTCATTGGAGCCACTGTAACATTGATGCCTCTTGGAGAATGCTACCGAAGACCTCTCCCAGAATGTTCAAACTAGAGTTTAGACTCTGTTTATGCAGTACGTTTTGGTGTAGATTGCTGCTATTAAGGATACTCAATCCATGCTTTTCTTTACCTTTCAGGGGAAGAATATTAATAATGGTGAAAGAGCATCCACAGAAAGAGAGGAAACAAAAGACCTGTGCTGTATATTAACTATTTATTACAATTATTTATGGTTGCATTAACTTTTCTTTCTTTCATCTTACACATCTGAAACATAAGATATAATGCAGATGGGTGAATTCCAGTTAAGTGAAATTGATTTCAGAATTTCTGTCACAGAATATAAATAAAAATGTATTGATGTATACAGTTTGAATGCAGGTGTTGGATTCTGCTCAGCATTCAATGTAATAATATTTCATTACTATTATCATTCATTCATTATCTGTACCACTTATTTATTGTCCGAAATAGTTTGGCCCGAAATAGTTTGGCCAGTCCCCGTTGACACTTTGTGAGCTATCCTGGACAGGTTGTCAATATATCATAGGGCATAGTTCTGGCATGGAATAATGAAAGGCAGTGGGAGAAAATGGAAACACCTAGAGAAAACCCAAGGAGAACATGCAAACTCCACACAGGGACCCAGGTCTGCCACCAGAGATACCATATTAAAGTTGAAAACATCTTAATGTTAATATTAGGATCGAGATCAAAATGAAAATATTCATTTCATGGTCATCTTTTGTTCTCAAACAAGTCTGTGTATCGCAAAAACAAAACAATTGGTTTTGCTGTCCCTATATTTTCATCTTTGGAAGTAGATTGATTGTGTACTATCCATGAACCTTGCACGCATAATTAATTCAACCCCAAATATGTTTTAAAATAACAAGTTTGAGTACATTTTAGGGCTGGCTGCTGCCAAGGAATACACCCCCTTTTCAGTTGGAGGGTTTTTTTTACATAGAAGGTTTTAGTCATCCAAATACTGTATTGAAAGTTTTTCCATTACATAATCAGAAAATATCAGTCATAATGAATGACACATTCACTCTGCTTATTACAAGAATTTGTTGTTAGTAAGGCATTATTTGTCTAGGAAAGGACCATTTGTGTTTCTGCATGAACAGTTTCAATTGACACAATCACTGTTAATCTGGGTATTTTAATAAAGGAGTATAGACCACTTCAATATCGATTACATGCAAAAGGTCCAGCAACTGCATAAACTCAGCTCCATATGTATGCCCGATATGGAATATGCTTCCTGTCCATCCAAATAAAAACACCTGGACAAGTTCATGAAATTATATAATCAATCATATGTCAGCAGTGTAATCCACAAAACGATTCAAAGATCAAAATTGCACTGTATATAAACGTAGTAAATTGTATTGTTTATGTGTGTCTGTATGTATATATATATATATATACATACATATATATATATATATATATATATATATATATATATATATATATATATATATATATATATATAGGTCCTTCTCAAAGAAATTTGCAGATTGTGATGAAGTTCATTATTTTCTGGAATGTACCAATAAAAAGTTAACTTTCATATATTTTAGATCCATTGCATACCAACTGAAATATTTCAGGTCTTTTATTGTTTTAATACTGATGATTTTGGCATACAGCTCATGAAAACCCAAAATTCCTATCTCAAAAAATTAGCATATCATGAAAAGGGACTCTAAACGAGCTATTAACCTAATCATATAAACATCTGCAAAAGATTCCTGAGGCTTTTAAAAACTCCCAGCCTGGTTCATTACTCAAAACCGCAATCATGGGTAACACTGCCGACCTGACTGCTGTCCAGAAGGCCATCATTGACACCCTCAAGCAAGAGGGTAAGACACAGAAAGAAATCTCTGAGCGAATAGGCTGTTCCCAGAGTGCTGCATCAAGGCACCTCAGTGGGACGTCTGTGGGAAGGATAAGGTGTGGCAGAAAACGCTGCACAACCAGAAGAGGTGACCGGACCCTGAGGAAGATTGTAGAGAAGGGCCGATTCCAGACCTTGGGGGACCCGTGGAAGCAGTGGACTGAATCTGGAGTAGAAACTGCCAGAGCCACCATGCACAGGCGTGTGCTGGAAATGGGCTACAGGTGCTGCATTCCACAAGTCAAGTCACTTTTGAACCAGAACCAGCGGCAGAAGCGCCCTAAATTGACCTGCCAACTCTCCTGACCTGAACCCCATAGAGAATCTGTGGGATATTGTGAAGAGAAAGTTGAGAGACACCAGACCCAACACTGTGGATGAGCTTAAGGCCGCTATCGAAGCATCCTGGGCCTCCATAACACCTCAGCAGCGCCACAGGCTGATTGCCTCCATGCCACGCCGCACTGAAGCATTCATTTCTGCAAAAGGATTCCCCACCAAGTATTGAGTGCATAACTGAACATAATTATTTGAAGGTTGACTTTTTTGTATTAAAAGCACTTTTTTATTGGTCGGATGAAATATGCTAATTTTTTGAGATGGGGATTTTTGGTTTTTCTTTACGTTTTTCCCAAAATTATCAATAAAACAATAAAAGGCTTGAACTACTTCAGTTGTGTGTAATGAATCTAAAATATATGAAAGTCTAATGTTTATCAGTACATTACAGAAAATAATGAACTTTATCACAATATGCTAATTTTTTGAGATGTGTGTGTGTGTGTGTGTGTGTGTGTGTGATGCATTGAGGTGATCACGGGCAAACACAACCATTTAAAAACAGTCTGTCAGAGCTTTTGCTTTCAGCATTTCCATTACTTTTCCATTATTCCATCTTAGTACTTGTTTTCCCTTTATCTTGTTTGTTTTTAACTTGTAATTTCACTCTTAGTTGAGATATTCATCTTCTCTCACAAAATATAATGTAATCTGGTGAAATATAAATTCAACTAAATGACTGAAACACTATACACTGTACCTCCTCTGCCAGTATTTTCAAGATAGAGAGGAATATTGTAGCCTTTATAAATTAAGATGTACTGTACTAACCTAAACTTAATATTCTATTAGTAAAACGTGGAGAACCGTCTGACATTATTTATCTTGGTTTTGTTTTGTACATCACAAAATCCTGTAATTCTAACAAGGGTGTGTGAACTTGCACTGGAAGCAGAAACCCCGGTTTAAACAGGTCTGTCCTGTTCATCCCAGTGTTGCCCTCTGGGCCTAATTAAATCTGCAGTATACACAAATAGAGCACACACTGTATTTTAAAATTTAGTTGAACAGTGCTGTATATTATACTAGAGACTTTCTGGATCACTATTTCACTGGATCCATTTGTATTGACCAGGAGTAATGAATAATGATTTTTTGAGTAAGTTATCACTTCACGTCTGCCAAGTTCTCCATAGGCTTTATTAGCCTTTATACAAAATACAGTACCATATGGAATTCGGGTGACACAATGGTGAAGCAGTCAGCAATAAATTCCTGGGTTTGTGTAATGGGAGGTGCATGCCTGGACTTTACATATTCTTCCCATGCTTGCATTTCTTCCACATTCCAAAAACATGCATATCTGGTTAACTGGTGGTTCAGAATTGTCCCCAGGTGTGAGTGTGAATGGTTGTGTTTGTGTTGCTGTGGAAGGTAAGGGTGGATGTAGGATTGGAAGGGGGGTCCCCATAAGGTGATGATAACCTAGCTGATTTCAATTTTTAACACATCACTTCCATCAAAAGCCATAATATTCTAATTGTGTGAAATAATACATTAAATCTCAGTGGTTTTCAGGCCTGTACCCAGGACTGGGTACAAAGGACTCCACTAGGGGATCTAGGGGCATCCTCACCAGAACACTTGTTTTTCATAAAATTGTGATGATTTTGGTGCCATTTCCAGGGTTTACCACAGACCATTCCATGGTGAAATTCCATGAATTTTCATGACTACTTCATGACCAATCATAAAAAAAGTAAATGACCTAATTCCACTTTATCCAAAAGCATGGCATCATGGATTTTGAGTCAACATGCTTTTTTTGAGAATCGCTGATGGAATCCCCAGAATCCTATGATATCTTCCAAGAAACATTAAAAATTACTACTTTTCATTAATAAAGAACAAATTGGAGTGTAGCTTTGGAGTCTGTTTGTGGGGAGGAGGGTTTATGTGCATTTAACTCCCCTGAAACCCCATGTTCATGGTGTACCCCATCGGGGTCACCAAGTCAGATGAGACAGGCTCCAGCCTCCCCACGGCCCTACTCATAAGATTAATACTATACAGTGATCCTATTTTAGGGGCCAGTGGTGGCCTGGTGGCAATGGCGCTGGATCACTGATCCTAAGGTTGGGGGTTCAAGCCCCACTCTCAACAGGTTGTCACTGTCCCCATGGTGCAGCGAACCATGTCTCTCACTGTCCATAGTCTTCTTCTTCTTCTTCTTTTACTTTCGGCTGCTCCCTTCAGGGGTCGCCACAGCAAATCATCCGCCTCCACCTCACCCTGTCCTCCGCATCTTCTTTTCTGACTCCAACGACCTTCATGTCTTTCTTCACCACATCCATAAATCTCTTCTTTGGTCTTCCTCGAGGCCTTCTGCCTGGTAGTTCCAACCTCAGCATCCTACTGCCAATATACTCACTATCCCTCCTCTAGTGTGAGGCTGTAAAAGAACCATTGCTGACTTTAGACAAAACTAGCTGCATAGCCGTCAGCGTGTTTCCACCATGCGATGGCCTGGCGAGCTGTCCAGGGTGCACTCTGCCCTCGCCAGGAGTTGGCTGGGACGGGCATCTGCCTCCCCGCGACCCTAATTAAGTTTGAGCAGTTACAGAAAATGAATGAAATGAAAACTATTTTAGGCCAAATTTCCTGACACATTGAATGTAGGTCAATTTTATCTGAATTCTGCTGCCTTGGGGTGTGTTTACACCTAAACCGCCCATTGAGCTGCTGGTACTTTTGAATTGTTTATCATCTGCTATGCGGAATTTCGTCCTTTTTTTTCGAGCCCTGGTGCATTTACTTTTGTTCACTCAGGGCTGATGCAGTTTTTAAAAAAGAAAGAAAAACTGGTATTTGGTCACTGATTTTCGGTAGTTCCAGTCGAACCGGTTTACAGCAAGTCGATCCTGAATCAAACCAACTGTAAATAACACCAGGTATCCGAAGTGTAATTTTCTAGACGGACACGCAATGCCATCTGGGAATTTGAGGCCAAAAGAAAAGAAATCGCTGATGCGACACACGGTTTTCTTGCACGGACCCGTTTGTTTATCTAATACTGTACCTTCCTCTGTTCCTGGACCGTGTGGAGCTTTCAAGAGTTCACGCGCCGATGCTTTTGTTTATCTTTTACTCCGCCTTCATGTTCCTGACAAGGGGAATAAGTGGGTTTTTTTTTTTTTTTTTTTTTTTTTAGTCCAAAAACCGTTTGACAAGCTGTTTGGTTTACACTTAGCAGCTTAGCTTAATTTTTTTAATTTTTTATACAAAACATTCAATTCAATCTTAATGAAACAGACGTTTGAACGACTTCATTTCTTCCCATGAGAGGAAAAGTGGGCGTGTTCTTGCGGTCACGTGAGAGGCAATTACAGGAAGTCTCGCCGTGCGTTGCGCGTGCGTCTCAGTTTCTGTTCGAATGAGGCGCACAATCCGGCAAATAATTTGATTACAACCACATATTATAAGCGACACTGTCAGTCTGTGGGTGTCGTGTGTAATTTAAATATTCCCTGAAGCTGGCTGAGATTTTCTTGACGATAAACGTCGACGGAATATCCGCCACCTCCAACGGTGCTGCTTTATTGTTTGACTGGTCTCCAGCAGTCCGACCGCCGTGTAATATCTGTGGAGAGAAACTTCCCGAGAGTTCAAGATGAATTCAATGCGACATGTTCCTTCACTCATGAAGAGTCGAATGACCGAAACTAGTTTGGGAGAAGAGAAGGAGCGTTTCGACAGGCAGCAGGTAAGAGAGGATGAGATTGGTTCGGATATGTTGTATGAAAAGGTCTGAATGATGCCAGTTGAAGTCCGAGGGTTTGGGAAAGAGGTGGTGATGCAGCTGCATGTATGTAATAAACAGCCGAAATATGGGTGTCATGTTCCCAGAGCGGGTGGTTATTGGAGAGGCTCCTCTCTGGGTGCTGAGGTGGAAACGGAAGCTCTGGTGTCGTTGCTACGTACAGCGACACGGTGTGTAACATATTGTGAGGATATTATCCGTGAATGTGTAATTTTGGGGGTTTTTTTTTCTTTGTTTGTTTTTGTTTTCAGGTTGTCGAACAAAACTGTGTATCCAGTGACCGATAAAACCGGTCCGACTTGTTCATGGCGACATTCCGTCGTGAGGCCGTGGCACCTGCCCGGTAAACTTCCGTCACCTGCATTCAACTGCGTCGCTCACTAAACACAAACAGAGCAAATCTAGTTTTATTACTAATTTGAATAAAGATTTCTAACCATACATTCAATTAGGGTGTGCTGTTTAATACACACAGCTGTTTGTTTGGCCTCGACATTGCATTCTTGCGCGCTGGTTAGGACGCCTGTGTCACCTGGGGTGGAGAGAGAGAATGATGCTGTGCAGATTACAATTCCCACCCGTTTTATGACGATCCGAAAGAAAATACTGTTCTTAAACCGACTTTGTTTTGAGATGATCGGACACTTTTTTTTTTTAAGAATCTTTAAAACCTCTAAGTCCTGGTGTAAAAACGTCACTCTTTAGCCTGTGTATATTCTACATGTCCATGTACTTGTGTAGACAGTGTCTTATATCAACAAGATGGAAAATAGGCTCCTTAAGCATTCAGAGCAGTTGAACTTCTTCCATCTTCATTGTTTTACTTGTCATTTTATTTTATTTATTCATCTTTAGAAAGGCTTCCATTAGATAAAGTTAGATTTTGACAGGCATGGCTTTATATATATATATATATATATATATATAGGTATGTGGTATGTGGTGTGGTAGGCCTCCGTCAGTCCGGAAGGACTATGGCTGCGCTCTGGCTGGTATCCCGGCTGGTACCCAAGCAGCAAGTCCCCTGTCTCGGCGCCACCGGAAGGATCCAATGGAAAGGCAAGTGCCGATACGACTGGGTTCCGGTGCCGTTGCAGGAGAGAATCTACGGTCAATTTAGAACGGCCAATTAACCTACAGTGCACGTCTTTGGATTGCAGGAGGAAACCGGAGCACCCGGAGGAAACCCGCACAAGCACGGGGAGAACATGCAAACTCCACACAGAAACGCCCAGGCCGGGAATCGAACCCGGGCCTTCTTGCTGTGAGGCGGACGTGCTAACCACTACGCCACCTATATATATATATATATATATATATATATATATATATATATAACTATTTTATGGAATTTCCTGATATCTTTTACTGTATACAAATTAACCAGCATATCAGAATTGACGCTGCATATTTTCCCAGAGAGAATAGTACTGTAACCCCCCCCCCCCCCCCATCGCCTCTCTTAATGTCTCGCATATATCCTTTATATTTGTGTGGATCAGTGTATCTCGAAGTTTGGTTTTAATGTAAACCATACAATATTAGTATTTCTCCACAATATGTGATGCATTTTAATAGGAAAACCCATGTAGTGACTTATTTATTCTAGTATCTAATCAGCCATCCATGAGGGAATAGCACAAGGAGGGGAAGAAAATTCAGATGTAGGTCAAGAGTTTTAGTGACTGTTCACTTTAAACTTCTGAATGAGGGGAAATATGAGCGGTTACTTCACCTGTGCCATGATTATTGATGCCAGGAAACCTGTTTTGAGCATTTCAGAAACTGTTTTTTTCTGGGATCTGTACACACTCCTGTCTTTAGACAGGAAAGGAAAAAATATAAATGAACACCCGTTCACCGTGTACTATTAGTGGCTAGTGGCTGGATTATGTACTCAAAACGATCGAAATGTTGAATGTGCAACTCGGCATGTTTTTTTTATTTTTTTATTTGTAATGGTTGTCATCTTGGCCTCATACAGACCCAACAGTGCTTTTAGTCTTTATAAAAATTGTAGCCAAAAATTGGGTCCCAAACAACCTTCCTGCATAACACAAGTAAATACATTCAAAATATGGTGCACAGCACCACATACTTATGGAAGTGTGAACACACACACAATCACAGTGTACTGGTTGTCACAGAATAATCCAAGACATTGAACATTTGAAAGAATATTTATTTTTGTGACCTTCACCAAGCCTGATATGCATAGTATATACAGATGAGAACAAAATTACTAGCCCCTTTAATATTTACTTTCAAAAATATTCCCAAGTGTGTTTTTTTTAACAGAATGGAGAATTTAACACATTTCTAATCGTTTTAGGCTTATTTTGGATGCTTACATTATTTTTCTCATACACAGAACCAAAATTATTTCACAAAACCCAAAAGCCACCCCTGATGATACTAGTCAGTGGGATTCCTTTTTGATGGATAACAGCTCCTAGTTGTTTGTTGTAGTTTTCAACGAGTCCCAGACAAGTATAATGAGGAATCTCAGCCCATTTTTTTTCTGCCAAATTCTCTCAAGCTCCTCTGGCATGTTCCCTGGTCTTCAGTTCACCCTATATATTTTTAATGTGAAAATCAGATTTTTGTTGTTCTTCGGGAATTATTTCTCCACATGGAGTGCATTGTTTGGTAAAGTGTGTCATGTTGGAAAACAAAGTGACAGCCCAGTTGTGCTGTTGAATGTTTCATTGCACTTTGTTGTTGTTTTTTTTTTCTTAAATCTTTACATATTCTTCTTCAGAATTTCTTCCATCGTGACATGATTCCCTGATTTAGATGCACTGAATCAGCCAAACAGTGTTATACTCCCACCACCATGGTTTACTGTGTGGATGGTGTTCTTTGGGTTATACACCTCTCCCTTCCATGTACAAATAAAACAGTCCCTCTATGTCTAAAGAGCTTTACTTTCATTTCACTAAAAGATGTGCTTACAGTATGCATAATGGTTCCCCAGGTTGTCCTTTGCATACTTTAGACTGGCTTAAAGGTCTTTTCTGTAGATATGGAGTTTCTCCTTGTCTGCCTCCACACAGTCCCTTCTTGTGCAGGACCCTAATGATTGTGTTCTTTCAGACTACAATTCCTAACTTGGATAACTCATCGACTAGTGTCCTGCTAGTTGTTCTGCCATCTTTCGAGCATCTCTTACGAGGTTTCTTTCCAGAACTTTTGAAATCATTTTGCTGCCAGTATTGTCTGACTTTTGTAACTTTTTTGATGCTGCTGCTCACAGTAGTTCTTGATACTTGAAAACACTGTTATAGCATACATTTTTTTTCCTGCTTTCTTTTTCAGAAACCTAAACTTATGTCTTTTGTTTTGAGAGTGATGCTTTCTCGAGTGACAGCTCAAACCCTTACTGAAGTTTTATATATTGTGTGTACATTGGGAGAAACCATCCGCTTAAATTTGATATACAGAAACTCCCCAACTTAGGTTTTTAATTGGTTCCGCATGGCCGAACGCAAGTTGAAAGTGAACGTAAGTCGTTACAGTGACGTATGATGTATGACGCTTATACTGTACTATACATCCATAAATACCATGACCGTATCTCATAAAACACCCCTAAATCAATTATTATAAACATAACATTGTAAAATAATATCAAATATATCAAATAATATCAACATTAATTTCAAATAAGTCACTGATTTATACCAAGTCACTTTACATGAAGCTTAAAACAACCAATCAACACTTACAATATGTGAGGCGCTCAAAACCGAAAGTAGTGTACGTGCTGTGGGTTATACGGACTTCTGGTCTTTCAATTGCGCAAGGGTGCCTTTGAACTTGTTTAGAACACAGCCTGTACTGATCTGAATGACCAGCAGAGCTTAGAGTTCTTTCTTTTCTGGATTTGGGGTTTCATTCATTTTATTTTATCAAATTTTCATTCATTCATTCTGTTTGCTTAACTGAATATGTATGGTAGATTGCGTCAATCCGAGCAGATAGTTAATTCATCTGTGTATGAGACTTGCACCCATGCTAGTTGGCTTAAGCTTCTGACCAACCATATTTGCTTAGGGTTACAAAAATCCGCAAAACAGTGTAAACACAAAGATCACATAGACGACGTCTTAACACAAGGGTAACACGCTATATGACTGACATATAATAAAAATAACTGAACTGGGAAGAAGGAGGGGCATGTTTAGTCTGTCGTTGGTAAACAGTGGGCTAAGCGTAATTGCGTCATTACGTAGGTACGTCTAAACTCAAAATTTGACTTTTTTTTTTTTTTTTTTTTTTTTGAAAAAAAAAACAGATGAACGTAAGTTTTGGAGTGTCTGTAAACATGAAACATTTAAGCATATCATTACACTGCAGTGGTTTGTGCTGTGGCTTGACAAAAATGTCAGTTCTTCAGGGTGCTAATAATTCTGACCCTCTTAGCTTTTGGGTTTTATGTCCAAAGTTAAAAAAACAACTTGGTGGATTCATGATGACCGTGAGGGAACTCGGTGGATTCGTGTTGATCACACTGATTGTGATAGAATATGGGAAATGTTGTTAAGAGCAGAAGAACTTAAAAGACCTGAACTGACTATGAGAATGTAACAGACCAAGATCCACCAACATAAATGAATCATGTTAATTAAAGATCCTCTGAGTTTCATCTCAGGATGCACCCTGCCTCCTTTTTATAGCCCAGATGTGCTCTAAGCGAGATCTTCAAAGATTTTTGGAAATACTGTATGGAGATCACTGATATGGTGCCCTCCGTGTAAATTGTAGGTTAGAAATGCCTTGTTAAAATTAGTTGCTCTGTTATAAACTATTTTGGAAAATGTTGAAGAAAACTTTAAAATCTTGAAGGAAACCAACAATTTTATCCTCACCTGGATAAACTAAAACAATTATACTTCTCAGGCTTGGTGAAGTCACGAAGACGAATATTCCCCATTGAACATTCATCCAGCTACAAACAGTGCATGCTGAACTAATGTTCATTTTATTAAATCTATTTATTTTTGCACCATTTGATGCAAAAGATCCCAACAATTTCTGAAATACTGAAACCAGGACACAGATCACATACTGTATATTTACATGTTTTAACCTTGATGGTAACCAGGTGAGCGCTGTGCTTTCAGCTGAGAGAATAAGTGCTATGGAGTGTTGTAGAGTAGAGTTTAGTAGAGGACAAACTACATGGACACTTGGGTTGGACGATTTGGCAACCTGCATCTTATCTACAATTATGATTTTTTTTTTTTTTTTTTGAAAAAAAAAAGGCATCATTTAAATAAGTATTATTTAAAAAAATAAATACACAAAACAAAAGCAGACATTTTTTTAAGAACTGGAATTGTTCCCAGATTGCTGTTCAAAGCACTTTCTACTTGAGAATGAATGAAATGTAAACCCAAGTAAACAAATAATATAATATAATAGTCCTTCTCAAAAAATTAGCATATTGTGATAAAGTTCATTATTTTCTGTAATGTACTGATAAAAATTAAACTTTCATATATTTTAGATTCATTGCACAGCAACTGAAATATTTCAGGTATTTTATTGTTTTAATACTGATGATTTTGCCATACAGCTCATGAAAACCCAAAATTACTATCTCAAAAAATTGGCATGTCATGAAAAGGTACTCTAAACGAGCTATTAACCTAATCATCTGAATCAACCAATTAACTCTAAACACCTGCAAAAGATTCCTGAGGCTTTTAAGAACTCCCAGCCTGGTTCATTCCTCAAAACCGCAATCATGGGTAAGACTGCCGACCTGACTGCTGTCCAGAAGGCCATCATTGACACCCTCAAGCAAGAGGGTAAGACACAAAAAGAAATCTCTGAACGAATAGGCTGTTCTCAGAGTGCTGTATCAAGGCACCTCAGTTGGACGTCTATGGGAAGGAAAAAGTGTGGCAGAAAACGCTGCACAACCAGAAGAGGTGACCGGACCCTGAGGAAAATTGTGCAGAAGGGCCGATTCCAGACCTTTGGGGACCTGTGGAAGCAGTAGACTGAGCTCCAGGTGCCGCATTCTCCAGGTCAAGCCACTTTTAAACCAGAAACAGCAGCAGAAGCGCCTGACCTGGGCTACAGAGAAGCCGCACTGGACTGTTGCTCAGTGGTCCAAAGTACTTTTTTCGGATGAAAGCAAATTTTGCATGTCATTCGGAAATCAAGGTGCCAGAGTCTGGAGAAAGACTGGGGAGAAGAAAATGCCAAAATGCCTGAAGTCCAGTGTCAAGTACCCACAGTCAGTGATGGTCTGGGGCGCCATGTCAGCTGCTGGTGTTGGTCCACTGTGTTTTATCAAGGGCAGGGTCAATGCAGCTAGCTATCAGGAGATTTTGGAGCACTTCATGCTTCCATCTGCAGAAAAGCTTTATGGAGATGAAGATTTCATTTTTTAGCACGACCTGGCACCTGCTCACAGTGCCAAAACCACTGGTAAATGGTTTACTGACCATGGTATTACTGTGCTCAATTGGCCTGCCAACTCTCCTGACCTCAACCCCATAGAGAATCTGTGGGATATTGTGAGGAGAAAGTTGAGAGACACCAGACCCAACACTGTGGATGAGCTTAAGGCTGCTATCGAAGCATCCTGGGCCTCCATAACACCTCAGCAGTGCCACAGGCTGATTGCCTCCATGCCACGCCGCATTGAAGCAGTCATTTCTGCTAAAGGATTCCCGACCAAGTATTGAGTGCATAACTGAACATAATTATTTTAAGGTTGACTTTTTTTGTATTAAAGACACTTTTTTTAATTGGTCGGGTGAAATATGCTAATTTTTTGAGATAGGAATTTTTGGTTTTTCTTTACTTTTTTGCCAAAATTATCAATATTAAAACAATAAAAGGCTTGGACTACTTCAGTTGTGTATAATGAATCTAAAATATATGAAAGTCAAATGTTTATCAATACATTACAGAAAATAATGAACTTTATCACAATAAGCTAATTGTTTGAGAAGGACTAGTATATGTCAAGTGTATAGCCTTATGTTTACATTGCAACTCGCAGTTCTGGTCGAGGCTTTGTCAACGATATGACGTCATTCAAATGCGCCGTTTTAAAACTCCTGTGCTCTGAAGCTTGACTTTAGTGAAGCCCTTAAATCGCTTAAAGCTGGTTTGTGAGATAGTATAATAAACGCCTTATAGGTGTATTGTCACTAGCTATACACAATACATCAAATTAGGTATATGAGCACTTTCACTACAGGGACCCTTTAAGGCCGCTATTGAAGCATCCTGGGCCGCCATAACACCTCAGCAGTGCCACAGGCTGATTGCCTCCATGCCATGCCGCATTGAAGCAGTCATTTCTGCAGAAGGATTCTTGACCAAGTATTGAGTGCATAACTGAACATAATTATTTGAAGGTTGACTTTTTTGTATTAAAAACATGGATGAAATATGCTAATTTTTTGAGATAGGAATTTTGGGTTTTCATGAGCTGTACGCCAAAATCATCAGTATTAAAACAATAGAAGACCTGAAATATTTCAGTTGGTGTGCAATGAATCTAAAATATATGAAAGTTTAATTTTTATCAGTACATTACAGAAAATAATGAACTTGATCACAATATGCTAAATTTTTTGAGGATCAGTGTGCGTGTGTGTGTGTATATACTGTCTGTCTTCCTTTCGGCTTTTTTCCCCTTTTACTCGGGAGTCGCCACAGCAAATCCTGTGAAGGCATGGCGCAATAACGGACTGAAATTACAGCACATCATGAAACTTAGAAACTCACACGTTACTGTCATTAGTTGATTTGCTGAATAATCTTTGCAAGGAAATATTTGGCCTACTCCTTTTACATTTTGACACCTTTACAAAGATGTGACAGAGGATGGTCTGATGGTAAGGTGCTGGATCACTGATCCCAAGGTTGGGAGTTCAAGCCACACTCTCAACGGGTTGTCACTGCCTCCCAGTGTAGCTAACTGGGAAATCAAAGGCCGGTCATGTCTTTCACTGTTTGTGGCAGGGGTCTCAAACTCATTCCACAAAGGGCCGCAGTGGCTGCAGGTTTTTGCTTTAACCAAGCAGCAGCAGACTGATCTCTGTACACAGCACCCAGATTGACCAATCAACTGCCTGAAGCCTCCGATCAGTTTATTAAATAAGTCATGTCAGGTGTGCTGCTGCTTGGTTGAAACAAAACCCTGATTTTTTGAGGCTCTTTGTGGAATGAGTTTGAGACCCCTGGTCAATGGTGTGAGGCACGTAAAAGAACCATTGCTAGCTTTCGCCAAGAGTAGGCTGCAAAGCTGTCCATGTTTCTGCCCAGCGATGGCCTGGCGAACTGTACAGGGTGTACTCTTCCATCGCCAAGAGTCGGCTGAGGTGAGCACCAGCCTCCCTGCGACCCTAATTAGGATTAATGGGTTCAGAAAATGAATGAATGGGACATAGATGTGAGCTAAATATAGCTTGAGTAGATAAATAACTATGTCTCTGACAAATTATGGTGAATATTTATCATTTTGCCACCATTTACAATACAACTGGGATGCTCGTTGAATGTTCACATCACAGAAGGCAAGCCGAGCTGATACACACTGAGCATATATTTTTGGTTAAGGAAGGAAAACAAAACACTCCCACTGAAGTAGCAGGTCTAGTTGCATTGGACATGGAGGTCGGCAGGCAAAAACATCTGGATGCGTATGTTGGGCATGGACATTTGGTTAAGAAAAAAAATTAACTAAATTATGCTGACTAAAAGGGCAGTGATAAGGTGCTGGATGACTGTTGCTAAGATTGGGAGTTCAAGTCCCACTTTCAACGGGTTGTCACTACCCCCAGTGCAGCTAACTGGGTTATCAAAGTCCAGACATGTCTCTCGCTGTCTATGGTGTGAGGCATGTGAAAGAACCATTGCTGACTTTCAACATGAATACGCTGCATTGGCGTCAGCATGTTTCTGCCCTGCAATGGCCTGGCGAGCTGTACAGGGTGTACTCTGCCCTCGCCCGGAGTCGGCTGAGATGGTCACCAGCCTCCCCGTGCCCGTACTTAGGATTAAGCGGTTAAAGAAATTGAATGAATGCTGACTAAAAGCTCCGAGTTGCTGGAGTCAGGGATTCAGGGAAAATAACAACAGACGATTGCAGAAAACTGGCATGTAAATAACAACATAGCTGCATGGAGGTTGCTTAAAAAGGACACAGTGCCTGGTGGGGAAAGGCGTGGTGTTGCGTCATGCTAAAACAATCTACAGTAGGCCCTCGTTATTCGCGGGGGTCTGGTTCCGGCCTCTCCTGTGAATGAAGGTAATCCGCGAGTTCTGTACTTGGAAGTAAATACTCTGTGTATCATATTACATGCGCGAATGATCAACCAGAAGTAAAATACTATATATCTATTACATGTGATAAAATATGCTTCTTAAACACATTCTATAGACAGTCTTACTCATTAACATAGTATTAATCTAGTAAAATGTAGTAATGATTAAGAAAAACTTAATTTTGTACTGTGATATTTATTGTTAATAAAATATACACATTATACAGCATGTATATAAAAGAACACCTTTTAAATGTATTTCCCTTGAAACATACAGCACTGTAGTTTTCAAAAATGCCCACTAGAGGAAGGTATTGCATTAGGCATATGATGACTGAATTCAGGTATGAACTGCATTCAGTCCGAGCAGCTCAGCCACGCTGCTCAGCCAGAGCGGGTAGAAAACCGTGAGAGAGTTCGAGAGCGTTGCAAACCAAAGAAGCAGTGACGTGATGCGAGTTGATCCTCTGGCGCAGAGGTGAGCATGCTTTTCTTTGTGAGTAGATGAGAATAGTGAATTCAGGTGTGAGCCACCAAGCAGCTCAGCCACGCCCCTCAGCCGAAGCAGAGAGAAAACAGTTAGAGGCACAGCTGCCAAAATCAAAGTCCCCCCAAAACACAGATCATAACAAAAAGGACATAAAAGAACAAGAAATGTAACAAATTGGATAAACAAAACAAAATGAGAAACAGTAAATAAAATCACACACAAACATTCTAAACATTAACTTAAGTACCATATTGGAATAATAATTGAAAAAGACTTTAATAGGTGATTGTTTTACAACAGTTCAGATGATTATTCCTCTTCAGGCACTTCAGAGGAAACTGTAATTTCTTCTGGAGAAAGTCTTCTTTCTTCAGAAGAGACATCCAACGTCATTATCTTTTTCTGGTGCTTAGCCGACGTTTGAGTGTCATCATAGAGCTTAACTGGTAATTGAAACACACTAAAACAGAGGCTCATTGACAACTTGTGCTTGAATTAGGAAAAAGGGGCGTTACATCATCTCAATCAATCAGCAGGAAGAAGGACAGCCATTGGCTGAATTTGAATCACGTGACAGTTGCTCGGCAGTCTGCGCATATACAAACCATGAGTGCAAAACCGCGAATAGTCAAGGGCCTACTGGACATGGAGCACTGGTCATGGATAAAGACACAAGTCATATTTTTGGAGTGTAGTAATTTCATTTCTTGCAAATGACCAATTCAGAATATTAATTCAAAATGTATTTTGAAGAATTATTGAAACAAACAAAAAATATTAAAGACAAATGTCAAAAAACTCTGCCATGTTTCTCTCTAATATTTGCTGCGGATCACTGTTCTGTATTTTACAATCATTCAGGTATTTTAAAATATGCAACTGTGTTAGCTGGCACTGCATGATTCCCCCCCCCCCCTCTTTATTCAATTCAAAATCGAATAGAACAGTTTTGTTTACTTTGACATGGACTGCTTTGGTTAATTCTTGGCCGAAGCCCACAGAGAGAGCTGAGGAGCAAGTGCAGAGAGTCTAGGCTAGTTAATGTCCAGTTAAATATATATGGACAGGAGCATTTCGATTCCCAACTACAACAAATAGACTTTATATCCCAATGTACTGTAAATGGAACTAATCCTCTTCTGGCTCTGTCAGCAGATGTGTGGTTTTTGGAATCTGCAGTATTCACAACTGTATTCTGTAACTCAGACGTGTTCAATCTACCTTCCTGATGACTTTATCTCCAACCCTAATGTGGCCCATGTGACATGTAAGATCTAGTCAGGTCTTAAGACATTTCAAAGTCCCTTGATTAGATGATTGGATGGTTAGGTAGGCATGATTAGGGTTGGAGCGAATGCCTTCTGGAAGGTAGATCTCCAGGAGCAGGATTGAGCACCCCTGCTGTAACTGAGACAACTAGCGAGCTGACGAGTTAATTTGCTAAATAGCACTTTATTGATCTCTGTGGGACAAGAGACCAATTATTAGCTATACAGTGGTACCTCACCTTATGAAAGACCTAACAAACGACAATTCCAGGTTACGAAACACATTTACCTAAAATTTCCATCTCTGGATACGAAACAAATTCATGTTACGAAATGCACCATCTCAAAAATTCAAACAATGTGTGAGTTGCTCTCCCATTGGCTATCTCCCAACATCCCGCCATGCTGGCCTCCCATTGGCTAGAAGGGAGCTGCATCTCCATAATACTCATGATGCTTTTCATGTGCCTTCGACCCATTGTTCGTAACAGAGTTCTAACACACATAAAGGACAGAGTTACTGTTGTTTTTCGAGTGTGCTCATTGCAACTTTATTTTTTGCTCAGGCTTTGAACCTGGCATAAACATTTGTAAGATTATAACTCTGCTCAGAAGACATGGTGAACACAACCGCGCACACACACACGTGCATGTGATTCCCGGGGAAAGTGATTCCCGGTGCGAGTGAAAAGAAGCTGGCTCGTGGCATGCGGCTGAATCATTTCGCAAAGGAATATGGCCGAAACCCATCGACCATCGGTACAATATTGAAGCAGAAGGAGGCCTTAAAAAGTATACTTTCATAATTTTTAAGGGGTTTTGGTGGTAGTATTGGAGCCTTGGAACGAATCAGGCCTTTTACATGTAAAATGCGATTCAAATTACTAAAAAATCAGGTTACGAAACTACTTCTGGAACGGATTAATTTCGTAAGGTGAGGTACCACTGTATTTTAGTTTACAGTTGTTTTTAAGTGGGAACCCAGTAAGAAAGAGCAAGCTGGAGTTGCTGCAAGTCTTGCCTTGTTGATATCACCTAGCCAAATCAGTTTCATGGTCTGTTAGTGACTTAATATTTAACCTGCCAAATTAACTAAAATTAAAGTCATCGATTGGTTACAATTTGAAAGGAAAACTGGAACAAAACTGAGTAGGCACTTTGTTTGCACTTTAGTTAATCCTTATTCCAACATTGAAATAAATTTTATTTACAAAGCATTGTTGTTTATCCACTGTTCAAATGGAATTAAAATATCACTGGCACAGGACAGCCACCAGAACCATTTTTAGTTTCTAAAAAAAACACTTATGCCAAACTTTGAAGTGACTATACTGTATATTTCATCTTAAAATGATGTGCGTATACATTGTGGCTTAGAAAAATTATCTTGCTTGAAGAATTAAAAAACTTAAAATGTTCTCTCAAAGTACAGACGCT
The DNA here is from genome assembly GCA_024760905.1 of Plotosus lineatus. Lineage (NCBI taxonomy): Eukaryota > Metazoa > Chordata > Actinopteri > Siluriformes > Plotosidae > Plotosus > Plotosus lineatus. The sequence goes on along the minus strand of CM045734.1, from coordinate 34,269,273 downwards.
CCCTGACTTACTTTCATCCGTTTTACGGTTTTTCTTTTTTTTTTTTTTTTTTTCAAGACCCGAATGCACAAATGACAGAACAATTACATATATTTATTATCTTTTCGCAGAATCCTAAGAGTTCATACTTTTTATATTAATATTCATTAGGATTTGTACTTGTTCTTTGTATGCATCTCTTGAATAAAGTTTACTTACTTACACAAAAGAAAGAACGCTCTACTTTGCTGGGAGACTGCATCAGTGCAGGCTATGTTCTAAACGAGTTCAACGGCACCCTTGTGCACTTGAAAGACCGGAAGTCCGTATAACTCACAGCAAGTACACTACTTTTGCAAGTGCACTACTTTCGGTATTGAGCACCTCACATATTTTAAGCGTTGATTGGCTGTTTTAAGCTTCATGTAAAGCAACTTGGGATAAATAAATGACTTATTTGAAATTAATGTTGATATTATTTGATATTATTTTACAATGTTATGTTAATAATTGATTTCGGGGTGTTTTATGAGATACGGTAATGATATTTATGGATGTATAGTACAGTATGAGCGTCATACGTCACTGTAACAACCTATATCACTTTCAACCTACGTTCGGCCGTCCGAAACCAATTAAAAACGTAAGTCGGAGAGCATCTGTATTGGTATTTTTAAAAAGCATTCACTTTCATTTATATATAGTGTTAACTGCAAGGACCTGTATTGTTTCTAATAAATGCTATAATGACAATTACCTTTATTCTCGTTTGTCACTATTTTTTTTTAACTGGGTGATGATTACAAATGTCAAACACAGAAATATAAATTATTGCTTGGCACAATATTGTCTTAGGGGCGGTTCAACATTTTCCCAAGTGTACAGAGAGTAATGAGGTTGTTGTGTGTTTCTTTTTTATTTTTGTTGTTTTTTTTAAACCCCCCCCCCCCCCGCGAAAGCATACAAATAAATGTTGATGATCTCTCAGCACGATTTTTAAACAAGGTATTAAACAAAACAATGGTCAAACCTTTTTATAAAATAAATCAATGTATTTCCTTGATCAATACTACTTTTATACACCAGTCAATTTATAATGAAATCAATAAATATATACTTTTAAAGAATTCTTTTTAATGACACCTGCTTTAATATTAATATTAAGACATTTGGTTTTAATAATAAAAATGTGTTTTTAATAATATTATTTTATATTAAAATATAATTCAAAATGTCTGCATTTTTTATTGGTCATTGGCTTTTGGACGACCACGCTTCAGTTTGTGATCAGCAAGGGCGTAGGCTGGTTTGAACGTGGGTGGTGCACATCTCGGTTGACCAGAGCCTGAGCCTTAAAGGGGAAATGAAGCGCCGACTAAATAAGTTGGCGGTAGCTTAAATATAGTTTATTGAAGCAATTGTGGCTTAAATTTTATATCATAAATAAACCATTGCACACAGCAGTTTTGTTTTATGTGCTTGTCATATAAGTTATGAACCCGAAAGCCGCTACTGTTAAGTGTCTGTCTACACAAAGTTACCGTGATGTCATTGAGTTGATGCAAAGTACCACATAAAATATAGTGCATGCATGTCACAGCATATGATATAAACAACATGCACAGTTTTTCAGCAGAAGACAATTCATCTATTACGCTTCGAAGACTGTTTAGGCTTCAGATACAGCCATTAGGCCATTAGGCTTCAGATACAGGCTGGATGGCTGATGATTATTTTAGCCATTCGTTCTCTGTGTGTCAATGTTTGTGTTCTAACACATGTGCAGGAGCCAGAGGCAGTACTAACAAACTGCTTTATTCTCACACTCGCACTTTGACAGTGTTCAGCTATTATGGCTGACTGATATTATGTTTGTTGATTGGTCAGCTCGGGCGTGCAAATGCGCAGGACCCGTTACACGTTAACTTTCGGTTTACTTCCTGACTCTCGTCATACGGAACTTCTCTCCGACTTTCTCTTCAATAACAGTCATCAAGTTTATTTATAATATTGTGAATACACACAATTTCTTGTCCAGCGGAACTTAACTCCTGCTGTGGGGGGGGTGCACGTGCACCCTGTGCACCCCCCCAGCCTACGCCCTTGATCAGCTGCCTTCTGATGTTTCAGCGCCTGATACCAGGTTTTGGTAGTATTCATTGCAGACTTTGCAGATATGCAACACCGCAGGTAGTTGGCGAATCACGCATTGAGAGTTTCAAACGTAAACACACACATATATATACAGTAAAACCTCCGCTGACGAACGCTTAAGATCACGAACTTTTCGCCTCAAGAACATTAAATTTGCGAGCATATAGTCTCTGCTGACGAACTAGTTTTCGGCGGACGAACCAAACCACGCGGTCGAACAGCGCCACGGTGGCGGCCACGAGAAGTTGACGCACGCTCACGGCGTCACAGTTCGTCACACCCCTTTCTTTGATTGCGGAAGTGGTTTGTGTTTGATAGACATTTTGGACCATATTGAGTGTACTTTTGCTATTATGGGACCGAAAAAGACCCCACCACAGGCGGAGATCATTGAAAAACACGAACGAGGTGTGCGTTTGTGTGACTCAGCGTCCCAGTACCAGTACAAGGAACAAGGAAGCTATTAAGGGTGCGTGTGTGGCTAAAGGTGTTTCCAAACAGTAGGCGTTTCCAAACACTCCTTCCAAGCAGTAAGTCCCTTCCTCCCTCCCTCCTCCTCCCACTCCATTCCATCAAGCCGTCAACTACCATCACAAAGGTAAATAAAACGACTTTATTATACAGTACAGTTTATTTCTGTAATTACAATACAATAGACATTTATTATACATAAAATAAGGTGTATTTTTGTTTAGTTTTAAGGCTTATTTAGTAGAAAATTATGTTTTATAGGGACCTGGGAACGGATTATTCTCATTTTAATGGTTTCTTATGGGAAATAAATGTTCGGAAGACGAACTTTTCGCCTCACACACACTTTCAGGGAACCAATTATGTTCATGAGCTGAGGTATCACTGTATATATTATTATTATTATTATTATTTTTTTTTTCCCACGAGCGCATGTATTAATGTTGATCGACATTTTTATAATATTAAAAAGCGGACACAGACATCTTACCCCCTCCCCCTTAGCGCAAGTTTTGTACGCTGTTGAATGACCCCTTAGTGCCCTTAGGAGAAGGATAATTAAAATGACATTTGAATATGGAATTTGTCGTCCTCGGGTTGAATGCCTTTTTCATATCACTCTCTCAGTGTATTTTGTATAAATGATGTATATCCAGGCTATTCAAATGGCTGCCCACAGGTCACGTGTGGCCTATATGCAGCCTTTGACAGGTCCAGTTCATGCCCCTGCATGAAGTGCAAAGAAAAACTAAGAAAAGCAGTTTGCTTGTCTTCATAAATTTGTGAAGAAATTCCCACAGTCGCACAGACCATTAGTGCAAGGCTCCGTGTAGCCTAGCAACAATCAGCCCACAATGCTGCGGATTCTTGTGTTTCATCAGTAGTTGTAGTTGGAGTCGATCACATCTTTTTCAGCCCAACAACTTAAAATTGATGATGCAAACTGTCAGTTTAATCCTGCCTGAACAGACAAATACTTACTTGTTGTACCACCAAATCTTAACAGAATACCAATGTGTTTAATTTGGAGCAAGTATGTCGCAGTACCAATAGATTTCAATGTGCAGAGGCAACACATTTAGAAACACCAGACTTTCCATACTGACTTGAGTGCAGAGTTGAAGTGCAAAAAAAATGCAGAGTTGAATTGCATCTTAAAACCGGAGCTGTAGTACCTGGGTGCAGTCATGCACAAATCGAGAGTGACAATATTTAGCAAAGAAGAAAAGGCCATTCATCTTCCTTAAAGACTTAAGACTGCATACTGGCCTTCATGGATAAGGTGATTATTGGCAACAAAATTAAAAGGAGTGTAACGTCTGCCATTAAGAACATGCTTCTGTCAGACATTACAAATATTTGTCTGGTAAAATTGCTGCTAAAGATGTGTTCAGAACATTGTTAGGATAGCTGAATAAAGCTGATTTCTAGCAGTAGATAAGTCCATGAACAATACCAATATCACTCAATTGTGTGTAATTGACTTTTTTAAGGAAAATGCTTCACAGAAACTGCTCGGCAGACTGCCATTTGAAGAACACACAAGAGGTCAGATAGTCTTTGAAAATTTTGTGGGGTTTTTTTTTCCCTCCCCAGCTCTCATGGTCACTGAGAGTGAGTGAGACTGGAGTTGTAGAAATGAATTCTGTCCTCCTGTCCATACAATGTGTTTGTGTGATAACGTTGAAAAGAAATGCCATAGGATTGCCAAATGTTTTTTGGGGTGGGTACCCATAGGATGGTTTTGGTTTGGATTGTCCTTGACCTTGTTTTAAGGTCAAACAGATATCTTACTGAGGGTTTTTCTATTCTCTTGATATCATGCTTCTCAAGGCTTGTTGGTACGCTGCCTTTGAAAAGAAATGACACTCGATCACGAAATTTGGTGGATGGATTCAACTCAAGAAGATCTCACTTGGAATTGTATATGGGTATCCATTACCCTACTTAAAGGTCACAATGATCAAATTTGTCAATGTTTCTTTATTGTGAATTTAAATGTTTGTTAATGAGGTGATTTTAATAGGAAGTAACATAAGACCACCACATGTTTTGCATAAGTTGCCCTCAGGATGCTCTTGGATCGTCCACTCTGACATTGCTTCAAGGTTGGACACGGCAATTTTTTTTTCCTCCTGCCACCACCGAAGTTATAGAAATGGGTTTCATTGGCCAGTACTTGCTAGTGTGATAACTTAGGAAGGAAATGACATCACCTATATTTGTATATTTATACAATGGGATAGGTCCACTGTACATTCTTTTACTTGCTCATAATTTAGTATTTGCTAGCTGTTCACATAGTGTATTATATTGTCATTTATGATTGCCTTTAATGGATTGTGTGGGTTTTATCGATTTGCAGATATGTTTGTAACACAATACAGCTCCATCTCGTAAGACTGATATCACAGGTTTTTTTTTAATGCAAAATACAGTGTAAGGCCATGGTGTTCAATAAATTTATGGATGCGCTGTAGCATCTATTACTTGTATATGTATTTCTAAATATCACGTGAAAATTTGATTCCAAACTACTTAGAATAAAGTGATTTATTGTAATTTACTTTCAAATTCATCATAATTAAATGTAGGGTTTTCTTGATTTCGTGTGTGTGTGTGTTATTGCCTATACAAGTATATCTCGGCTTGCGTCGTTAATTGGTTCCAGGAGAGACGACGCAAAATTTACTTGGATAATATTATATATGTATAATATTTTATATAATTGAATACACTAGATTTATAATATATAATTGTAATGACATGAACTTTTTATTTACATTTTTTTCATTTCTCCATATATTTTTTGAAAACCGACATCATCTTTTCCTTTCGGCTGTTCCCTTCAGGGGTCGCCACAGCAAATGATCTGCCTCCATCTCCCTATCCTCTGCATCTTCTACTCTTACTCCAATGACCTTCATGTCCGCCTTCACCACATCCATAAATCTTCTCTTTGGTCTTCCTCTGGGCCTTTTGCCTGGTAGTTCCAACCTCAGCATCCTACGACCAATATACTCACTATCCCTCCTCTCTACATGTCCAAACCATCTCAATCTAGCCTCTATGACTTTGTCTCCGAAACATCTAACATGTGCTGTCCCTCTGATGTACTCATTTCTGATCCTATCCATCCTCGTTACTCCCAAAGAGAACCTCAACATTTTCATCTCTGCTACCTCCAACTCTGCCTCCTGTCTTTTCCCCAGGGCCACTGTTTCTAAACTGTACAACATTGCTGGCCTCACCACCGTCTTGTACACTTTTCCCTTCATTCTTGCCGATACTCTCCTATCACACATCACACCGGACACTTTTCTCCATCCATTCCAACCTGCCTGCACGCGCTTCTTCACCTCTTTTCCACACTCTCCATTGCTCTGGATTGTTGAGCCAAAGTACTTAAAATCCTCCACCTTCTTTATCTCTGCCCCCTGTAACCTCAAAGTTCCTCTTGGGTCCTTGTCGTTCACACACATGTATTCTGTCTTACTAAGACTAACCTTCAATCCCCTCCTTTCCAGGGCATACCTCCACCTCTCTAGATTTTCCTCCACTTGGTCTCTGCTCTCACTACAGATCACTGTCATCTGCAAACATCATAGTCCATGGAGATTCTTGTCTAACCTCATCTGTTAGCCTGTCCATCACCATAGCAAACAAGAAGGGGCTGAGAGCTGACCCTTGATGCAGTCCCACCTCCACCTTGAACTCTTCTGTCACACCGCCAGCACACCTCACCACTGTCTTACATCTATCATACATGTCCTGCACCACTCTAACATACTTCTCTGTCACTCCAGACTTCCTCATACGATACCACAGTTCTTCTCTCGGCACCCTGTCATATGCTTTCTCCAGATCCACAAAGGCACAATGCAGCATCTTCTGACCTTCTCTGTACTTCTCTATTAGCATCCTCAAAGCAAACACTGCATCTGTGGTGCTCTTTCTTGGCATGAAACCAAACTGTTGTTCACAAATGCTGACCTCTGCCCTTAGTCTTGCTTCCACTATTCTTTCCCATAGCTTCATTGTATGGCTCATCAACTTTATCCCTCTGTAGTTGCCACAACTCTGTACATCGCCCTTGTTCTTAAAAATGGGCACAAGCACACTTCTCCTCTATTCCTCTGGCATCTGCTCACTTTCTAAGACCTTGTTGAATATTCTTGTCAGAAAATCTACTGCTACCTCACCTAGACACTTCCATACCTCAACTGGTATGTCATCAGGGCCAACTGCCTTTCCACTCTTCATCCTCTTCAATGCCCTCCTCACTTCTCCCTTACTAATCTTTGCTACTTCCTGCTCCTCAACGGTCACCCCTTCTACTCTTTTTTTCTCTCTCTCATTTTCCTCATTCATCAGCTCTTCAAAGTACTCTTTCCATCTTCCCAGCACACTTCTGTCATCAGTCAGTACATTTCCCTCTCTGTCCTTTATCACTCTAACTTGCTGCACGTCTTTCCCATCTCTATTTCTCTGCTGTGCTAACCTGAATAGATCATTTTCTCCCTCCTTACTGTTCAACCTATCATACAAGTCATCATACGCCCTCTGTTTGGCCTTTGACACTGCTACCTTCGCCTTACGCTGTGTCTCCCTGTACTCCTGTTTACTCTCTTCGGTCCTCTCAATGTCCCACTTCTTCTTGGCTAACCTCTTCTTTTGTACACACTCCTGCACTTCCTCATTCCACCACCAAGTTTCCTTATCTACTTTCCTTCCAGAGGACACACCAAGTACTATCCTACCGGTCTCCCTGATCACATTGGCTGTGGTTGTCCAGTCCTCTGGAAGCACTTCCTGACTACCCAAAGCCTGTTTCAACTCCTCCTTGAAGACAACACGACACACTTCCTTTTTCAGCTTCCACCACTTTGTCTTCTGCTCTGCCTTTGCCTTTTTCACCTTTCTCACCATCAGTGTCATCCTGCACACCACCATTCTATGCTGTTTGGCAACACTCTCACCCACTATTACTTTGCAGTCACTGACTTCCTTCAAATTACATCGCCTACACAAGATGTAGTCTACCTGTGTGCTCTTCCCTCCGCTTTCATAAGTCACCCTATGCTTCTGTTTCTTCTTGAAGAAAGTATTCACCACAGCCATTTCCATCCTTTTTGCAAAATCGATCAACATCTGTCCTTCTGTGTTCCTGTCCTGGATACCAAACCTGCCCATCACTTCCTCGTCCCCTCTGTTGCCTGCACCAACATGTCCATTGAAGTCTGCTCCAATGACCACTCTTTCACCTCTGGGGGTACTCTGCATCACTTCATCTAACTCACTCCAGAATCTCTCCTTCTCTTCTAGCTTACATCCTGCCTGTGGGGCATAAGCACTAACAACATTGACCATCACGCCTTCAATTTCTAACTTGAGACTCATCACTCTGTCTGACACTCTTTTCACTTCTAGAACATTCCTGACAAACCCCTCCTTCAAGATGACTCCTACTCCATTTCTCTTCCCATCCACACCATTATAAAACAGTTTAAACCCTGCTCCTAAGCTTTTAGCCTTTCTACCTTTCCACCTTGTCTCCTGAACACACAGTATGTCCACCTTCCTCCTCTGCATCATGTCAGCCAGCTCCCTATCTTTTCCTTGCATAGTTCCAACATTCAAAGTCCCTACTCTCAGTCCGAGGCTCACACATTTCCTCTTCTCTCTCTGCCTACGGACACGCCTCCCGCCTCTCCTTCTTCGACGTCTTCGACCAACAGTAGTCCAATTTCCATCAGCACCCTGTTGGTTGACAGCACTGATGGCGGTCGTTGTTAACCTGGGCCTCGACCGATCCGGTATGAATTCTGTATTGATCATTTGCCCTTTTTTTTTTTGGCAGAAGTTTTACGCCGGATGCCCTTCCTGTCGCAACCCTCTGCATTTATCCGGGTTTGGGACCGGCATAAGGGGGAGAGACACTGGTTAGTGCCCACCCCCCAAGGCCTCATGGCTGCATTCGACATATAATTGAGAATGACTTAACTCGAAACGACTTAAGTCGAGGTGTACCTGTATATAGATTGTATTTTTTTCACACCGTTTTCTAACATGCTTAATCCTAATTATGGTTGTGGGAAAGCCGGTGCCTATCTTGGCCGACTCTGGACGAAGGCTGGGTACACCTTGAATAGCCTGCCAGGACATTGCAGGGCCAATGATCACACAAACATTCACACCTTGGGGTGATTTAAAACAGCCAATTAGTCCACTGTGTATGTTTTTGGCCTGGGAGGGAGCGTGAGCACCTGGAGGAAACCAACGCAAGCACCGGGAGAACACATCCGAGCTGGGAATCAAACCTAGGCCTTCTTGCTATGAGGCGGAGATGCTAATCACTATGTCGCTCTGCTGCCTTTATTTTAATATCTAACGGTAATGAAGTTCCTTCAAGAGAATGGGAATTTTTTGCAGGACTGTAAATGATTTCAGAATGTGATGTTGACCCTCTTATGTTGCAGGAATTGCACCGTGACTTATCAAATACCTGTTGATGAGTCCTAGGCATTACATTGGAGGAATTTTAGCCCGTTTCTCCCTACAGGACAGGTGTAACTCGAATGTGCTTCTGGGTTTCCTCAGATGACTGCTTGCTTCAAGTCCTACTACAAAATATTGATTTGGATTCTGGTCAGGCCTTTGACTTGGCCATTCAAAATCATTCCTTTGTAGAACAGCTTGTGTGCTTCGGGTCGTTGTCTTGATGCCTGCCCCACATTCTTTTGCGATTTAGTTCACAAAAAATGTACAAACCAATGGTCAAAGACGGCAATACAATTGCTAAATTTAATTAATGTTTAAAAAAAACACCAAACGACAGTCTTCTAGTCTTTTGGGGGGTGTGTTGGAGAATGCTCCCTCAGGAGATCACTTGCTGTCTTGGGAGACTTCAACGCCCGTGTGGGCAATGATGTGTGATCGGTAGGTACGGCCTCTCCAGTCTGAACCCGAATGGTGTTTCGTTTTGTGATCGGTAGGTACGGCCTCTCCAGTCTGAACCCGAATGGTGTTTCGTTGTTCGAGTTCTGTGCTCATCACAATTTGTCTATCACGAACACCATGTTCGAACATAAGGGTGCCCATAGGTGCACTTGGTACCAGGACACCCTTGGTCGCAATTTGATGATTGACTTTGTAGTCATGTCACTGGACTTGCGGTTGCATGTTTTGGACACTCTGGTGAAGAGGGGAGCTGAGCTGTCAACCAATCGCCACCTGGTGGTGAGCTGGTTTTGATGGCAGGGGAGGCTGCCTTCGAGACCTGGCATGCCCAAGCGTGTAATTCGGGTGTGCTGGGAATGTTTGGCAGAGTCTCCTGTCTGAGAGGCCTTTAACTCCCACCTCCAGCAGAGCTACAACCATGTCCTGGAGGAGGCGGGTGACATGGAATCCGAATTGGCCATGTTTCATATGGGCAGCAGCCCATAGCTGTGGCCGGAAGGTTGTCAGTGCTTGTCGTGGCGGTAACCCCCAAACCCGGTGATGGAGGCCATCTAGCTGATAAAGGAGGCCTATCGGGTTTTATCGGCCTGTGGGACTCCGGAGGCAGCAGACAGCAACCGGCAGGCCAAATGTGCTGCAGCTGAAGTTGTCGCAGATGCAAAATCTCGGGCGTGGGAGGAGGTCGGTGAGGGCCTGGAGAGTGATCATCAGTTGGACAAAAAGGTTCTAGATCATCATCTGACGCCTCAGGAAGGGGAAGCAGTTCTCCACAAACACTGTTTACAGTGGAGGTAGGGAGCTGCTCACCTCGATTGGGGATGTCGTCGGGAGATGGAAGGAATATTTGGAGGACCTCCTTAATCCCACCAACACGCCCTCCGTGGAGGCGGAAGACCCTGGGGGTTTGGGCTAAGGTCTGCCCATCACTGGAGTGGAGGTCACTGAGGTCGTCAAAAAGCTCCTTGGTGGTCGGGCTCTGGGGTTGGATGAGATTCACCCTGAATATCTCAGGGCTCTGGATGCTGCAGGACTGTCTTGGTTGACATGTCTCTGCAGCATCGCGTGGTCATCGGGGGCTGTACCTCTGGATTGGCAAACAGGGGTGGTAGTCCCCTTTTTTGAAAAGGGGGACTGGAGGGTGTGTTCCAGTTATCAGGGAATCGCACTCCTCAGCCTACCTAAGAAAGTCTATGCAGGGGTAGAGGAGGGGAGGGGGATCCGACCGATAGTCGAACCTCGGATTCAGGAGCAACATTGTGGTTTTCGTCCTGACTGTATCACTCTTGACCAACTCTATACACACCACAGGATCTTGGAGGGGGCATGAGAGTTTGCCCAATCCGTCCACATGTGTTTTGTAGATTTGGAGAAGGCTTTCGACCCTGTCCCTTGGGCTATCTTGAGGGGCGTGCTCCGGGAGTATGGTGTTCCTGACTCGTTGCTACAGGCCATTCGATCGCTGCATCACTGGAGCCAGAGTTTGGTCTGTATTGGTAACAACGGGTCGAATTTGTCTCTGGTGAGGGTTGGAGTCTTCCAAGGTTGTCCTTTATCACCGATTCTGTTCATTAATTTTTATGGACAGAATTTCTAGGTGCAGCCGAGGCATTGAGGGGGTTCTGGTATGGTGGCCACCGGATCTCGTCTCTCCTTTCTGTGGAGGATGATGTCCTTTTGGCTTCATCAGGTCAGACCCTCCACCTCTCATTGCAGCAATTCGTAGTCATATGCGAAGCAGCTGGCATGAAAATCAGCACCTCCAGGTCCGAGGCCATGGTTCTCAGTCGAACAAGGGTGGCATGCACCCTCCGGGTCGGGAATGAGGTTCTGCCCCAAGTGGAGGAGTTTATGTATCTTGGGGTCTTGTTCACTAATGAGGGAAGGCTGGAATGGGAGATCGACAGACGGATCGCTGCAGCCTCTGCTGTTAAACGAAGCCTGAAGAAGGATCTGTGCAGCAAGGCAAAGCTCTCAATTTACCAGTCAATCTACATTCCAACCCTCATCTATGGTCACGAGCTTTGGGTAGTGACAGAAAGAACAAGTCACGGATACAAGCGGCTGAAATGAGCTTCCTTTGCCGGGTGGCGGGGCTCTCCCTTAGAGATAAGGTGAGAAGCTCAACCATCCGGGGAGAGCTCGGAGTAGATCCGCTGCTTCTCCACATTGAGAGGAGCCAGTTGAGGTGGCTCGGGCATCTGGTTAGAAGGCCTCCCGAACGCCTCTGGTGTTTTGGGCATGTCCAACTGGGAAGAGACCCCGGGGTTGACCTAGAACATGCTGGAGGGACTGTCTCTCGACTTGTCTGGGAACACCTCGGTGGCCCACCGGAAGAGCTGGAGGAAGAGGCTAGGGAGATGGATGTTTGGGTCTCTTTGCTGCCTGTCCCACCCCGGCCGCGGAAGAAACTGAAGACGATGAATGAATGAATGTTATTGTGATAAGATTAAATATCAATATAATGTAAATAAAATCAAACTTGTATAACCTAATTTTCTGGGATACCCCCACTCATCTTTCTTTGCTCAGTATCCTTATTAACCCCCCCCCCCCCCCCCCCCAAGAGCTGCCATTTTAAAACTTTAACATGTATTTGCCAGTATTTAAAGTCATGTGAACCTCTTTAGTGGAGACCTTTAACAGATAAAATTGCATTTACCATTTTGTGATGCAGTATAATTATGCTATTAAAAATATCTGCAATGGAAATGCAGGATGCTTAGTGTTGTGCCATACATTTTTTTTCCCTCCCTACATAATGTGTGTATGTTCAGTGTTCTCACTAAAATATTAGGTTTCTACTAATGTACTGATTTATTTTCTTTGTTTTTATCAGCTCAGCAGCATCAGTAAAGCCATTAACTCTACTGAGACACCAGTAAAGGAGAAACATGCTCGCCGTATCCTTTTGAACTAGCTTCCATCAGTTTACTTTGGATTTTATTTTCACTGCCAGTTTTTTTGTCTATTTACTTGTATATGCCCTACTGTTCAAAATTTGAGGTAATGTTGGAATTTGTGTTTTTGAAAGAACCACCCCCCTTTTTGATCAGAAAAACAGTCTGAACATTGTGAATAGTATCAACTCTTCTTTTTTTTTAATAGAATATTGACCAAGGTGTACAGTAGGTTGATTTACAATAACTATCATACCTGTTTCAGTGACACATGGAGTTAGCTAATCCAAGTTTGTCTTGTTAAAGGCATGTTATGTTGGCACATCTGAAAACTGTTAATCTGATTAAACAAGCAATAAAATTGGCCTTCTTTAGGGCTAGTTGAATATTATTATTTTTGTGGTTTTGATCCTAGACTCTAAATGGCAGGAGAAAGAAGTTTCTTCTGAAATTCATCACTCTATATTTGGTCTGAGAAACGAAGGCTTTTCCATTTAAGAAACTGCCAAGAAGCTGAGAATCTCATAAAATGATGTGCTGTTCTCTGAATGGACTTTTACACCAATTGGAGACACTTTCCTTCTGCAACAGAACAGGGAGTCAAAACACTGCAACCTATGCAATAACTTTTAACTCATTCACTACTGCAGTCACATATAGCTGTGAGCACTGCAGCCAGTTGCAGCTTTCAACCCCAGCAGAAAATACGTTTTTGGCTTCAAAATTTCGATTTTTTTTTTTTTTTTTTTTTCATATTTCCTAATACTGTACTTGCAACATTAAACTTTCACATGGAAGTGGTTTTTTCTACATGATTTGAAAGGTCTATGTCAGTTTTAATATTTATTATTTAGTATTTAATGTGTACAACATTTTGTTAGTCCCGCAACCAGCTGTTGTCAATGATGCTTTTTAATATTCATTATTTTTGGTTTACATTTCTGGGGAAACTCCAAACATGGAGCTATAACACTGTCAAAACCTTTATACAGTAAAACCTCCACTGACGAACGCTTAAGCTCACAAACTTTTCGCCTCAAGAACATTAAATTCGCGAGCATATAGTCTCTGCTGACGAACTAGTTTTCGGCGGACGAATCAAACCACGCGGTCGAACAGCGCCATGGTGGCAGCCACGAAAAGCTGACGGCGTCACAGTTCGTCACCCCCTTTCTTTGAGTGCGGAAGTGGTTTGTGTTTGCTCGACATTTTGGACCATATTGAGTGTACTTTTGCTATTATGGGACCGAAAAAGACCCCACCACAGGCGGAGATCATTGAAAAACACGAACGAGGTGTGCGTTTGTGTGACTTAGCGTCCCAGTACCAGTACACTAAGTCTACCATTGCTCCCATCCTTAAGAACAAGGAAGCTATTAAGGGTGTGTGTGTGGCTAAGGGTGTTTCCAAACAGTAGGCGTTTCCAAACACTCCTTCCAAACATTAAGTCCCTCCCTCCCTCCCTCCCTCCTCCTCCCACTCCATTCCATCAAGCCATCAACTACCATCACAAAGGTCAATAAAACGACTTTATTATACAGTACAGTTTATTTCTTTAATTACAATACAATAGCACATTTATTATACATAAAATAAGGTATATTTTTGTGTAGTTTTAAGGCTTATTTAGTAGAAAATTATGTTTTATGAGGACCTGGGAACGGATCATTCTCATTTTAATGGTTTCTTATGGGAAATAAATGTTCGGAAGACGAACTTTTCGCCTTACACACACTTTCTGGGAACCAATTATGTTCGTGAGCTGAGGTATCACTGTATTTGTTGTTTTGATTGGATATTTGAATTTCATTTATTATTAGAAGATGAACAAGCTACCCAATCAGACCATGTGTACTTAACCACTTCAGTAGTTCCTAGGGTTTGAAAGCCCAGTTTTCATCGCCACTACAGTGGCTCGTGGGAACGTGGGAGTAATAAAACGGCACACTACAGTAGCGAATGGGTTAAGAGAGGAAGCAGTTACCAGGTATTCTGTCAATAATGAAGTAGGCAGTACAGTCACCAGCTCTCAACCTGACAGCTGTCGTGGGAACGACTTGAGGAAGCGAATGTTAGAAGTGTTTTATCAAGCCAGTCCTTGTGGGAAGTGTTTCAGGTAGCACGGAGTGACATTTCTTCATTTTACCTCCCCAAATTGATGGCTAGAATGCCAACGGTCTACAGGGGTGTCATAGCTGGGAAATGGAGGATTTTCAACAAAAGCAAAGTTTGAAGGAAATAATTATTCATTAAAGTAAAAATTATTTTTATCATTTGTCTTGACTATATTCATTTTGCAGCTCAATTTGTGGATGTAAGTTGGTGTGGGTGTGGGTGTGTGTGTGTGTGTGTGTATATATATATATATATATATATATATATATATATATACATACACATATATATATATACACACACACACGTGTGTGTGTATATGTGTGTGTATGTATATATTTATTTATTTTTGTAGGCCTCCGTCAGTCCCGAAGGACTATAGGCTGCGCTCTGGCTGGTATCCCGGCTGGTGATACTCCCCAGCAAGCAGAGCCCGGGTAGGGAGTAATGAGGGACAGGCTGTTACCCAAGCAGCAAGTCCCCCGTCTCGGCGCCACCGGAAGGATCCAATGGAAGGGCAAATGCCGATACGACTGGGTGCCGTTGCAGGAGAGAATCTACGGTCAATTTAGAACGGCCAATTAACCTACAGTGCATGTCTTTGGATTGCGGGGGAAACCGGAGCACCCAGAGGAAATCCGCACAAGCACAGGGAGAACATGAAAACTCCACACAGAAACACCCAGGCCGGGAATCGAACCCAGGCCTTCTTGCTGTGAGGCCGACGTGCTAACCACTACGCCACCGTGCCATATATATATATATATATATATATATATATATATATATACACACACACATATATACACACACATACACGTGTGTGTATATGGGATCCCTCACTACTTTGCACTTCAATTCATGTAACTTCTGTGCATTTTTTTTTTTTTTTTTTTTTTTTTTTAATATTCATTGAATGAAAAAAAATTAAGGAAGAACAAGGTAAAAAGTTAACTAAAATGCTGCAAAACAAGGCCAGTTATGCAAAAAAAACCCCATATATATAAAAAAATATATAAATAAAACAGATGTGGACGTGTCCTTCTAGCCTGCACAATGGAACTTTTAGGTGGAGTTCAGTGTGCGCAGTACTGGCCCCTCCCTTTACACTCGTGGTTCAACTGCTATAGCATGCTAGGATAGTAACAGCGAGGTCCTCGAGTCGTAGGTTTTATATTAGACTCTTCCTTGTCCTAGATGAACTGCCTGACAAGGCTAACAATCTCCATCTGGCCGGGTTTGAAATGGAGTTGTCCTTCTCCAGGGGTTTTCTGAACCACACTTTGTCTGGACCTTCACCCTGGATCTGTTTGTCATGGGTGGACCCTACCAGGGGCATTATGCCCCCGACAACATTGCTCTTAGGATCATTAGGTCATGCAAACACCTCCACTATGATAAGGTGGCGATTCAAGGAGGATTTTTATACATACACTATATATATATATATATATATATATATATATATATATATATATATATATATACACACACACACACACACAGTCGGCCCTCTACTTACGAAATTAATCCATTCCAGTGCCTTTTTTGTACCGTGATAGTTTTGTAAGTAGGGGGTGCATTTTACATGTTAAACACGTGATTCGTTCCAACCCCATAAACCCTTTAAAAATAAGTAAAAAAAAAAATTTATTTATTAAACCATTTAAACATTTTATTAAAGTTTATTAATTAAACCATTCTTAAACATTTTCATTAACACACACACACACCTGTTTCTCTCTCGCTCTCTCTCTCACACACACACACACAATACAATACGCATTAAATGTGTATTGTATACACATTAAATGTTTATTGTGGCGCTGTGGGCCATACACACAAGCAGGATGCCGAAGCATTTAATATGTGGAATTCAAAGCGCATTCCCTGCTTGACAGATCGGCGGTTCAAACTCAACTTTAACTTGATTCCTTGAGGGATCGGAGGTCCAGATGAGCCGCGTTTTGCTCACATGCATCACATTTATGAAACATTTACTGAATTAAACAACTTAAAAACTAAACTAAAGAGATAAGCCTCCTTCTGTCTCTATCTCTCTCTCTCTCTCTCACACACACACACACACACACACGCTCTCACGCACACACACACACAACGCGCAGCTGACGGAACAATTCTGTTTAAATGGACAGGATGTTTTATTTAAAGCAGAATTACAGTACCTGTTTGAAAGATCATAGGTCCTCATTCAATATTAACTTGCTTCCTTGTGAGATCGGCGGTCTTCACCCACGGAGCACTCTATTTTAATATCGTGCCAAAATAATCGCCTCCATCACTGTATTTCCACTTTAAGGTCTCCTTCTGGTTCAATATCGTCCCGATTGTAGAGGGGTTTCGGCGATAACGAAATACAATGCTGCATGATCAATCTCAAAACAAGCCAAAAGTCAACTCTCCTTCATGCGTGTGACAAACAGGAAGTATGGGTAATAGCTGCCTCTTGGCCAATGGGAGGCCATTGGGGCGGGATGTTGGGAGACAGCCAATGAGAGAGCAACTCACGCATCGTGTGAAATTTTGATTGGTGCGTTTGAATGGCGCATTTGGCGCTTTTCGTAAGAGGAGGTAGTTTTCGTAACTTAAGAAAATGTTTTTCGTAGCCCGGAATTGTCGTACCCAGGGGTTTCGTAAGTAGGGGGCCAACTGTGTGTGTGTGTGTGTGTGTGTGTGTGTGTGTGTGTGTTGGAGTTCAAGTATATAAATTAGATTTTAAATGTCATGTTTTTGTCTTTATTATATTGCCCTTGACCATGATTTCAGGGATTATCCTGGGAACTCATCGGGAAAAGGGGGCCCACACTTTCTGGTCCTATGCTGTTGGGCTGCAACTACCCAGTAATGCCATTCTTAGCTGGAAGTTTTGTCATGTTGTACATAAGATTCTACGAGATGGCCACCCAAATGTAAGTATTTTCTTCGTAATTGTAGAAGATTTCTTGAAGAACCCCCCAAATGTAAGTATTTTCTTCGTAATTGTAGAAGATTTCTTGAAGAACCCCCCATAGTATCTTACTCTGAAATCCCACTGTGTTTTCAATAGAACAACTGCTTCATTTCGGTTTTGTAGTGAAGCTGCTTGTTTGACCTAAAAGTTTATCAAACCACATCAATCCCTGCTGCCTTTTGTCTCAAGTTTTATTCGCTGGGTAATTTTTTTTTTTTTATAAGTTGTGCAAGATAGTTTGGAACAAAACTTGCACTGATTTAGTAAAGACTTTGCAAATGATTGATGTGATATTTTCTTTGTATTCATATGATTACATTGACAAATGATATATCCAGAATGATGGTGTGCAGAGTGCTAGGCAGGTATAAAAAGGCCTAAAGGGAATATATAGCAAGCAGATTGTGCTGGTAACGAGGCCTATACAGTGGATGAGATTCTGGTTTTATTCAGTGCTTTGCTGCTGTTTGTTTCTCGTGCAATGGACACATTAAACAATTTGGTTGTTACCTTGACATTCCAGGCTCTGCTTGCTGAAGTAGCATTTTATATATTTCACACACCAGAACTTTTCGTGTGAAACATGCCTACTTCATTACAAGACTAAACATATGTATCTATTGATGTGGTGGCTTGTGGTGATAGTACATGAAACAGAAAAAATATGACAGTGACTAATATATCCATTCATTCATTTTCTGTAGCCGCTTAATCCTAATTTGGGTCGTGGGGAGGCTGGCACCCATCTCAGCCGACTCTGGACATGGGCAGAGTCCACCTTGGACAGCTCACCAGGCCATCACAGGGTACAAACACACTGATGGCTATGCAGCCTACTCTTGACGAAAGTCAGCAATGGTTCTTTTACGTGCCTGACACCATAGACAGTTAGAGACATCTATTGATCGTAACCTAGTGAGCTGCAATTGGGGTGGTGGAGTGGTGGTGACAACCTGTTGAGAGTGGGGCTTGAACCCCCAACCTTGGGATCAGTGATTCAGCATCTTACCCCAGGCCACCTGGGGTATGTTCACCCTGTGAATAATATACACATCACATATGTAAATGTTTATTTATATATCAAGGTTGTAGCCATTTTGATGAATAGTGTTTATGTGCATATTTTAAGAGGACCTCCTGAGCAGAGCACTATAGGCATGGAGTATGGCTTTGATGGCTGTCCTGTGCCCTGTCCATGCGTGCTAACCACAGGAAACCCAATAAGGCTACCGTGTTACTAGATTGGTGCTGATTGGGTGCCATGTATCACTGACTTGCATGATAACAAACAACAATAAAAACAGATTTATTATTAATTTCAAAACTGAAACTGATACACCACCACTCAGACTTGATTAGAATGAAAACAATCTCTAACTCGGGGAAGCAGACAGACTGTTATGGAGCAAAACAACACAAAACATGAACGTAAAAAATATCTTATTAATTGAATAATTAAACTACCGACTTTGGTGATGCAAACAAAAAGCAGAAATCGGTAGCAGTGAAAAGCACACCCGGTGTTAATCTTTTCTGCTCTCACTTTATCAAAGTTAAGGAAATGCACAGGAGGTGTACAGTAGGCCCTCGTGATTCGCGGGGATTTGGTTCCCGTGAATGAAGATAATCCACGAGTTCTGTACTTTGAAGTAAAACCCCATGTATCATATTATATGCGCGAATGATCAACCGGAAGTTAAATACTATGTATCTATTACATGTGCTAAAATATGCTTCTTAAACACATTCTATAGACAGTCTTACTCATTAATACAGTATTAATGTAGCAAAATGTTGTAATGATTAAAAAAAACTTTTTAATTTTGTACTGTGATATTTATTAATAAACTATATAAACATTACACTGCATATATATATATATATATATATATATATATACACACAGTAAAACCTCCGCTGACGAACGCTTAAGCTCATGAACTTTTCGCCTCAAGAACATTAAATTTGCGAGCATATAGTCTCTGCTGACGAACTAGTTTTCGGCGGACGAATCAAACCACGCGGTCGAACAGCGCCACGGTGGCGGCCACGAGAAGCTGATGCACGCTCACGGCATCACAGTTCGTCACCCCCTTTCTTTGAGTGCAGACGTGGTTTGTGTTTGATAGACATTTTGGACCATATTGAGTGTACTTTTGCCATTATGGGACCGAAAAAGACCCCACCACAGGCGGAGATAATTGAAAAACACGAACGAGGTGTGCGTCTGTGTGACTTAGCGTCCCAGTACCAGTACGCTAAGTCTACCATTGCTCCCATCCTTCAGTACAAGGAAGCTATTAAGGGTGCGTGTGTGGCTAAGGGTGTTTCCAAACAGTAGGCATTTCCAAACACTCCTTCCAAACATTAAGTCCCTCCCTCCCTCCCTCCCTCCTCCTCCCACTCCATTCCATCAAGCCGTCAACTACCATCACAAAGGTAAATAAAACGACTTTATTATACAGTACAGTTTATTTCTTTAATTACAATACAAGAGCACATTTATTATACATAAAATAAGGTATATTTTTGTGTAGTTTTAAGGCTTATTTAGTAGAAAATTATGTTTTATGGGGACCTGGGAACGGATTATTCTCATTTTAATGGTTTCTTATGGGAAATAAATGTTCGGAAACTTTTCGTCTTACACACACTTTCTGGGAACCAATTATGTTCGTGAGCTGAGGTATCACTATATATATATATATATATATATATATATATATATATACACACACACACAGTGGTATGAAAAAGTATCTGAACCTTTTGGAATTTCTCACATTTCTGCATAAAATTACCATCAAATGTGATCTGATCTTTGTCAAAATCACACAGATGAAAAATCAGTGTCTGCTTTAACTAAAACCACCCAAACATTTATAGGTTTTCATATTTTAATGAGGATTGCATGCAAACAATGACAGAAGGGAGAGGAATAAGTAACTGAACCATCACATTTAATATTTTGTACCCCCCGGCAGCAATAACTTCAACCAGACACTTCCTGCAGCTGCAGATCAGTCTGGCACATCGACCAGGACTAATCTTGGCCCATTCTTCTTTACAAAACTGCTGTAGTTCAGTCAGATTCCTGGGATGTCTGGCATGAATCGCTGTCTTGAGGTCATGCCACATGGTGTTCAAGTCTGGACTTTGACTTGGCCACTCCAGAACGTGTATTTTTTTCTTCTGAAACCATTCTGAAGTTGATTTTCTTCTGTGTTTTGGATCATTGTCTTGTTGCAGCATCCATCCTCTTTTTAGCTTTAACTGTTTGACAGACGGCCTCAGGTTTTCCTGCAAAACATCCTGATAAACCTTTAAATTCATTTTTCCATTAATAATTGCAAGTTGTCCAGGCCCCGAGGCAGCAAAACAGCCTCAAACCATGATGCACCTCCACCATGCTTCACGGTGGGGATGAGGTGTTGATGTTTGTGAGCTGTTCCATTTTTCCTCCACGCATGTTGTGTGTTCCTCCCAAACAATTCAACTTTGGTTTCATCAGTCCACAAAATATTTTGCCAAAACTTCTGTGGAGTGTCCAAGTGCCTTTTTGCGAACATTAAACGAGCAACAATTTTTTTTTAGACAGCAGTGGCCTCCTCCTTGGAGTCCTCCCATGAACACCATTCTTGGCCATTGTTTTACATATAGCTGATGTGTGCACAGAGATATTGGACTGTGCCAGTGATTTCTGTAAGTCTTTAGCAGACACTCTAGGGTTTTTTTTTTACCTCTCTGAGTATTCTGCGCTGAACTCTTGGCGTCATCTTTGGTGGATGGCCACTCCTTGGGAGAGAAGCAACAGTGCCAAACTCTCTCCATTTGTAGACAACTTCTCTGACTGTCGATCGATGAACATCCAGACTTTTAGAGATGGTTTTTTTATCCTTTCCCAGCTTTATACAAATCAACAATTCTTGATCGCAGGTCTTCAGGCAGCTCTTTTGAGCGAGCCATGATGCATATCAGACAATGCTTCTCATCAAGACAATTCTTACCAGGTGTGTGTTTTATAGTGGGCAGGGCAGCTTAAAGCCACTCATCAGTGATTGGGCACACAGCTGACTTAAATTGTTTGGTAAAAATTGGTTTCAATCGCTCTTTAAGTCTCCTTAGGCAGAGGGTTCAGTTACTTATTCCTCCCCCGTCTGTCATTGTTTACATACTATCCTCATTAAAATATGTAAACCTATTAATGTTTGGGTGGTTTTAGTTAAAGCAGACTCTGTTCTTTCATCTGTGTGATTTTGACAAAGATCAGATCACATTTGATGGTGATTTTATGCAGAAATGCGAGAAATTCCAAAAGGTTCAGATACTTTTTCATACCACTGTGTATGTGTACACACACACACACACACACACAAGTCCTTCCCAAAAATTAGCATATTGTAATAAAGTTCATTATTTTCTGTAATGTACTGATAAAAAATTAAACTTTCATATAATTTACATTAATTGCACAGCAACTGAAATATTTCAGGTCTTTTATTGTTTTAATACTGATGATTTTGGCATACAGCTCATGAAAACCCAAAATTCCTATCTCAACAAATTGGCCTATCATGAAAAGGTACTCTTAACGAGCTATTAACCTAATCATCTGAATCAACAAATTAACTCTGAACACCTGCAAAAGATTCCTGAGGCTTTTAAAAACTCCCAGCCTGGTTCATTACTCAAAACCGCAATCTTGGGTAAGACTGCCGACCTGACTGCTGCCCAGAAGGCCATCATTGACAAGCTCAAGCAAGAGGGTAAGACACAGAAAGAAATCTCTGAGCGAATAGGCTGTTCTCAGAGTGCTGTATCAAGGCACCTCAGTGGAACATCTGTGGGAAGGGAAAAGTGTGGCAGAAAACACTGCACAACCAGAAGAGGTGACCAGACCCTGAGGAAGATTGTGGAGAAGGGCCGATTCCAGACCTTGGGGGACCTGTGGAAGCATTGGACTGGGCTACAGGTGCCACATTCCACAGGTCAAGCCACTTTTGAACCACAAACAGCGGCAGAAGCACCCGACCTGGGCTACAGAGAAGCAGCAATGGACTGTTGCTCAGTGGTCCAAAGAACTTTATTCGGATGAAAGCAAATTTTGCATGTCATTTGGAAATCAAGGTGCCAGAGGTCTGGAGGAAGACTGGGGAGAAGGAAATGCCAAAATGCCTGAAGTCCAGTGTCAAGTACCCACAGATGGTCTGGGGTGCCATGTCAGCTGCTGGTGTTGGTCCACTGTGTTTTATCAAGGGCAGGGTCAATGCAGCTAGCTATCAGGAGATTTTTGGAGCACTTCATGCTTCCATCTGCTGAAAAGCTTAATGGAGATGAAGATTTCATTTTTCAGCACGACCTGGCACCTGCTCACAGTGCCAAAACCACTGCTAAATGGTTTACTGACCATGGTATTACTGTGCTCAATTGGCCTGCCAACTCTCCTGACCTGAACCCCATAGAGAATCTGTGGGATATTGTGAGGAGAAAGTTGAGAGACGCCAGACCCAACACTGTGGATGAGCTTAAGGCCGCTATAAAAAGCATCCTGGGCCTCCATAACACCTCAGCAGTGCCACAGGCTGATTGCCTCCATGCCACGCCGCATTGAAGCAGTCATTTCTACAAAAGGATTCCCGACCAAGTTTGGGTGCATAACTGAACATAATTATTTGAAGGGTGACTTTTTTTCTTTTGTAATTTTTTTTATATTGGTCAGATGAAATATGCTAATTTTTTGAGATAGGGATTTTTGTTTTTTCTTTACTTTTTTGCCAAAATTATCAATATTAAAACAATAAAAGGCTTGGACTACTTCAGTTGTGTGTAATGAATCTAAAATATATAAATATGTTTATCAGTACATTACAGAAAATAATGAACTTTATCACAATATGCTAATTTTTTGAGAAGTACTAGTGTGTATATATACAGACGCCCCCCGACTTGCGTTCGGCCGTCCGGAACCAATTAAAAACATAAGTTGAAAGTGAACGTAAGTTGTTCCAGTGACGTATGATGCTCATACTGCACTATACATGCATAAATACCATTACCGTGTATCATAAAACACCCCTCAACCAATTATTATAAACATAACATTGTAAAATAATATCAACATTAATTTCAAATAAATTAAATTCAAGCAAAATAATTTAAAATAGATAAATTTTAATCAAATTCACTCATCAAATATCAAATATAACCTTTAACATTCTCTATGATGCGATCTTTCTGCTTGTAAATAGTTCCGATGGTCGACGGATGGTCACTTTACATGAAGCTGAGCCGAGTCACATTACATGAAACTTAAAACAGCCAATCAAAGCTTACGATATGTGAGGTGCTCAACACTGAAAGTAGTTTACTTATTTTGTGCCTGAGACAAAGTGCGGGTTATACGGACTTCTGGTCTTTCAAGTGAGCCAGGGCGCCATTGAATACTGGTTAAGTACTCAGCCTGCACTGATGTGAATCACCAGCAGAGCGGACAGTTCGTTCTTTTCTGGATTGGGGTTTTCATTAATTTTGCAACTCTCTTTGTATGCGTGGTAGATTGCGCCGATCCGAGCAGATAGTTAATTCATCTGTGTCTGAGACTTGCACCCATGCGAGTAGACTTACGCTTCTGACCAACCATATTTGCTTAGGGTTACAAGTGCAAAAACAGTTTAAACACAAAGATCACAGAGACGATGTCTTAACACAAGGGTAACACGCTATATAACTTATATATATATATATATAAATGATGTATATAATCACTGAACTGGGAAGAAGGAGGAAAAAAAAAAACCCCCGTAAAATCGAAAATGTAATGAATGTGATTCGTAAAATCAATGCGTACTGTATTGTGTGTGTGTATGTGTGTGTGAGAGAGAGAGAGATGGAGAGAGACAGGTGTGTGTGTCTTAATAAAAAATGTTTAATAATGGTTTAACTAATAAATATGTTAATAAAATATTTAAATGGTTTAATGCATAATTTTCTTTTACTTTTAACACACATTTCAGACAAAATAAGTGTACTTTTAACATTTTTAAAGGGTTTATGAGGTAGTCTTGGGAGCCTTGGAACAAATCAGGCGTTTAACGTAAAATGCGCCCCTACTAACGAAACTTCTGCATTAAGAAAAAGGTGCTGGAACGGATTCATTTCGTAAGTAGGGGGCCGACTGTATTTTCATGTTGTGCATTTTGTTTTTAAATATCTATTGGGTTTTTCACTTTTGTTATTTTGTCTGTTTTTAATTTTATATCTCAAAAATTAGGCTGCTTGTAATCCACAGGATAAATCGGCCAATTTTATGCTTTTTAAAGTCGTTCTTGTTAAAATAAGCATATGTAGCTTTTAAAAGTACAGTATTACATTTGCACAAATTATGATGCAAGGTGATCAATACCAGCACACTTTAAGCCAGCAGTTATTGGAAATTTTCTTTCAGGTTAATCATTGGTGTTGTCGATATAATCTCTTTGTGCCTGGCAAAGATACCTTGCACTCAGTTTTTGGGATTGTCCATATCAAAACGTGCCCCTTATCATTACTCCACAAGGCGCTTGCCATTGTGAATTTGTAATTTCTCCTACATCTGCAAATGAATTTTTTTATTAATCTTACAGGAATCTTTCGAACATAATGCAGTCATGCACCTCCTATATTATGTTTGTATTCAGTCCTTTTTTAATGGTAAGATTTTTCATGTGCTATTGCACCTGAGCAATGCAGTCAATACAAGTCTTCTCTGGAAGACTCCTACACCTCTTCGAAGATGGAAATGCAGAACACATGCACCATACACCAATGAAAAATCTAATGTGTACATGTTCAAATAGTTAGCAAAGCAAGCTGTCAGACAAGAGGCTCAAAATTTCAAATGTACATGTTCTCTAATGAAGATGTTCTACTGTTGTGTGTTTTGTAATTTTATTTCAACAGACACTACAAGACTGTATGAGACATTACAGTAGCATTGCAGACAATGGATCGCTATGGGTAAGCTATTTGTGTGTGTGTGTGTGTGTGTATAATATATATATTATTTATAAAGTGTCTTCTAATTTCTTCGCAAGCAAATATGGATGTATTTGAATTTTGTTCATTTATTGTTTTTAGGGAAACATGAGAGATAAATATGGATATGGAAATCTTGTTTCTCTATACACCAAGCTTCTCTGCACCAAACTGAGATTCCATACTGCGGTAAGACTATTACAGCAAATTAAAACTACTTGAAATTTGGTTTGCATTGCCCAGTGTGTATAAAGAGTATTTTATAATCAAATATGTCCTATAGAAAACTGAAAGAATGATCTCAATAAGAGTTTTTTTTTTTCTTTCTTGATGGTGTGGTCTGTTATACATTGTCTCCATGTTAAAGGATCCATTATGAATGACCTTTTATATATACAGCCATAAAGAAAAAAATTGTGGGTGGTATGTTTAAATTAAAATAAAATCAGAAATTTACATGTAACTGATATTAGGATGTATTGGACTTGCATCAGTGGAATGCCACATTTTGAAGTACAGACGCACCCCATGTTACGAACATTTGTTTTACGAACATCTACAGATATGAACAGGGCTGTCTGGGGTCAAAAGTGAAATGAAATTGAAGAACAAGTAGAAATAGAAATGGAATAAAATCTTTCGAAAGATATATCATAAATATAACTATGAAATATGACTAAACATTATCCTGAGGTACACTTAATACTATGCTCCGTCAGAGGGGCGTGGCTGACACGCGTGCTTTACAGACAGATGGTGGCACTAAACAGGGGAGGAACTCATGTGGATGTCTTTGACCATTTTAAGCAATTATTATAGCAAATGTGACACAAATCTAATGCAGTTATTCAGATCAATGTGTCACAGATGGATGTTTTTGATGGCAAAAATAGTGGTGAGAAGAGTCGTTGTGGACATGATCACAATCATTAATTCGAAACTACTTTAAAGTCAAAGATATGTGAAGCTATGCATGAAAAAAAGTTATGAAGAATGAATTGTTTTTTGCAATTTACCTTAAGCAGCATCTTTCTCATATATAGCTAATATGCACTCAATCAGATGAACCGTCTCGGAAAATTTTTGCAAAGCTTCCTGAAAACATCATCCTTTCATCCTTTCTGTGACAAGATGATGGCAATATAGCAAGGTGTCAATCTGACTCACATAATGATGTTGAAATCGGTGCTCTGGGGGGCCATACTACTTCCTTTTCTCTTTCACACTGAAGCTAGTTATTAATGACATTGGCTGTCTGTTTGGGGTCTTCGTCCTGCTGCAGATGAGATTTGGGCCAATCAGACACCTTCCTGTTGGTATTGCATGTACTTCCCAGTATTCATAGAAACAAATCGTCGATAGTATTTTATGATGTGCACATTAAGCACCTAATATTTATGTGCATAGTGGCTCCCTCAAGACAATGATGTGTTGATTTTATTTAAACAGAATGAATGCAGTGTGAATGGTTATTCAATCTTTATGAATATACTCTGCAAGTAAGCTTAATGTTTTATTGTAGCATCCTGAAATCCGAGCCAACCTAGAAGCCACAGATGACGTCCTGGAGCGTGCAGCAGGAACCGACATCAACAATGTGTATGTGATAACTAATGCTCATGTGCTGTATATATTTAGTGAAACTATTTATGGAATGAGGATCATGTTTAAAAAATGTAAAACTTTCATCTAGTTTAAAATTTAGAATTGAATCAGTGGTCAATATTTCACATGGTAGGGGACAACTTGCTGCTCGAGACATAATGCGGCTTGGATTTAAATCAGAATAGAATTGGGCAGCCGTAGCCTAATGGCTAGAGAAGCGGCTTTGGGATGAAAAGGTCACTGATGTAGCAGTGGGAGGAGTGAGCAGCATCTTCTCTTTCTCCACATAAATGGCTGAAGTGCCCTTGAGAAAGACACCTAACCCCCAACTGCTTTCTGGGTGCCCCCAGGGTGTGTGTGTGTGTGTGTGTGTGTGTGTGTGTGTGTGTGTGTATGTGTGTGTGTGTACTCGCCTTGAATGGGTTAAATGCAGAGGAAATACTTTCTCTGATGGGATTAACACAGCATATTAAAAATCAAACCTAAGAAAAGCGAGGTAAGTATTTGAAACACAGTTACCGGCAGGAGCATTTTGCTACACCACAAGTGTACCGAGAACAAGTTCTAAATTTATCCATAAAAATCATCAGCATGCTTTAAAAAATTGGTATGCATCACATGTGCATTTGCAAAGCTGTGGAACATGGCACAATAGCCCCTTTCACACAGCCTGAAGACTGAAATTATTATGCTTCTATTCCACCTCGTTCTTTTGTGTAAAAGCTCAGATTCCAGAATGGCATACCATTTCATTGGGTCTTCTAATCCTAAAAAATTATATTAACAAAATTAGTATCAATGTCTGTGTAAAAGTCGATGTGGTATAGGGATGTGATGGGTTTTTATGAAAGTATTATGGGATGTGATAACGGTATAATATCTACATAAGAGATGTACCAATTTCTGATTGTTTTTTTTTTTTTTAGTATTTTTTTTAAAAAGTGGAACCTACCAATTTTAGCAATTCCAATGTTATTTTGAACAGCTTTAATTGACAGCTTATACAAATAAAAATCAAGTTCTATGTAAAGTTTAATTTCAACAATAAAAAGCACCATCAGTAGATGTTGTAGTAGCATTAGTATTAGTAGTACTAATAAGGGCAGTGGTGGCCTAGTGGTTAAGGCGATGGGTTACTAATCTGAAGGTCTGTCACCACAGTTAGGCCCTTGAGCAAGACCTTTCAATTGTTCAAGTTAGATCAACATTGTAATTGTATGTCGCTCTGGATTAGGGCATCTGCTGAATGCTGGAAATGTAAAGTTTAATAATTGTTGTTAATAGTAGCAATGGTGGAAGCAGCAGTAGTACAAATATTAAAACCAATAATTTAGCTTTTACGAACTAATATTGTACTACTTAATAATAATTATCAGTCATAGTAACAGCATAAAAATATGCCATACCCAACGTACACATCAGAAACTGAATGTTATTTCAAAGAATTAGTGTGATTTATGGAAATTAATTACAGATCAGAAATAAAACTCCGAACCAAAGCCTCCTTCTCCCTACATTCATAATATCTATTGTAAGCTTATGTGTGGCTATTATTAGCTGTCAGTTAGGTCATAAATATTTAAATAAATATTTAAAACTGCCAGTTTTAGGCTTTTTAAGAAATCGTGCATTGTTGCTGTTAAATTGGATCTGCTGTTGCTGTTTTAAGTTAGAATTCAGACCTGTGTTAGTGTATGTAAGTTGCTGGCTGACTAATGAGACCACCTTGTTTCCTGTCCACAGTTTCCAGCTCACAGTCGAGGTGTTTGATTACATGGACATGGAGCTTCGGCTTGCTGAGACAGGTCAGAACCTTTTTTTTTTTTTTTTTTTTTTTTTTTTTTTTTTTTTTTTAAATATAAATTTCCTTGTCCGCATAAAGCTTTAGCAGAATAGCAGAAATGTATTTTAAGTGCTGGTTACATGAATTGTAGTGCAGTTAAAGAACAGGTAATGAAAGACATAAAAGAAGAGTCTGTCTGTCTTCCTTTCGGCTTTTTCTCTTTTTACTTGGGAGTCGCCACAGCAAATCATCTGATTCGCACATTTGATTTGGCAGAGGTTTTTACGTTGGATGCCCTTCCTGTCACAACCCTTTTAGCAAGGGACAGAAACACGCCGACGACTTTGCAGCCTACTCTTTACGAAAGTCAGCAATGGTTCTTTTACATGCCTCTCACCATAGACAGTGAGAGACATGGCCCGCCTTTGATAACCCAGTTTGCTGCACTTGGGGAAAGACATAAAAGAAGAGGACTTTAAATATTTGCAGTCTGATTGGGACCTTAAAAATGCTTAGTGTAGCTTGATATAAAGGAACAGTACAGGGTTCAAGGAAAATCTTTTTCTTGGCCTTTGTCATTTGCCCCCAGATCAAATTTGAAATTTTTGATATGTACTGTGATGTGTATGATCAAATTCTGTAATATTTGTTTTGTGAAATTGTAAATATTTTGATGAAGATAGAGATCTTTCCTGTCAACTGTTACATGAACACGAAAATCAGTTTAGCAGCTCTTTCTTTACCAGCAAATACAAGAGACAACTAACAATCTGCACTAAACTACACATGTGCATATACCTACATGCACATATGTACACACATTAACATGTATACATACACACTGTATATACTATATACACCTATACATATATCTATTCACTTATTCATTCATTTACAGAACAGTGCATGATATAAACAAAGTCAGCAGTAGAGCTTTTAATTATAATGTGCCTGGTGCTAAAATGTTATGATGTTCTAAACCTGCTCTAAACATGAGTATTGCACTTAGAGTAATATTACACTGTCCAGAAGATGGTTTGAATGATGTTTATACAGTTGGTGTGCATCACGGTGGTGGTTGTGTTACATGTTTAGCAGCTTTTCGATACAAGCTGTCCTTGAGTCTATTAGTTTTTGTTTTTAGTGACCTGTACTTTTTCTGGAGAGGGGAGGACAGGGGTCTCCAGAGTGTGTGTGGGGTCCCTGATAATTCCACAGACTCTCCTCTGAAGTCTGTCAGTATAAAATGTGAGGGATGAGTAGTTTCAATCACCAGCTCTGCCATCCTCACCTCCTGCTGCAAGGCTTTCCTGTCCTCTGCAGTATAGCTGCTAAACCACACTGTATAGCAGTAGGTCAGGGGGTTCCTAGATAGTGGCATGGTATGTGTACACGCAGACCGGCTTGTAAGAGCTTTCTGAGGGAGTACATCTTTTGTCATACTTTCCCCACTTGGTCGGAGATGTCTGTGGTTCAGGTGAAGTCAGCAGAGATGTAGACTCCAAGAAACTTGAAGCATTCCACTCTCTATACATCCGTTCCATTAATGTAGAGGGCAAAGTGCTCAGTTTGTTTCGATCTCCCGAAGTCCATTATCATTTCTTTGGTTTTGGTAATAGCTATGGGGGTGTGTGTGTGTGTGTGTGTGTGTGTGTGATTGATTGTAATCACTGGGGGCTGGGATCAGACAGTGCCTAGCGCCATTAGTTTCCTCCAGTTCAGGGGGCTCAGAACTTATAATTTCTAGCCCAGTCTGACGGCAGATCATCATTTTTGACAGCTTAATGTACCAGTGAGTGTACTGCTTTAGTTTGAAGCATTAAATATTATACAAATGAGTTGCTGTGAAATAGAGATTTGGAAGGTATTGGCTGTTTAACATAAAAATTTACTGTGATTAGTATTTCAGAGCAGTTTATATGTATGGACTTGCAACTAGGAACTTTATGAGGACTAATATTTGTTTAATGTTCCATTGGTTTTTCTGTTCTTTCACAGTTATACGACACCTCAATTCAACCATTGCCATCTCAACCTTGACAGCAGGGCAGTGTAAACTAGCACCACTCATTCAGGTCATCCAGGACTGTAGTCATCTTTATCACTACACTGTCAAGCTGCTATTCAAATTACATGCCTGTGAGTCTTCTGATACCCTTCATATTTAACATTTTAAATGTATCTTTATACTACCTATTTATTCTTTTTGTAAGAATTTTCTGTGCCCTCTACTAGTTATTTATTATTATGGGATGCTTTAATATGTACGTTTTGTACCTTAGGTTTACCGGCTGATACACTACAGGGCCATCGAGAACGGTTCCATGATCAGTTCCACAGGTAAGTAGAATAGCTGTATAGAGGATGGTAACTTCTGTCTTCCTTTCGGCTTTTTCCCTTTTACTCAGGAGTCGCCACAGCGAATCATCTGATTCGCACGTTTTTTGATTTTGGCAGAGGTTTTTACGTCGGATGCCCTTCCTGTCACAACCCTTTTAGCAAGGGACAGAAACACGCTGACGGCTTTGCAGCCTACTCTATACGAAAGTCAGCAATGGTTCTTTTACATGCCTCACACCATAGACAGTGAGAGACATGGCCCGCCTTTGATAACCCAGTTAGCTGCACTGGGGGAGAGGATGGTAACTTCAAAATTCTAAAATGGTATACTTTAAATAGTATGTATAGTGAACAACATTTATTAACCCCAAAGTAAAGGTAAACACAATGAGACTATATACCAAAATTAAAATATAACACAAATAAATAAACAA
Organism: Plotosus lineatus; assembly: GCA_024760905.1. NCBI lineage: Eukaryota > Metazoa > Chordata > Actinopteri > Siluriformes > Plotosidae > Plotosus > Plotosus lineatus. The sequence goes on along the minus strand of CM045734.1, from coordinate 34,237,551 downwards.
AAGCCACAAGACATAGAAAAGCTCTTGAGAAGATAAAGAATGCAATGATGTTTGGGTGTGGGCTGGCAGGGAGTAAAATAAGCGACGAGCGATCGTTTCGGTTACGTATTGGTCCCCGGTGCTCAGATTACGAGGAACGAACTTCCATTCTCGAAAAAATAAAATTAAAGAAAAAATCACTGCTGTTCTCATTTCTATTGTTGGACAAATTGACTGATATTTATTTCCAAACCAACAAGGTGACACAAACCAAAAGTACTACCTGTAGCCAAGCTTTAGGCATGTCGGACTGTCATTACGCAGCGGTACTGCACATCTGCTGTAGTCTTGTTGATCTACATGTGTCCAGTCCCTTCCTCAATGACAGACATGATAAAAGGTCCATAAACATGAATCTTTGTCACAAATGTCCCGATCACACTTGCGTGCATTCTTGCAGTTTGACCCAACACAAGCACACCAAATATCCATCAAGTTTATTGTTTGAAAAATGGGCTTTTGAGGAATCATAAATGGCCTTCCCCCACCCCCAGCAGTATGTGATTGGTAAACAGAACAGTGTAATTTCATTGGTTGTTGATCACTGCTGTTCCTTTTCTGAGAGCACCCCCTTCCTATTTGTACTTCTGTTACTAAGTACAGCATATAACATAATGCATGTATAGATTAATACAAGTTTGTTGAATAGATAGTTATGCTGAATAACAGTAAATTCCCTTCAGTTTCTTCTTCTTCTTTTCCTTTTGGCTTTTACCTTCAGGGGTCGCCACAGCGAATCATCTGCCTCCATCTCACCCTATCCTCTGCATCTTCTACTCTTACTCCAACTACCTTCATGTCCTCCTTCACCACATCCATAAATCTTCTCTTTGGTCTTCCTCTTGGCCTTCTGCTTGGTAGTTCCAACCTCAGCATCCTACTACCAATATATTCTCTATCCCTCCTTTGTACATGTCCAAACCATCTCAATCTAGCCTCTCTGACTTTGTCTCCAAAACGTGCTGTCCCTCTGGTGTACTCATTCCTGATCCTATCCATACTCGCTACCTCCAGCTCTGCCTCCTTTCTTTTCCCCAGTGCTACTGATTCTAAACCATGCAACATCGCTGGCCTCTGTACATGTCCAAACCATCTCAATCTAGCCTCTCTGACTTTGTCTCCAAAACATCTGTCCCTCTGTCCCACTCATTTCTGATCCTATCCATCCTCGTTACTCCCAGAGAGAACCTCAACATTTTCATCTCCGCTACCTCCAGCTCTGCCTCCTGCCTTTTCCTCAGCGCCACTGTTTCTAAGCCATACAACATCGCTGGCCTCACCACCGTCTTGTACACTTTTCCTTTCACTCTTGCTGATACCTTCTTATCACACCGGACACTTTTCTCCAACCATTCCAACCTGCCTGCACATGCTTCTTCACCTCTTTTCCACACTCTCCATTGCTCTGGACTGTTGAGCCTAAGTACTTAAAATCCTCCACCTTCGTTATCTCTGCCCCCTGTAACCTCACTGTTCCTGTTGGAACTGCGGCTAACCTTCATTCCTCTCCTTTCCAGGGCATACCGCCACCTCTCTAGATTTTCCTGCACTTGTTCTCTGCTCTCACTACAGATCACAATGTCATCTGCAGACATCATAGTCCTTGGAGATTCTTGTCTAAGCTCGTCTGTCAGCCTGTCCATCACCATAACAAACAAGAAGGGGCTCAGAGCTGACCCTTGATGCAGTCCCACCTACACCTTGAACTCTTCTGTCACACCAACAGCACACCTCACCACTGTCTTACATCTCTCATACATGTCCTGCACCACTCTAACATACTTCTCTGCCACTCCAGACGTCCTCATGCAATACCACATTTCCTCTCTCAGCACCCCGTCATATGCTTTCTTCAGATCCACAAAGGCACAATGCAGCTTCCTCTGTCCTTCTCTGTACTTCTCGATTAACATCCTCAAAGCAAGCACTGCATCTGTGGTGTTCTTTCTTGGCATGAAACCAAACTGTTGTTGACAAATGCTGACCTCTGCCCTTAGTCTTGCTTCCACTATTCTTTCCCATAACTTCATCAAACGGCTCATCAACTTTATCCCTCTGTAGTTGCCGCAATGCTGCACGTCTCCCTTGTTTTTAAAAATGTGCAAAAGCACACTTCTCCTCCATTCCTCTGGCATTCTCTCACTCTCCAAGACCTTGTTGAATATTCTTGTCAGAAAATCTACTGCTACTTCGCCTAGACACTTCCATACCTCCACCGGTATGTCATCAGGACCAACTGCCTTTCCACTCTTCATCTGCTGTGCCAACCTGTATAAATAATTTTCTCCCTCCTTACCGTCCAGCCTATCATACAAGTCATCATACGCCCTCTGATTGGCCTTTGACACTGCTACCTTCGCCTTACACTGTGTCTCCCTGTACTCCTGTTTACTCTCTTCGGTCCTCTCAATGTCCCACTTCTTCTTAGCTAACCTCTTCCTTTTTACACACTCCTGCACTTCCTCATTCCACCACCAAGTCTCCTTGTCTACTTTCCTTCCAGAAGACACACCAAGAACTCTCCTACCTGTATCCCTGATCACATTAGCTGTAGTTGTCCAGTCATCTGGAAGCACTTCCTGACCACCCAAAGCCTGTTTCAACTCCTCCTTGAAGACAACCCGACACTCTTCCTTCCTTTTTCAGCTTCCACCACTTTGTCTTCTGCTCTGCCTTTGCCTTCTTCACCTTCCTCACCATCAGCATCATCCTGCACACCACCATCCTATGCTGTTTGACAACACTCTCACCCACTACTACTTTACAGTCACTGGCTTCCTCCAAATTACATCGCCTACACAAGATGTTGTCTACCTGTGTGCTCCTACCTCCACTTTTATAAGTCACTCTCTGATCCTGTCTCTTTTGGAAGAAAGTATTCACCACAGCCTATTCCATCCTTTTTTCAAAATCTATCATCATCTGTCCTTCTGTGTTCCTGTCCTGGATACCAAACCTGCCCATCACTTCCTCGTCCCCTCTGTTGCCTGCACCAACATGTCCATTGAAGTCTGCCCCAATGACCACTCTTTCACCTCTGGGGGTACTCTGCATCACTTCATCTCACTCCCTCCAGAATCTCTCCTTCTCTTCTAGCTCACATCCTGCCTTTTGGGCATAAGCACTAACAACATTGAATAATACACCTTCAATTTCTAACTTGAGACTCATCACTCTGTCTGACACTCTTCACTTCTAGAACATTCCTGACGAACCCCTCCGTCAAGATGACTCCTACTCCATTTCTCTTCCCATCCACACCATGAAAAAACAGCTTAAACCCTGCTCCTAAGCTTGCCTTTCCTCCTGGTCTCCTGAACACACAGTATGTCCACCTTCCTCCTCTGCGTCATGTCAGCCAGCTCTCTATCTTTTCCTTTCATAGTTCCAACATTCAAAGTCTCTACTCTCAATCTTAGACTCATGCCTTTCCTCTTATCTCTCTGCCTACGGACACGCCTCCTGCCTCTCCTTCTTTAGCCAACAGTAGTCCAATTTCCACCAGCACCCTGTTGGTTGACAGCACTGATGGCGGTCGTTGTTAACCCGTGCCTCGTCCGATCCGGTATGAAATTTGTATGGACGGTTCGCGTTTTGTATTTTGGCAAAAGTTTTACACCGGATGCCCTTCCTGTCACAACCCTCTGCATTTCTCCGGGCTTGGGGCCGGCGTGAGGACGGACACTTGTTTGTGCCCATCCTCATGGCTGCATTAAATTCCCTTCAGTTTAAAAACCGAAATAAGATTTTTTTTGTTTGTTTGTTTTCAGTTTGGAACGTTATGATTGTTATAAGCTACATCAGTGACTATTTTGTTTCACAATTTGTTCTTTCATGTCAACCAGTTAAGCTCAAAGCTGCTTTGGTTTTATGATGCCCCAGTCAGGGATTTTGGCTCCTCTCTATAGTATCTGTTATCCAACTTGTGTTGAAAATTGTTTTGAAAGAAACAATGGATGTACAGTTTAACACAAGTTTATTCAATAGTCTGTGTAAACCAATCATTATTTGTCTTCATTTTGTAATTCCTCACAAGACGTCAGTCTGGTCGAGGATTTGAGTTTGATCTGGACAATGCATGGTAACCGATTTTTCCTCTGTTTACCACACAATTAAATGTAACTGGGAAGGTATTTACCATACTACGTCTTAATTTACTCCCTGGGCTGAATATGTTGCATATGGGGCCCCCACAGGTAATGTCAAATGTTAATATGTCATCAGTGTGGGAGTTGTTCAGTATGAGTTAGTACTGCACAACACCTCTTCTTTTCCTTTCGGCTTTTCCCTTCAGGGGTCGCCACAGCGAATCATCTGCCTCCATCTCACCCTATCCTTTGCATCTTCTTCTCTTACACCAACGACCTTCATGTCCTCCTTTACCACATCCATGAATCGTCTCTTTGGTCTTCCTCGAGGCCTTTTGCCTGGTAGTTCCAGCCTCAGCATCCTATTACCAATATACTCACTATCCCTCCTCTGTACATGTCCAAACCATCTCAATCTAGCCTCTCTGACTTTGTCTCCAAAACGTCTTACATGTGCTGTCCCTCTGACGTGCTCATTCCTAATCCTATCCATCCTCGTTACTCCCAAAGAGAACCTCAACATTTTCATCTCTGCTACCTCCAACTCTGCCTCCTGTCTTTTCCCCAGGGCCACTGTTTCTAACCCATACAGCATCGTTGGCCTCAACACCGTTTTGTACACTTTTCCTTTCATTTTTGCCGATACCCTCCTATCACACATCACACCCGACACTTTTCTCCAACCATTCCAGCCTGCCTGCACACGCTTCTTCACCTCTTTTCCACACTCTCCATTGCTCTGGATTGTTGAGCCTAAGTACTTAAAATCCTCCACCTTTCTTATCTCTGCTCCCTGTAATCTCACCGTTCCTCTTTGGTCCTTGGCATTCATGCACATGTATTCTGTCTTACTGAGGCTAATCTTCATTCCCTCCTTCCCAGGGCATACCTCCACCTCTCTAGATTTTCCTGCACTTGTTCTCTGCTCTCACTACAGATTACAATGTCATCTGCAAACATCATAGTCCATGGGGAATCTTGTCTAACCTCGTCTGTCAGCCTGTCCATCACCATAGCGAACAAGAAGGGGCTGAGAGCTGACCCTTGATGCAGTCCCACCTCCACCTTGAACTCTTCTGTCACACCGACAGCACACCTCACCACTGTCTTACATCTCTCATACATGTCCTGCACCACTCTAACATACTTCTCTGCCACTCCAGACTTCCTCATGCAATACCACAGTTCTTCTCTCGGCACCCTGTCATATGCTTTCTCCAGATCCACAAAGGCACAATGCAGCTCCGTCTGACCTTCTCTGTACTTCTCCATTAACATCCTCAAGGCAAACACTGCATCTGTGGTGCTCTTTCTGGGCATGAAACCAAACTGTTGTTCACAAATGCTGACTTCTGCCCTTAGTCTAGCTTCCACTATTCTTTCCCATAACTTCATCGTATGGCTCATCAACTTTATTCCTCTGTAGTTGCCACAACTCTGCACGTCTCCCTTGTTCTTAAAAATGGGCACCAGCACACTTCTCCTCCATTCCTCTGGCATCCTCTCACTCTCTAAGACCTTGTTAAATGTTCTTGTCAGAAAATCTACTGCTACCTCTCCTAGACACTTCCATACCTCCACCGGTATGTCATCAGGACCAACTGCCTTTCCATTCTTCATCCTCTTCAATGCCCTCCTCACTTCACCCTTACTAATCTTTGCTACTTCCTGGTCCTCAACAGTCACCTCTTCTACTCTTTTCTCTCTCTCATTTTCCTCATTCATCAGCTCTTCAAAGTACTCTTTCCATCTTCCCAGCACACTTCTGTCATCAGTCAATACATTTCCCTCTCTGTCCTTTATCAATCTAACTTGCTGCACGTCCTTCCCATCTCTATTTCTCTGCTGTGCCAACCTGTATAATTCATTTTCTCCCTCCTTACTTTCCAGCCGAGCATACAAGTCATCAAACGCGCTCTGTTTGGCCTTTGACACTGCTACCTTTGCCTTACGCTGTGTCTCCCTGTACTCCTGTTTACTCTCTTCGGTTTTGTCAATGTCCCACTTCTTCTTAGCTAATCTCTTCCTTTGTACACACTCCTGCACTTCCTCATTCCACCACCAAGTCTCCTTATCTACTTTCCTTCCAGATGACACACCAAGTATTCTCCTACCTGTCTCCCTGATCACATTCGCTGTAGTTGTCCAGTCATCTGGAAGCACTTCCTGACCACCCAAAGCCTGTTTCAACTCCTCCTTGAAGACAACCCGACACTCTTCCTTTTTCAACTTCCACCACTTTGTCTTCTGCTCTGCCTTTGCCTTCTTCACCTTCCTCACCATAAGCATCATCCTGCACACCACCATCCTATGCTGTTTGGCAACACTCTCACCCGCTACTACTTTGCAGTCACTGACTTCCTTTAAATTACATCGCCTGCACAAGATGTAGTCTACCTGTGTGCTCCTACCTCCACTTTTATAAGTCACCCTATGCTCCTCTCTCTTCTGGAAGAAAGTATTCACCACAGCCATTTCCATCCTTTTGCAAAATCTACCAACATCTGTCCTTCTGCATTCCTGTCCTGGATACCAAACCTACCCATCACTTCCTCGTCCCTCTGTTTCCTGCACCAACATGTCCATTGAAGTCTGCCCCAATGACCACTCTTTCACCTCTGGGGGTACTCTGCATCACTTCATCTAACTCCCTCCAGAATCTCTCCTTCTCTTCTCGCTCACATCCTGTCTGTGGGGCATAAGCACTAACAACATTGACCATCACACCTTTAATTTCTAACTTGAGACTCATCACTCTGTCTGACACTCTTTTCACTTCTAGAACATTCCTGGCAAACTCCTCCTTCAAGATGACTCCGACTCCATTTCTCTTCCCATCCACACCGTGATAAAACAGCTTAAACCCTGCTCCTATGCTTCTAGCCTTGCGACCTTTCCACCTGGTCTCCTGAACACACAGTATGTCCACCTTCCTCCTCTGCATCATGTCAGCCAGCTCTCTACCTTTTCCTGTCATAGTTCCAATATTCAAAGTCCCTACTTTCAGTCCTAGACTCATGCCTTTCCTCTTCTCTCTCTGGCAACGGACACGCCTCCCGCCTCTCCTTCTTCGACGTCTTCGACCAACAGTAGTCCAATTTCCATCAGCACCCTGTTGGTTGACGGCACTGATGGCGGTCGTTGTTAACCCGGGCCTCGACCGATCCGGTATGTCATTTTTTCTTGTGATTCGCATAGTTTATTTGGCATTTGTTTTACGCCGGATGCCCTTCCTGACGCAACCCTCTGCATTTATCCGGGCTTGGGACCGGCGTGAGGGAGAGACACTGGTTTGTGCCCCCCCCCTCACGGCTGCATTTAGTACTGCACAACACCCACAATATGTAATACATGTAAGACCAAAGTGAGCTGTTGGGAAGCACCACGAAAGGGTTCAGAATAACAAACCGAATTAGTACCTTAAAACTCCGTCACCCAGCTGAACATGGCCATGTAACACACCATTAACCAACGTTGAGCCTTTTGATCCCACATTGCACCCATTGAGTGTGAGGGGTACTGTTGTCTTACTCAATGTCTGTTCATCCCTCTTTCAATCTTTCTACAATTACTTTCCACACCCTAACTCTGTGTGCTCATCGGTACATTCTATTCTAGGCTGTGACGTTCGATTCATTGGTGGCACCTGGCTGAAACTTGATGGATAGTGTTGTATGCCACGTTTGATCACTGTGATCTTGATATTGACCTTTGACCTCAATTTAAAAAAAAAAAAAAGGCTTGTCCAAGACATATTCTATATATGTTTAGCCACGCATTATACAAAACTTGGCATACTTGTGTAACTTGGGAAGGGGGCTTGTAGTATTTTAACATTGGGTCATTGTGACCTTGACCTTTTGACCCAATTTAAAAGAAAGGGCCTTTCTGGGCCATATTTCATATATCGTTGGCTTTACACACACATTAGGCATGACTCAGACACTTGCTTTAGCATCAAGATGATGGCTCATAGTCAAATCACCTTTGTTTAATTAAAAAAAAAGCCCAACAAGAGGAGATTTAATATTTCACCCTTACCTCTTATTTTAACCTTGAAAGAAATGAAAAGATGACCTATAGTAAGTGTCTTTGTACTTCAATCAGAGTGGGGGCCCAGTGATGGTATCTAGTTCTTTTTAATGCTGTATTCTGTCTGTAAGAAAGTAAATGTTTCTTGGACATGTGAAAATTAATGCAAATGAACTGACAGTACAAATGGCATTAGATAAGTCTCTGATACTATCCTGTAATTATAGTTGAATCCCTTATCTCTTTGCCAGCATGTTAATGTACCACTTCGACCCTTTAATGTATTAAAATGCATTTGGGTAAAATTTTGTTAAAAGGCTTTTTAAATGTACATTATTTTACGCATTACATATTATTGACTTAACAATATTAAATGTCAGTTTCTAATATATTGTTGTTCTTTTTCCAGTCTCAAGACATTTTTTAATAAAGCAAGAGACATGATGTTCTTCAAAAGGCTTATACAGATCCCGAGGCTACCAGATGTAAGAAAAAAATCCTGAAAATATGTTCTGTATGTATGTACAAATACAGGTGGGTGGAACATTATGGCAAGACCCTAAGTAAATATGTAGAGACATAACATGCATCTATTTCGACCCATCTCATCATGGTGTATGCATGTGAAAGAGAGAGAAATTTAGGGCACTCCATTAAATAGTCAATTCTTTCTTAAGAAATATTCACGTAACAATGTCCAATATTTTTATTGATTGATGGAAAATAAACTGATTTAATTGTAATTAAACAAAATAAATTAACATTTTTACTCATCAGACAACATATATGAACAAGTGTGTGTTTAATTTTAATTTAATTATAAACTTATAATTTATCCAAATTTTTTATAATTAAATATATATATATATATATATATATATATATATATATATATATATATATATATATATATATATATAATGAGTCAAATTTCGAGTTTAGACGTACCTACGTAGCGCCTATGGGGCAATGGACTTGCTGGACAGGACCGTGTGGCAGTTGAGGTATCTGAGCAGGCGGATGAAAGTCCGAGTCTTTCACTCCCTTGTGCTCCCTGTCTTGCTCTACTCAAGTGAGACATGGACGCTCACGGTTGAACTTGGATGACGACTGGACTCCTTTGTTACGACTTCCCTTCGCCGTATCTTCGGATGCCGCTGGTGGGACTTTGTTACCAACCAGAAGGTGCTCGAGGATGTGGGGATGGTAAGAGTAACCTGCTTGATCCGCGACCGTCAGCTGCGCTACTATGGGCACTTGGCGCGTTTCCGGCCTTCGGACCCAGCACACCGGATCCTGTCCATTCGGGATCTTAGGGGCTGGAGCCGATCGCCAGTGTTTACACTGTTTTGCAGACTTTTGTAACCCTAAGCAAATATGGTTGGTCAGAAACGTAAGCCTACCAGCATGGGTCCAAGTCTCATACACAGAGATAAATTAACTATCTGCTCGGATCGGCGCAATCTACCATGCATACTTAGTTATGCAAAGAGAGTTGTAAAATGAATGAAAACCCGAATCCAGGAAAGAGAACTCGCCGCTCTGTGATTCACATCAGTGCAGGCTTTGTTCGAAACAAGTTCAACGTCACCCTTGTGCACTTGAAAGACCGGAAGACCGTATAACCCACAGCAAGTACACTTTTTTTTGGTATTGGGCACCTCACATATTGTAAGCATTGATTGGCTGTTTTAAGCTTCATGTCAAGTGACTCGGTATAAATAAGTGACTTATTTGAAATTAAATTTGATATTATTTTACAATGTTATGTTTATAATAACTGATTTAGGGGTATTTTATGAGAAATGGTAATGGTATTTATGGACATATAGTACAGTATGAGCGTCATACGTCACATGTCATATGTCACTGTAACAACTTGCGTTCACTTTCAACTTGCATTCGGCCGTCTGGAACCGATTAAAAACGTAAGTCGGGGAGCATCTGTACTACATCTTTTTTTTTTTTTTTTCTTTTTTTTTTGCGTGAAAATAGTCACACACACTTCGTCAGATTATGGCATGTTTTGAAGGTCATTCAGAATGAATTGAAAAAGTGAAGTTACTTTTAAAAATGCAAGGGTCATACTGAATAGCTTTCTTCTATTTTTTGAACCAGCTTTTCTGAAACGGTTACTATGGCAAACGACATTTTTGTCCACCATTTTAACTGTAGCATCCTGAGTTTAAAGGTGAATAATGTCCATTATGTCCATGTTAAATGTCCATGTTAAATTTAAATGATGGACACTGTTTTTCATTTGAAAAACAGAACAAATATACCATAACTTGGAAAGTATCGTTCTTGTCTTTGTCTAGCCTACACTAAAATTTCAAAAGGTGTAAAAAAAATATAAAGTTCACATTCTAGTTTGCTTCTCTTAATGTTTTATTTTATATTATACAGAAATATTAAGTTTGCACTAAACTGTGTTTGGGGTGTTTAGAGATGATTTGTATTGTCGCTAATGTCGTATATGTGGATAAAAACAACAGAAAACCCCCAATATGACTCTTGATTATAGTTTTCCTTTTATGTTTCCATTTAATATATGTTTAAACAAATATTTGCCCTTGACTCAGCAGGAGTCACCGAATTAGAATAGAAAAAGTAGTGTCCGAGAGAGAACGTTCGTGATGACACTATTCAATTCACTGATATCCGCCTCAGCACCAGAAAGGAATTAATAATTATACCCTTGGTTACATTTACATGAGGTAACCCATAATAGTTTTTGTTGTGCAATTAAAATATAGATTTACAGTGGATGTGGAAATGAGAAATCATGCTTCAAAATATATGTTGTTGCTTGAAAACTTGAAATAACACACATGAACACACTAATAAATTTTTAATCAATAATTTATCTGCAGGCCCCTCCAAACTTCCTTCGGGCATCCGCTCTAGCAGAGCACGTGAAACCCATGGTTATTATCCCAAATGAAGATGAGCCTGATGAAGATGATGAGCCTGAACCTCTAATAGATGTGAGTGAAGCTACTCCAGTCAGCATGGCTTCCCAGGCACAGGTGAGTGTTGGGGGAAAATAAATAAAATAAATCTGTGAATTATAGAACAGGAGCTTTTGCAAATTTATATTGACAACAATCAGCCATTGAATGAGGTTAAATTCCCCAAAACCTTCCAAAGATTTACCAAATATTTGTGAGGCGCTCTACTGAAGGTAGATGCTTGTCGCAAGTGACGTATGGTGCTTGTGAGACAAAGCCGATCTTTCAAGTGAGCAAGTGCACGTTGAATACTTGTTTAGTACTCAACCTTCACTTGCTCACTTGAAAGATCGGAAGTCTGGATACGCCGCGCTTTCTCACAAGCACCAGCAACTTTGCAAAACCATGTACATGCCATTGGCACTGAAATTCAGTCAACAGGCAAGAGATAAAAATGCTTGAAGCATTTACTTCACTTGGTTGTCAGTTACAGTATGACAGCATGAAATAAACCGACAAGTAGAAAAACATGTTCACACTGTTAATCGACCCAAAGGCAAGCTTTAAGTGCTACCTCCCCTTGCAAAGTTCCTAGAGGTCATGATCATGTTACGACGTACTTTACAAATTTGGATTCTTTTAATAACGAACAATAATTTCCCGACAGTGGGGTGGATGTTGCCGAATGATCCCACACCAATCATTTCATAAATTTACATTTGATTACGTGACCTGAAAACTCGTGAAATTTTGGTGAAAGAGAATTTGTAAAACAGCATTGGTGAAATTAATTGAGCTGTTGACTGTGCAGCATCTTAATATAAAACTGCTAAAGTCAACCATGAGCTTCAAAGCACTTGCGTTTCTCCAGATATGACTGCTGTAGTTTTATACTGTGAAAGAATTAATTTCCAACAACACAACTAAAGGCTGCATTTCGCTAATAAAAAACACTCTTTATTAGCAATATTTTCCTATGACTGTACTTGCATCAAGCTTGAGACACATCAAATACTTGAAATAAATAGAGATCCCTCACTTTCCACGGTTAATTGGGACTAAGATCCCCCCGCGACCATAGAAATTCACGAAGTAGGATCCAATAAATACATATTCAATGCTATAAATGCTTATAATAAGAATTAAACAATAATAGTCGTTTTGATGGGAGGTTTTGGGTTGTTTTTTGTTTGTTTAGGGCTTTATTTATTTATTTGCATAATTGGCCTTGTTTTTGTAGTGTTTTCCTTAACTTTTCCCCCATTCTTCTTTAATTTCCTTATTTTTTAATTCGATGGCTATTAAAAAGAATGTGATGCATTGATGCCGCATGAATTGAAGCATGAAGTAGTACTTTGTTTTTGAAATGTTCATTAAAAGGTAATTCTGTAAGCTTGATTCCCCCCCCCCCCCATACCATTTATTAAAATTCTTCAATTTAATTAATTTGCTGAATGTTTTTGTTTGACTTTCAGGTATTTCCATCTGCTTTAATATTTTCATTCATTTTATGCTTCAAGGTTTAATTTTTTTGTTGTTTTTTTGAACAGGTCGATGTATTTGATCAGACATTTGGCCCACCAAATAACGGCTTTGATGAAAGGTACTACAATATGTTAATGATGCCAGTTGTTTACAATATATAAATTTCAACGAGCTGCTTTCAGTCCTCATTTTGTTCATGTTTATTGTTCTGCTCAATAGGGATCTCCAAATTGACAGCTTAAAGCAGGAAATTGAGATTCTTCGAGATGAAGTTGAGAAGATCAAATCTGAGGTAAGAAATAATGCTTTTATAGAATAATATAGAATTATTTAGTCGGGTTATGTCCGTCCATCGTATCCTAGTATTAATGTAATAAACAAGGGCAAAAATGGCCTCCTGCCTTCATTGTTAATTTTCCTTGTCAGAATAATCCTTTTTCAGCCTTCAAGTGGGGAAGTCTGGTTTGCATTTTTGCTTGAAGTCATGCGTATTTTTTCTGGTGTTTTCTGGCCAAACATCCAGTCTACCTGCAATAATGGCATGAATTATGTTGACTTGAGGTCATCTGCCTGCATGTCACATTTACTGATTCTTCTAATTCTTTCAACAGAGTTTCGAGTGTTGTCAGAGTTTTCATGCTTCCTACAGATATTTGTGGTTCTGGAATCTTGTTGTTAAGAAGTGTCATTAAATGATTGCTTAATTTCTTTTGGCTGTATGAGAACAGGGACATATTCAGTTTACACTTGATGAAAGCGATTTTAAAAAAGCAGACGACCTCATTTGGTTTCTGTTTCACTTGTTATAAAAATGTATGTAATGGTCTTTAAAAATCAGTTAAACAATCTTTGAGGTTATTTGAATACTGGAGCATTTTCTCCATTAGTTTGGAACTTCATAATTCTCATAATTAAGTGTGGGACTTTTCTCAAGTCAGACCTCTTCAGTCTCTGAATCTTCTATTACTCAAAGAAGGATGTGCCTGTGAGTTGCCGATATTTAGTGATGAGTGCAGAACATTAACACATTTCTGACGATTTGAAGAATACTGAACAGTTTTACCATCCATTCTGGATAGAATCACAATCAGATTTATTGGCCGGGGTGTGGACATGAACATGAAAATTGACTCCAATATAACTTCATTCTCTGTCCACAAAACATTTAAGTATTCTTCTGGAAACATTAGATCAAAGAAGAATAAAATAAAATGAAGTAACAAACAACAGGGAAGTATGTGTGAAAATGTAACTATAGAATATAAATATCTACAGTATTTTTTTTTAGATATTTATATTCTATAGTTACATTTTCACACATACTTCCCTGTTGTTTGTTACTTCATTTTATTTTATTCTTCTTTGATCTAATGTTTCCAGAAAGGAAACATTAAAAACAGGGGCAGTGGTGGTCTAGTGGTATAGGGCGCTGGATCGCTGATCCAAAGGTTGGGGGTTCGAGTCCCACTCTCCACAGGGTTGTCACTGTCCCCCCAGTGCTGCTAACTGGGTTATCAAAGGCGGGCCATGTCTCTCACTGTCTGTGGTGAGAGGCATGTAAAAGAACCATTGCTGACTTTCGTAAAGAGTAGGCTGCAAAGTCGTCAGCGTGTTTCTGTCCCTTGCTAAAGGGTTGTGACAGGAAGGGCATCCGACGTAAAAACCTCTGCCAAATCAAATGTGGCGACTCCCGAGTGAAAGGGAAAAAGCCGAAAGGAAGACAGAATATAAATATCTACAGTATAGTGCAGAAACTATCAATGACATGGAGTGCAAACCAGTGTTTACGGGGTAGAGAAGTGAACTTGCATGCATCCAATGAGATTTCTCAGGGTCAAAGGGTTAATTTGGCACATTTTACAGCTAGCTTGTGCAAAAGGAAAACCAACAGACTTTTCACTCTTACTGGAAGTTGGATAAAGTGCTGAAACATTAAAGTAGTGGGATTTATAATGCTACTTTAAGCCCTACCGTACTTTCCGGACTATTTGTCGCTCTGGAGTACAAGTCGCATTGGCCAAAAAAATGCATAATAAAGCAGAAGAAAAAAACATACAAGTCGCACTGGACTATAAGTCGCAAACTCATGGAAATCTGCTGGCAGTTTATTTGACGTTGTGATTCTCCCTCTGATAGAGAGGCGGTTGCGTACATGAAGTGGTAACCCCAAGAAAGTCCTCAGTGCTTTGGGTTGGTGTGAATCTCGTCTTCATTTCACCATATCATTAGTATTTCTTTTTGGATTTGTGTTTTTTCACTTATAAATACATATTCCCCTATTTATGAAGTGACTATGTGCTTTTTTTTTTTTTAAACATGGATTCAGGTCCTGGGTTTACACAGACTGGGGCATGTTGTTCAGTCATCACAATTCGAAAAAGCATGGAGCGCCATGATTTCTGAGCTTAATTTGAAAAATAATTCCTTTGAGTTTCATCTCTTGAATCCCCCTTGCCCGTTTATATCCCAAAATCATACTCCAACTTCATTACGATTCCCCACGATAGTCCATCAAGGTCTGTTAAGCTCTACTACTCAGGGCAGTGGTGACCTGGTGGTAAAAGGTGCTGGATCACTCATCCTAAGGTTGGGGATTCAAGCCTCACTCTCCACGGGTTGTCACTGCCCCCCCAGTGCAGCTAACTGGGTTATCACTGGCTGGCCATGTCTCACTGTCTATGGTGAGAGGCATGTAAAGGAACCATTTCCGACTTTTGTCAAGAGTAGGCTGCATAGATGTCAGTGTGTTTTTGCCCTGTGATGGCCGGTGAGCTGTCCAGGAGTGATTCTGCCCTCGCTAAGAGAGTGGATACTTGCAAGGGCTAATGATGCCAGAAGCATGTCAACATACCCGTAACCAGTAAGCTCTATTATCTATTACAATTCGCCCATTCCATCACAATTGACAATGAATCATAATACATCGTAAGAATTGCTGAAAAAAAATTTTTACATTCAAGAATTTTGCCATGATCATTACAAATCCTACAAGTTCCCTCAAGATCATAATTTCATCCCACAATCCCCCACACTAATCACGATTTTCTTAAATCGTGGACATCGTGCCCCAGTGTAAACTCAGAGTAAGCAATGACAGATTTTTTTTTTTTCCCTAAGGTACAGTGTAACTTGTCATGGTAAGAGGAGTTTCACCAGAGGCTTGTTACAACCCACCGTTTTGAGCTCTTTGGTCTGATGGAATATGTTTAATGCAGATTAAATTCATCCCCCTCCATTTTCTTTTTAGTTTAGTCGTATTCAGTTCCCACGAATCAGGTACTGCCTTCTCTGTCAAATGACCACCACCAACCCAGGAGAGGCAAGAGCATGCACACACCGCCTCCGATAGCCACCCTCCTCTTTTCAAACTGAGGCGCATGCGCATTTAGGGGCGGTTTAACACACTCAAAGGGAAAGCACTATCCGCTGCCTCATAGGAATAAGTTCACAGATGACCATGATTGGCTGGTGATTGCTGGGAGTGACAGGGAAGTTAGTGTATACTGTCCCTCCCTTTAGTGAGAGCTCGGTCAATTAGCTCCCATGGACTCAGCCAGGGACAGCTGTGGCATTAAACCAGATTCCAGCTTGTGATCGCCAGGTTAATAGTCACGCTCCTTGTCGATGTGTCACTTGGGAGCCCCTGAATTCATAATTCTGCATCATTAATTATAACTTTGCCTACATTAGACTTATTCCACGTTAGTTGTCTTCTTGTTGTTCTTGGTCTTTTAGTTTTTCTGAGCTTAATAATGCATTCCTGCCTTTTTAGAATGTCCCAAGTGTTGATTTGGCCTTCATAAAATTTCTGCAACCCTTCTGATAGGGCGGTCTCCAACCACTCCCCTTCAGTTTTCATGAAACAAGGAGAAAACTGAATGCGTAACTGCTTATCACTCAGTTGTTCACTGTGAAAATATGTGCCTATGAAAATAATATGACTATGAAAATAAAGGGATGATTAAAAAATGATTTGTAATTACAAAACTGCAATTTTTTGTGTGTGTAATTTAATTTACATTGTTAAACATTAATTTATCGTATGTGTGTGAGGGATATTTTTCGTACTTCGTTTGCACTGTTTGTAAAAGGCTAAATGTGCAAAGGTTGTGTCACAATCTCTCTGTGTTTGTAATATATGATGTACAATATTCCTTTGTCTTTCCTCCCAATGTAGGCTCAGCGGTATATTACTCAACTCAAATCTCAGATCAACAGTCTAGAGGCAGAGCTGGAGGAGCAAAGAGTACAAAAGCAACGTGCCCTTGTTGAGAATGAACAGCTACGGATGGAATTGGAAGTTACTAAAAGAAGCAACGCAGAACATCAGTCAGTGCAGGCCACATTTTTGGAAGCTGAGAGTGAGCATACACGTGCTTCTGTTGTCGCTTTTAAAATCGTGCACCTCAGGAATATATATGTTTTTAATAAATACACAGGCTAAATTATAAAATAATGCTGACTTAATTTATTTATAGAAAGGGCTCAAGGCACAGAGCTACGCTATAACAAGTTAAAGGAGAAACATGCAGAATTGGTCGCCAACCATGCAGAGTTACTCAGGAAGGTGCGTCTGTGGGTGTGGACCGTTGTACGCTTTTCTTGAGTGTTTGTTGATGACGTGTACTTTTATTAAAGACGTATGCCAGAAAATTTAAATCCCTATAATTTGCAGAGTGCAGACACGGTGAAGATGTTGTCAGCCACTCAGCAGACCCAGGAGGAGGTGGCCAGAACCAAACAACAGTTAACCTTTGAAATGGAGAGGATCAAACAGGAGTCTGATATGAAGGTCTCTCTCACATATACATTCTCATACCCACACTCATTTGCTGAACCAGTTAATTATACTACGGTTATAGGTAGGCAGGTGTCTATCTTAGCTTGACATTGGGTGAAGGCAGGGTACACCCTGATCAGCTTGCCAGACCATCACATGACAACACACACAAAAACCATTCACAGTCACAAATAGGTGCAGTTTTCGAACAGCCAGTTAGCCTAATGTGCATGTGTTTGGACGGTGGGAGGAAACCCATATGAGTACAGGGAGAAGATGCAAATTCCACCCAGAAAAACTTGAGTCCAGGAATCAAACCCAGGAACTTCTTGTTGGAAAGCGGATGTGGTTGACCTACTATACCACTGAATATACGCTTTGTGTGTGTGTGTGTATGTGTGTGTGTGTGTAAATAAATATATATATATATATATATATATATATATATATATATATATAAAAACCTCCGCTGACGAACGCTTAAGCTCACGAACTTTTCGCCTCAAGAACATTAAATTCGTGAGCATATAGTCTCTGCTGATGAATTAGTTTTCGGCGGACGAACCAAACCACGCGGTCGAACAGCGCCACGGTGGCGGCCACGAGAAGCTGATGCACGCTCACGGCGTCCCAGTTCGTCACCCCCTTTCTTTGAGTGCGGACGTGGTTTGTGTTTGATAGACATTTTGGACCATATTGAGTGTACTTTTGCTATTATGGGACCGAAAAAGACCCCACCACAGGCTGAGTTACCGACAGTCCTTATGGAAGGTGACTCTCCTTCCAAACAATAACTCCCTCCCTCCCTCCTCCTCCCACTCCATTCCATCAAGCCATCAACTACCATCACAAAGGTAAATAAAACGACTTTATTATACAGTACAGTTTATTTCTTTAATTACAATACAATAGCACATTTATTACACATAAAATAAGGTATATTTTTGTGTAGTTTTAAAGCTTATTTAGTAGAAAATTATGTTTTATGGGGACCTGGGAACGGATTATTCTCATTTTAATGGTTTCTTATGGGAAATAAATGTTCGGAAGACGAACTTTTCGCCTTACACACACTTTCTGGGAACCAATTATGTTCGTGAGCTGAGGTATCACTGTATGTGTATATGTATGTATGCGTGTATGTGTGTGTGTGTGTGTGTGTATATATATATATATATATATATATATATATATATATATATATATATATATAAATACGTGTGTGTATGTGTGTATATATATATATATATATATATATATATATATGTATGTGTGTGTATATATATATATATATATGTACATACACACAGTATATAACATCAAGAAAATAGGTTGTGTTTGATCATATCAACTTAAACCACCTTTTAAATTATAAAACCATAATCATTTTCAGTTGGAGGAGCAAAAATTTGAAATGGATAGATTGAGACGAGAGTTGGAAGAGAAGATGAGCGAAATCCATTTAATAAGGGGAACATTACAGACTTGTGAAAAGGTATGTGCTACATCATAATTTGTTCATATTTTGGAAAAATTACATGTATAATTTGAATGGTTAAATGTATTCACTTAACATCACCTTAGGGGAGTGAGCAGTTGAACAGCTCCATAACTGCGATACAGGCAGAAAAGGAGCGTCTGATGCGCTGTGTGAGTGAGAAAGAGGCTGAACTATCAAGTCTAAAGCAGTCAGCCCAACTGAAGGAGTCCTCTCTTCAGCTTGAGAGGGAGAGAAGCACCAAAGAGTTGGGCCAACTTCAGGAAAAACTGAAGGAAAAGGTAGGCTGGGCTTTGAATTAGAGATGTTCTGATTGCAGTTTTCTTAAGTGATTTCTAAACTTCCCTGTCCTGCCAATGCAGATTTTTGACAATCTGATTTTCATTTGAACGGCTATAATTGACAAAGAGGAGAAACACTGGCATTTTTCACAAAAAAAGAAAAAAAAAGATTGGGTTCTGGCTTTATTTATTTATTTAGTTAGTTAGTTAGTTTTTCTATAATGACTACATTTTTTTTCTGATTACACACAGAAGCTTTGCTTACTTTCGATGTTAGACACGTTCTTTTATTTTTTTTTAGTGTAGCCCATACCATGTAAAATGGCCTTTGGCAATATCTCATATATGCAAAAATGTTAATGTGTCCTTTGGAGAAGCTGCTTACTACACACATAATGAGTTATGGAGCTAAACACTCCACCTATCTGCTCTGTTCACTTCATCTTGAGCAGGAGAACCATTAGTCACCAGTAATTTGAGTCCTTGCATTCACTCAAGTGGTGTTAATGATATTTTTATTATTTTCATGTTCAGTAAATCATAAAAGATTTAAAAAATAAATAAATATCAAAATTCAGTTGTCATTAAAATATTTATTGGGATATAATATTAATAAGGATAAAGTATATTTATTTTTACTACATGAGAACGGCCCAGTTTGATTGGGCCACTGCCCTTGGATTAAAAAACATTATTCTGTGTGGAAAATGTTTGAATTAAAAGGACATGCGCTTGCTGTTTGTCACAATCACAAACTCTTCCTTCTCATGCTAGAAAATAGAACACTATTTAAACCCCCAAAAAATCCCATGTGGTTTTCTTGTGTTTTCATGACGTAAATGGTAAAACACCTTAACGGAGAACTGTTTCCTTACATTTTGTTTGAGTGTGCACGAAATGCTGAATCAAAAGATGCCTTTGGCAGCATAGTGCTTAGCTTGGCTTATTATAGTTCACGGAAAGTGTCTCTGTAATGGTTAAACTATGTGTATAATAAAATTAGTGTAATTTTTGTTTACTTTTTTTGTTGTTGTTATGTGGTATATACACAAAAACTTACGTTTTTAATGGGTTCCGGACGGCTGAATGTAAGTTGAAAGTGAACGCAAGTTGTTACAGTGACATATGTCATGTTACGTATGATGCTCATACTGTACTATACATCCATAAATACCATTTACCGTATCTCATAAAACACCCCTAAATCAATTATTATAAACATGACATTCTAAAATTATATCAAATAATATCAACTTTAATTTCAAATAAATTAAATTCAAGCTAAATAATTTCAAATTGATACATTTTAATCAAATTCACTCATCAAATATCAAATACAGTATCAAATATAACCTTTAACATTCTCTATGATGCGATCTTTCTGCTTGTAAATGGTATATAAAACGATATATATAATATGTGTATATATATATATATAGAGAGAGAGAGAGAGAGAGAGAGAGATAACTGAACTGGGAAGAAGGAGGGGCACGTTCAGTCTGTCGTTTGTAAACAATGGACGCAGCGTCATTACGTCAGCGTACTACGTAGGTACGTCTAAACTCAAAAGTTGACTTTTTTTTTTTTTTTTTTTTCAAAAAACGTAAGTCGGGGAGCGCCTGTACTAAAATATTTGTAGTTATTATCCACCTCACCTTTGCCATGTAATTGTTAATTATGTTGAGCATTAATGTAACGATTTTTTTTTTGCGTGTAAAGCTTGGCCGGGAGGATCAGCTGAAGCAGAAGTTATTGGATGAGCAGTTTGCCCTGTTACAGGGCACTGTAACTGAGGCAGAAGCCATCATTCAGGATGCTCTAGCCAAAGTGGATGATCCTTTGCATATTCGCTGCACCAGCTCCCCAGGTACTAGAGATATGTATTCCTCTCCCCACTGAATTAAAATTGTATCATGAGTCTCAATCATGTGTACTCCTATTAATTGCTACTTTAATGGATAAAAATAAAACAATGTTTTTTCTTTTCTCTCTTCAGATTACCTTGTTACCCGTGTCGAAGCTGCACTGGGGTCAGTGTCAAAATTGCAAACTGGCCACTCCCACTATTTAAGGAATATGGAAGGTGCTTTTTGTTTTTTTAACTTGTTTGTGTGTCTAGTGGGTATGCTATGTTCCTCCTATCTGTACCTTTCTGTATCAGTTTGTATATATATATATATATATATATATATATATATATATATATATATATATATATATATATATATAAAACACATACATACATACACACACTTATAAACATTTGTCTTTTGTCACCAGTTGCCATTTTCTATCTTTTTGACTAGATGCTGGACCTCTGCTAAGGGCTCTGACTCAGTTTTCTCATCTTACTGCTGACACTATTATCAATGGGAGTGCAACAGCTCACACAGCACCTGTGGATCACGCTGATCGTAAGCCTTTATTTGATTTAATCACAGAAAAACCCAGCTCTTACAATTGTATCTTATTTATATTGCTATAGGTTATTTTGCTTGCTTGTATGACTGGTATAATTTAGATTGTAGATTTAACTGGCAGGTTGTTGATTTGTGCAGGATTAATGGATAACTGCAGGGCATGTGGCAGTCAAAGCTTAAAATTTATACAGGACCTGAAGTCTAAAATTTCCATAAAGAATGCTGATCCAGCATCTGTTCGTGTTGTGATGCAGAGAGTCTTACAAATTGCACAGGTAAAGTAGAATGTACATAAATTAGAAATATTTCCAATGACAGTGAAATATTTTTTCCTTCATGTTAATTCTCGGGAGGCCCTAAAAGTAGAGGAGTGTGATGTAATAATATTTTTACACACCATCTGCTTTTGTGTACAAAAGCTCAAGTTTTTGCATTGTAACACTTCCCTTGCAAGTGGCAGACCAATCTGTATACCTGAGACCTCCTGTGAAATATTAGTAACTGAATTAAGGGTTCAGAGGTCAATCTGCATAGGCCTGTTTCTGCTTCTGCTCATCTTTCCTCTTCAAACAGCCTATGCAAATGCTCCCCAACTTACGTTTTAGTTCGGTTCCGGACGGCCTAACGTAATTTGAAAAAAAAAAAAAAAAAAACATAAGTTGTTACTGTATGTTCCAGTGACGTATGACGTTCATACTGTACTATACATCCATAAATACCATTATTGTATCTCATAAAACACCCCTAAATCAATTCTTATAAACATAACATTGTAAAATAATATCAAATATATCAAATAATATGTACATTAATTTCAAATAAATTAAATTCAAGCAAAATTTCAAAAAGATAAATTTTAATCAAATTCACTCATCAAATATCAAATACAGTATCAAATATAACCTTTAACATGCTCTGTGATGCGATCCTTCTCCTTGCATCAATTTTCTTGATAATAGCCATCTTCGTTTCTAACGAGATGGCTTGCCGCTTTTTCTGATTAACACTATCACTGGTAGGCTTACGCTTCTGATCAACCCTATTTGCTTAGGGTTACAAAAGTCTGCAAAACAGTGTAAACACAAAGATCACAGAGACGAAGTCTTAACACAAGAGTAACACGCAGTGAACGGGGAAGAAGAGGGGGGAACATTCAGTCTGTCGTTTGTAAACAATGGACGCAGCATCATTGCGTTATTACGTCAGTGTACTACGTAGGTACGTCTCGTACTACAGAGAGCATGCTAAACTCAAAATTTGACAAAAATTTTTTTTTTTTTAAACGTAAAATCGAAAAATACGTAAAATGAATGTAACTCGAGGAGCGTCTGTATATAAAAATGTATGTTGAGATTTTTTTATATATATACATTTGGTCACTGATTGGGGACAGACTGTTGATTCTTTTCATTAAGTTTAATGCCAGCACTTTGAGTGTTCTCGTGCCACCAGTGGATTAAATTTGGAGGGCATTGATGCATGAAACTCTGAATCTGATTTTTAAAAATGAGGGAAGGATTTGTTGGCTTTTTATATCTTCAATGGATTTTGGGGGGAAGGGGGGTTTTCCAGCTTAATGTTGGCCTCCTTTCCTTGCACTGTCATGTCTTTCGACAACATACTGTTACCAGAAACCAGTGTCAAATGCATATTCATTGCTTAAATCAAGTCCAGATATTCTGTCTTCTCATTTGTCATATAATGGTGAACAAACGGGCTATAACTTGCCATGAAAGTGATTGTAACGCAATTGTTTGAGCGTTTGAAAATGCGGAGACTGTGATGACACTGAAAACATGTTCAGGATTTCTTGATTTTAAATCAATTGTAGAGGATAATACAGCTACAATCATTGAATCACACCAAAAAATTTTAACGTTAATGGAGAAAACATTTTCCACCATCTGAATTTCAAGTGCTCAGATATAGCAATTACACCATAAATATACACTGGATGTGTATGCATACATGCATTTATTTTGTAATTTGTCTATTTTTATTATTAGTATTTGATTATTATTTTTTTTACTTGCACCTTGTCGCAGGACCTAAGGCCTAAAGGAGCAGATGTCGGAAAGGAAGAGTTGGGAGACATGGTAGATAAAGAAATGTCTGCCACTTCTGCTGCTATAGAGGAAGCTGTTAGGAGAATTGATGTAAGTTTAAAGCAAATTTATTTTTCTCAGCTTTTGGATGTCTTTTGCCACACTAGCTGTTTTTAACCATCAAAAATTTCTTATTTAAGTCACTGGCTTTATAATAAATGGTTGACATCTAATATGATCGCTCTTCACTTTAGATTAAACAGTGCAAAGCACTGATGGCAGCAGTGTCGGTTATTCTTGAAATTAAATTGTGTGTTGCTCTGGATGGGTCTTAATGCTTACATTGTCGTGAAAGTTGAATCATGAAGTTTTATGCATGCAGTTGAATGTTGGAATCGTGGAGTTTCTGTTGTGACCCAGACATTTCTTGGTGGCTGTTGATGATCTGTTACCAACCTGATTTCAGGGCCTTGGAAGGTCCAAAGTCCTTTCAACAATTTTCACTTTTTATTCTTCAGAACAGAATAGGAGTATGCATAAATTTTGGGTGAGAGCTGATTGGAGAGAAGCGATCAGGTTCAAATTATTGAATGGTATAGAGAATTAATTGTTTGAGAGGGTGTTTCCCACAGAGTCTTTTGGACATTGTGGAAACGCCTACCAATATTTAAAAATCCTCTTGCATTAAAATGGAGATTCTAAAAGCATAAATTATTTTTCAGTGTTAAGTGTTAGCCTTGGGACAAACACACAGATACATGAAACACAAAATTGTATTTTCAGTTTTAACAATTGTTCATGTAAGGAAAGATTGTTTTGCTCACTGTCATCATGTTTTGTGTCTCTGTGTGTGACAGAAAGAGTGAAATGCCCATATGTGAACCATTGAGGAATATCAATGTTTTCGAACTTGACACAAAGTTTTTAATAATGAAATCACTCACTGTTTTATAAATTCTGGGTTTTTTTTTCAGTAACAGGAGGTCTGTTGAGTTTAACTCGGTTTCATGAAGATATTAATTACTACTTTAAGTGGTGCTTGTCACCAGGGTTTATAATTTCTGAGCAGGTTTTTTAAAAGGAAACTCTAGCTTTGTGTGGTCAGCATCAGGATGTTTTGATAATATAGCCTTTAGGTCTAATACTTGGGTGCAGCTGTTTACATAATAACGGATTCTTTAGTTGGGTTGAATTTAATTGTTTAATTATCTCCCCTAGTTTTAAGCTTAAATTTTAAACATACATGTTAATGTCATCAAGAGTCTGCATACCTGGGTTATGTTGTAGTCATTGTGCCCAATGATTAGATGGTTAATTACAATATTTTGCCCTTGGCTGGTGTGATCCCACAGTGCTGTTTTTGCCCCCTTCCTGATTTTTTTTTTTTTTACTTTTTGTGCACCTTTGTCACACTTAACTTTTTTATATCATCAAACAAATTTAAACATTACACAAAGATAATCCTCAGTATTTAAAAAATGCAGCTTTCCTGATGTGATTTAATTTGTTAAGAGAAAATCCTATCTAAACCTACATGAAACTTTGTGGAAAAACTAATCGCCCCAGTGTTAAAAGATGAGATATTGGGGAAAACTGGGTTCAATTTCATGGCCACACCGGGGCCTGATTGCTGACAGACATTTCCAATCAGGAAATCCCTAAATCCTGTCATGACATAAAACCTGTCTGACAAGGTGAAGTAGGCCATACTCAACACACATAATTATACCTTGATCCAGTGAGCTTCAAGAGCAAACAAGAAAGATTATACTAGTCCTTCTCAAAAAATGAGCATATTGTGATAAAGTTCATTATTTTCTGTAATGTACTGATTAGAATTAAACTTTCATATTTTAGATTCATTGCACACCAACTGAAATATTTCAGGTCTTTTATTGTTTTAATACTGATGATTTTGGCATTACAGCTCATGAAAACCCAAAATTCCTACCTCAAAAAATTAGCATATCATGTTCAGGTAGTCTAAACGAGCTATTAACCTAATCATCTGAATCAACCAATTAACTCTAAACACCTGCAAAAGATTCCTGAGGCTTTTCAAAACTCCCAGCCTGGTTCATTACTCAAAACTGCAATCATGGCTAAGACTGCCGACCTGACTGCTGTCCAGAAAGCCATCATCGACACCCTCAAGCAAGAGGGTAAGACACAAAGAAATCTCTGAGCAAATAGGCTGTTCCCAGAGTGCTGTATCAAGGCACTTCAATGGGACGTCTGTGGGAAGGAAAAAGTGTGGCAGAAAACACTGCACAACCAGAAGAGGTGACCGGACCCTGAGGAAGATTGTGGAGAAGGGCAGATTCCAGACCTTGGGGGATCTGTGGAAGCAGTGGACCTGGCTATAGGTGCCACATTCCCCAGGTCAAGCCACTTTTGAACCAGAAACAGCGGCAGCGCCTGACCCGGGCTACAGAGAAGCAGCACTGGACTGTTGCTCAGTGGCCCAAAGTACTTTTTTCGGATGAAAGCAAATTTTGCATGTCATTCGGAAATCAAGGTGCCAGAGTCTGGAGGAAGACTGGGGAGAAGGAAATGCGAACATGACTGAAGTCCAGTGTCAAGTCCCCACAGTCAGTGATGGTCTGGGGTGCCATGTCAGCTGCTGGTGTTGGTCTACTGTGTTTTATCAAGGACAGGGTCAATGCAGCTAGCTATCAGGAGATTTTGGAGCACTTCATGCCTCCATCTGCTGAAAAGCTTTATGGAGATGAAGATTTCATTTTTCAGCACGACCTGGTACCTGCTCACAGTGCCAAAACCACTGGTAAATGGTTTA
The DNA here is from genome assembly GCA_024760905.1 of Plotosus lineatus. Classification (NCBI taxonomy): domain Eukaryota; kingdom Metazoa; phylum Chordata; class Actinopteri; order Siluriformes; family Plotosidae; genus Plotosus; species Plotosus lineatus. The sequence continues at coordinate 34,211,135 of CM045734.1, read as the reverse complement.
CTGACCATGGTATTACTGTGCTTAATTGGCCTGCCAACTCTCCTGACCTGAAGCCCATAGAGAATCTGTGGGATATTGTGAAAAGAAAGTTGAGAGAAACCAGACCCAACATTGTGGATGAGCTTAAGGCCGCTATCGAAGCATCCTGGGCCTCCATAACACCTCAGCAGTGCCACAGGCTGATTGCCTCCATGCCACGCCGCACTGAAGCATTCATTTCTGCAAAAGGATTCCCGATCAAGTATTGAGTGCATAACTGAACATAATTATTTTAAGGTTGACTTTTTTTGTGTTAAAAGCACTTCTTTTATTGGTTGGATGAAATATGCTAATTTTTTAGATAGGAATTTTGGGTTTTCATGAGCTGTATGCCAAAATCATTAATATTAAAACAATAAAAGACCTGAAATATTTCAGTTGGTTTGCAATGAATCTAAAATATATGAAAGTTTCATTTTTATCAGTGCATTACAGAAAATAATGAACTTTATCACAATATGCTAATTTTTTGAGAAGGACTAGTAGAGATGTCTCAGTTTGGGAAAGGATACAAAGTCATTGGTAAATCTTTGGGACTCCAGCGGAACACTGTCAGAGCCATTATCCATAAAGGGAGAAGGCATGGCACAGTGGTGACCATTCACATGAGTCGCCAACCTACCAAAATTACTCCAAGAGCACGGCGCAGACTAACCGGAGAAGTCACATAGGATCCAAAACCACTTCTAAACAACTAAAAGCCTCACCTGACTCAGTTAATGTCAATGTTCATAACTTCCCCCATCAGAAAGACACGAGGCAAAAATGCCATTCATGGAAGAGTTCCGAGGCGAAGGCCACTGTTGACAAAAAAGAATATCAAGGCACAACTCATTTTTGCCAAGAATCATCTTGATCATTCCCAAAGCTTTTGGGAAAATGTTCTCTGAACCGAAGAAACTAAAGTTGAACTTTTGGGAGACATGTATCCCGTTACATCTGGTGCAAAAGCAACACTGCATTTGATAAAAAAAAACAAAAAAAACATTGTGCCAACAGTGAAAGATGGTGGTCAATGTGTGATGATCTGGGCCTGATTTGCTGCTTCAGGACCTGGATGACTTGTCATGGTTGATGGAACAATGAATTCTGCTCACTACCAAGAAATCCTGGTGAAGAATGTTCATCCATCAGTTCGAGACCTCAAGCTAAAGCACACCTGGGTTCTGCAGCAAGACAATGATCTAAAGAACACCAGCAAGTCCAGTTCTGAATGACTGAAAAAGAACAAAATGAGGGTTTTGGAGTGGTCTGTTCTGATCTGAACCCTATTGAGATGCTGTGGCATGACCTTAAAAAGGCTGCGCATGCCTGAAAACCATCCAATCTGGTTGATCTTAAACAATTCTGGAAAGTGGGCCAAAATCCCCTCACAGCGATGTGAAAAACTCATCAGCTCTTAATGCAACCACTTGACTGCATTTATCGCTGCAAAAGCTGGTTCAACCAGCTATTAGGTTAGGGGGCAATTACTTATTCACACAGGCCCTTGTAGGTTCAGATGTTTTTCCCCCTTAATAAATGCAGTTGGCACTTTTATGTTTACTTGTGTTTTATCTTTGTATAATATTTAGGCTTGCATATATATATATATATATATATATATATATATATATATATATATATATATGTAATATTATGCACGTGTGTGTGTGTGTGTGTGTGTGTATGTATATATATATATATATATATATATATATATATATATATATATATATATATATATACACACACATACATACATATATACTTTTCCTTTTGGCTGTTCCCTTCAGGGGTCGCCACAGCAAATGATCTGCCTCCCTCTCTCCCTATCCGCTACATCTTCTACTCTTTTATTTATATATATATATATATATATATATATATATATATATATATATATATATATATAATATTCCTTCTCCCCAGTCTTCCTCCGAATGACATGCAAAATTTGCTTTCATCCGAAAAAAGTACTTTGGACCACTGAGCAACAGTCCAGTGCTGCTTCTCTGTAGCCCAGGTCAGGCTCCTCTACCGCTGTTTCTGGTTCAAAAGTGGCTTGATCTGGGGAATGCGGCACCTGTAGCCCAGTCCACTGCTTCCACAGGCCCCCCAAGATCTGGAATCGGCCCTTCTCCACAATCTTCCTCAGGGTCCGGCCACCTCTTCTGGTTGTGCAGCGTTTTCTGCCACACTTTTTCCTTCCCAGACGTCCAACTGAGGTGCCTTGATACAGCACTCTGGGAACAGCCTATTCGCTCAGAGATTTCTTTCTGTGTCTTACCCTCTTGCTTGAGGGTGTCGATGATGGCCTTCTGGACAGCAGTCAGGTCGGCAGTCTTACCCATGATTGCGTTTTGAGTAATGAACCAGGCTGGGAGTTTTTAAAAGCCTCAGGAATCTTTTGCAGGTGTTTAGAGTTAATTTGTTGATTCAGATGATTAGGTTAATAGCTCGTTTAGACTACCTTTTCATGATAGGAATCTTGGGTTTTCATGAGATGTATGCCAAAATCATCAGTATTAAAACAATAAAAGACCTGAAATATTTCAGTTGGTGTGCAATGAATCTAAAATATATGAAAGTTTAATTTTTATCAGTACATTACAGAAAATAATGAACTTTAATCACAATATGCTAATTTTTTTAGAAGGACTAGTATATGTATATATATATATATATATATATATATATATATATATGTATATGTGTGTGTGTCCTCTACTTACGAAATTTATCCATTCCAGTGCCTTTTTTGTAGCCTGGACTTTTCGTAAGTAGAGGTGCATTTTACATGTAAAACGCATGATTCGTTCCAAGGCTACCCCATTACCCATTTAAAAATTATAAAAGTACACCAATTTTGTATGAAATGTATTAAAAGTAAAAGAAAATTATTTACCTTTTTTTAAATCACTCGAACCACCCATGCGATACTTTAAAGTCCGGGGATTGCTGGTCTGAAGAACCCTCACCCCCACCCTCCTTCACGGGGTTTTTAATTATAGTGGTTGGTTTTTTCCGAAATAATCGCCTTCGGCACTGTATCTTCGCTTTTAATGCCTCCTTCTGCTTCAATATCGTTCTGAAATAATCGCCTCCGTCACTGTATCTCCGCTTTTAAGGGCTCCTTCTGCTTCAATATCGTCCCAATTGTAGAGCGGTTTTGTTCATACTCCTTTGCAATTTCGTTCAACCGCATCCTACTTTTGTGTTTTTTTTATCTCCTGCTTCACTTCAATTGATAACTCCTTTGCAATTTTGCTCAACCGCATCCTACTTTTGTATTTTTTTATCTCCTGCTTCACTTGATAACGGAGCCCGCTGCTTCTTTTTGGTGTCATCTTGAATCACTTTCTTGTGGTCCATGATGGATAACGAAATAGAAAGCTGCAATGCTCACTCTCAAAAAAACTCACGAGCCAACAGTCCTGTTCAACTCTCCTTCACACGTGTGACAAACAGGAAGTATGGGTACAGTTCAGCTCCCTCTTAGCCAATGGGAGGCCAGCGGGGCAGGATGTTGGGAGACAGCCAATGAGAGAGCAACTCGCGCATTGTTTGAATTTTTGAATGGCGCATTTGGCGCTTCTCGTAAGAAGAGGTTGTTTCGTATACAGAGGTCGAAAATTTAGGAAAATGTTTTTTGTAACCTGGATTTTTCGTATTCAGCGGTTTTCGTAAGTAGAGGGCCGTGTGTGATATATATGTGTGTGTGTGTGTGTGTGTGTGTGTGTGTGTGTGTGTGTATATCTATATGTATGTGTGTGTGTGTGTGTGTATATATATATATATATTATAGATGTATATGAATATTCACAAACAATGAGCCTTTGTTTTGATTGTGACAGGTGATATAATACAGTTGTTAAACATTATTCTTGATACACTTTTTACAATGTTTGCAGAATATATAAGTAATTTGTCCTGCCACTGATCTGTTTGCAGGAGATGATGAATCAGGCCAGAAGAAACACAGATGGAGTTAAACTGGAAGTGAATGAGAGGTGAACCTGATTCATTTTGTTCCAGTACTAAATTCTTAAATATTATTGAGTAATTACTTCTTCCAAATAGTAACTTTTATTCTTTAGGGGTGTGTGACAATTTCCTTTTTTTCTTCTTTATTTTTCATTTCAATAAACCACTCCCGGTATATACCTAACTAGTTTTAACCCTAGCAGCCTGGCTAAATTCACATGCCTTAACCCTTTAAAACTAGTGATAATTTTTTTTTTCAACTGCAAAAAATTATTTTGGTGTTAAAGGGTTAAAATAAAGCTTTCCATAACCTTCTCAGCAAGTCTCTCAGTGATCGGATCAACCCTTTTCGGCATGTGAAGCTGAGGCAAGAGATGTTCCTATAAGCGAGCCTCGGTGTTAACTAAGCTTTTTGCCTCTGAGTCATCATCCATTTGCCCTGCTGTAAGAGCTTTGATGCCAGAGGTGGTCAGGTGCTATCTCCACCTGAGGCATCCCAACGTGCTGCTATAGAACCACTTGCCTGTTATTTTGTCGGTCCTACTCAAGTTGTCAAAATGTGTCTCTCTCAAGGCATGGACTTCAATACCTTTGTGTGTTTTCTGTTGAATTTCGTACGGAGTAGTTTGCAGCCCATCTTTTAATCCCTGTGGGTTGTAAGGTTGGCCCCTTGTGGTTTGGAATTGTTTGTTCAACTCGTCCCACAGATGTGGAATTTGGTGGCCAATTTTCCTCAAGCTATTCCTGAACAGTTTTTTTGCAGTATGGCAGGGTGTATTATCCTGCTAAAAGAGTTAACTGCTGTTAGGGTATTCATTTGCAATAAAGGGGTGTACATAGCCTGCACCAATCTTTAAGTAGGTAATATGTGTCAAAATAATATTTATATGAACTCGATAAGCCAGCGGAACCATTGCCCCAGACATCACCCTGCTTCTGGTGGCTTGCATTCTTCATCTTATCCATGCTGTTGCCACCCTCTTAAAAACAAACAAAAAATATGAGAATTCAAAAGACTGTCCTTTATTAGCTGTGTAAGTAAAGTGCTTCATCCTTTTCTCAGAGAGGCTGTAGAGGATGAAATATTTGAAATATTTGGGTTATCAAAGACTGGCCATGTCTCTTGTCTATGGTGTGAGGTATGTAAAAGAACCATTGCTGACTTTCGTCAAGAGTAGGCTGCATAGCCGCCAGTGTGTTTCTGCTTTATGATGGCCTGGCGAGCTATAAAGGGTGTATTTTGCCCTTGCTCAGAGGTGGCTGAGATTGGTGCCAGCCTCCCTGCGACCCGAATTAGGATTAAGCAGTTTAGAACGTGCATGAATGTTCACATATGCTCACGCAAGAAATACTACTTGTAGTAGTACTATTTAATATTACTATTTAATTTCTTGTCGTCTGTTTGAGATATTGCACACCTTAACTTTAATGGACTGTTATTATTCACTTTTAGAATACTGAATAGCTGCACTGACCTCATGAAGGTAAGATGACCAAAATTGTAAATGATTAAAGTAATGGTTACCGTACTCGGACCTCCACATGTTTCATTTTTCTTCTTGAATTGTTCAGTACTTTTTTTGTATTTTATACCCATATATCGTATGCGTTCCCTTTTAGGCTATACGCCTCCTGGTGGTGGCATCCACAGACCTGCAGAAGGAGATTGTGGAAAGTGGAAGGGTAATGTTATTTTAAAAATAATATATTTATTAATTCCCTTCACACATGTAAACACACAGAGGAGCTTTCAAAACATGCCATTCATCGTCTGTGTAAGCAAAATGCTTATATGGCTGTAGAAAATGAAACCATTACACATTTGAAATTAACTGAATTTTAGAAAGGTAGACGACAGTCCTGTCCTAAGAAACATGTTATGTGTACATTTGAAAGCAACAATGTTAAATTAATCAATTTTAAAATACAATGTACTGAAACCTAAATTATGACAAAATTGATGAGGTCTGAAAAAAATTGTCCTAAGCACTACACAGCACCGGGGGAAAAAAAGCATGGTTTGTTGATCATTTTATTTTGTAACATTTGTGTGAACTCTTCAGGATGTTCAATATTTTTCTGTAGACATCATTTTTTAAAAAGAGCTAAAATTACATATCCAACTGTGGCTAAAATACAGTTGTGTTCAACAGAATAGCAGTGAATCGTCACTAATCTGATCAGTCAGTGTTTTTGGTAGAAATGATGTTCCTACATGGCAAATAATTTACTAGCAGGTGTAGTAAAGTAACACAATCCAAAGATCCAACAGTCATGACATGCATGCTGCTGATTCTGTGTAATCGAATTAATAATTGAAAGGGGCGTGTTCAAAATAATAGTGTGGATTTCAATTAGTTCATTCTTTGAAAAACAGGTGCCAATAATTGTCCTTATTTAAGGACAAGGCAGCAAATGTTGTACATGCTGGTTATAGAACTTTTTTTTTTCTGAAATTGACTGAAGTGGGAACCAGCCCCCCCCCCCCTGCACACACACACACACACACCCACACACCCGTGTGAGCCTAATCAGGATAAATAGGTTCAGAAAATGTATGACTGAATGAATGTGTAGTGTTTCCAATGCATTTGTGTGTATTGAAATGAAAGCTATTAATAAGGATATTAAGCTTTATTCACTTTTTGAAACACACTGCTATTATTTTGATCACAACTGTATGTTTCGCTCTAGGATTAGCAGTCAGTTTAAAACTGAAATGAAAGTGTGGTGTTTTCAATCAAGATGATGATTACTGATGTGTGAGTGCCCCGTTTTATTTAAAGAACAGAGATCTATCAAAGTCTGTTCTTCACGACACATGTTTGTGGAAGTATATCGTAGCTCCAGCCAGAGCGACTTCTAAACACTTCAGAAAAATAATTATTCAGGCTCATCTGGCTATAGAATGTTTAAATCTGAGGAACAATGGTGTACATGACAAGCTCTCCAAAAAGAACATTGCTCTGACACTCTGGTATATTAGCCTTTCCTTCACATGTGCACCAGTGAGCCATGGGCACCCATCACACTCTTACCAGTTAACTGGTCCTTCCCGCAGCACACTAGGATCAACTGACAAGACCTGCAATTTTTGAGATGAATAAACTGAGACAATGTGTGATTATACTATTTTTAATGTCATGGCTAATTAGTGTGTATTGTTATATTATTATATTTTATTATTTATTTTCAGTGTTTTGGAATTATATCTTGAATGTTTTCTGATGTTCTTAGGGGGCAGCTACAGTGAAGGAGTTCTATGCAAGAAACTCTCGCTGGACTGAGGGTCTCATATCTGCTGCCAAGGCAGTAGGCTGGGGGGCAACACAAATGGTGTATGTATTCTATCAAATTTCAGCCAGTACAGATAGAAAGTTTGATTCTTTTTATCTCAATTAAGGGACACTCCCTTTGTTATAGTGTGTTTTCCTCACAGTTTGAGCGAAGAATATTGTTTGCCTTCTCATTCTCCCTTTCAGGGATTCTGCTGATAAAGTGGTGTTACACACAGGCAAATATGAAGAGCTTATTGTCTGTTCCCATGAAATTGCTGCCAGCACAGCACAGCTTGTTGCAGCTTCCAAGGTTTGGGATCTCTAATAAATTTTTATAAATAATCTTCTTTTCCTTTCGGCTTTTCCCTTCAGGGGTCACCACAGCAAATGATCCGCCTCCATCTCTCCCTGTCCTCCGCTTCTTCTCCTCTTACTCCAACGACCTTCATGTCCGCCTTCACCACATCCATAAATCATAGTACTATCAATCAATACTAATGAAATAATAAAATACAAATCAATAATACTAATGAATAATGATATTTAAAATTATAAAATTATTTCTTCACAAAGAAAATTGTGTAAAAGTTCAGAAACCTTTCCTGAAAAATCTTCGGATAAGTTCCAGGAGGTAGTCTCGCAAATGTTCCCTAAATGTAAAACTGTTTACTGTGAAGATTGTAATATAAAAGGATTTCGCATTTTCAGGCTCAGACTATCTTTCTGGGTTACGTTATTTCTGACTAATTATTTGCTTTTTCAGGTCAAGGCAGACCGGGGTAGTAAAAAATTGGTGAGTCTTCAGCAAGCCTCTCGTCATGTGAATGAGATGGCTGCTAATGTGGTTGCTTCCACCAAGACAGGCCAGGATCAGATTGAGGACAAAGGTAAGCGTGTGTGTGTGTGTGCTCGCATGTGTCTGTTTTGTGTTAGAGATGCGAAGTAGCAAAGTAACAACTGGTGTATAAAATTTGGATGTGCTCTTGAAACTTGGTTCCTATACATTGTACTGATATATAATTAATTATATTTATTTTAGATTTTTTTAGGCTTTAGGCTGCAAAGCCGTCAGTGTGTTTTTGTCCCTTGCTATAAAAAAAGAGTTGTGACATGAAGGGCATCCGACGTAAAAACCTGTGCGAATCAAATGATTTTGAGGTCAGATGACATATCATTACTATGTAAATACATCTACTCATGAGACTGGACACATCATCAGTGATGTTCCTGGAATCATTGGGTGTTTCGGGTCTTTCAACATCATACACTCTCATTCAGGTGACCCAACTGGGGCTGATCAGCCCCAGCTTGTGTCCAGTTGGCACACTCGCTACCATGACTCTCCTCTCTTGAGCCACAGCCATCTTGAGGCCCTCTCTGCCGCTTCAGTGGTATTGCGGATGGCTCTTCTCTTCTGTTGCAAGACGATGCCTTGACAACCCAGAGCTTTGGCAAAGGACCGGGCTGCAAAGCCTCTGCAGCCAACCTCCACTGGAAGGCACTTCACCCTCCATCCTGATTGCTGACCGTTTTTCACCAGTCCTGTGTACTTGGAAAGCTTACTCTCAAAGGCTTCTTCCAGGCGGTCTTCCCATGAGACAGTCAACTCCAGCAGTGTCACTTGCTTGGTGGCCTCTGACACAAGGACAATGTCAGGACGGAGAGTAGTGACCGCAATACGGCTAGGAAACTTCAACTGGTGTTCAAGATCCACTAACAGCTGCCAGTCTCTTGCTGGTGGTCTTTTAGCTGGGGCAGCCTGCGCCCCAGTCCTCACAAAGGCAATGATGATCTTAGGGGGGCGGAATTGCTTTGCCCAAGCCAATCCCGTGCTGATGGCCTCTGCGATGGTCTTCAGAATTTGGTCATGCCTCCACCGTTAGCACCCTTCTCCTAATGCTGTAGTGCAGCAGCTTAGAACATCTTCTCAGATGCCTCTCTTGGAACACAATGGGCAAGCTGGTGACTCTGCTCAGCTCCAACTGTGCAGGTTCGATGGACTAGGCAGCACATCGTACACTGCCTGGATGAGAAATTTGATGCGGTGAGGCTTAGCTTTCCAGATCTCAGTCCAGGTTACTTTCCTCTCAAGCGCATTTTCCCATCTTGTCCAGGCTCCCTGTTGTCTCATGCCCACCGCCTTGCAGGATCTTGTTTCCTCCACAGCAGCTCTCACCTCCTCTTGGCCTAGGCACCTCCTCTCCTTCCCCCTGATGTTCATTGGAGTTGAGAAGGAACCTAAGCCAGCTTGGCCCTGTGAGACCACTCCCACCAGAGCCTTGTGGCACAGCCTCTTCCACTTCCTGCCCGTCCTCACTTGGATTCCAGCATAAGCCACCTTTGGATCGCTGGAGTCCCTGTCCACCACCACCTCTCTAGCTCTGGTTACCATGAACTCCTTCTCCAAGGATTTAAAGGGCAGCTGCAATTTGTTATTGCGCCCATAGTGTAATGCTGCTTAGGCTCTTTGGTAACCCCAGCCATCTCTGGAGGTGGTTACTGATTTTCCTCTCCAAGATCTCTACTGTAGATAGTGGGACAGCATAGATGAGGGGCGGCCACATGATCCTGGGGAGGATACCGTGCTGATAAATCCATGCCATGAATTTTCCATGGAGACCGAACTTGTCCACGGCCAGTCCTCCAACTCACCACAAGACATCTGGATGGATGCTGTGTCTTTGAGATAGCTGTCAAAATTTAATAATTTATTAATAATAATAATAAGTAAGTGATATCAGATACAGAGCCTGTCTTTTTTCATACATTATATATGTTGACATTCAGTGATGTTGGGCTTTGTAAATATCACATATATAGAAGTCACAGTAAGGTTAGCTTTCAATTATTTCTTTTATTTTGACCTGCAGGCTTGTACAATACTAAGATATTAAGGATTTATCAAACCACTTAATTCTACTAGGGTCACATGAGGATTCCACCTATCTCAGCCAACACTGTGTGAAGGTGGACCATTGCAGGGACAGCACACATGCACAGCCATTTTACACACACTTGGATCCAATTAGCCGAACGGACTTGCCAACCCTTCTACTCGCACGAAATGAACAATACATTCAGCTTGTACTGTGATAAATACCAACTAATCTCCTGTGGAAAAGCTTATTTTTGGGGTCTGCTAACAGCCTGCAGGTTGTAATAAAACATCTAATAGAAAGCCGGCTGTGATATTCATCGTAAACTAAGCCCGTTTCTTAAGAGGATGTCACAAGCATTTCATAATCGCTTCAAGTCTTTCTGCATTTTTTCTGTGGGTGTTTCAGAGCAAGCATTTATTTTTGTCCCAATATTTCCCTCACTGACAATCATGAAAAAGGCATTTGAGCATTATGAAGGTGATTTATATGTATTATGGGGTTTTTATAGTTATTATCCTATTTGGATATTTATGCTGGGCTTCACTGGGACACAATGTCCACAATCTCCATTATTTGAGAGAGTGGGTTTGTGGGATCAATTCATAATGATCTCAAGGAAACTGGATGGACTCTTGTGGTGACCGTGACATTTTTGATGTATTTGACCCCAATCGCAGGAGAACATGAATAGCAGTAGAGCTTCAGAGTGTAACACACCCTGATGTGTGAAAAGAGTCATTTAAAATATTGCTTTGCCTTCAATTTACATAATGAGATATATATAAAATTGCATGTTATGAGATTAAATCTGTCAGTCGAATTATTTTTAATTAAATGTGTCACTGATTGTGCAGCAGTGCTTGAAATTTTGTGAACAATTTTGAATACATGTTTGATAAATATGATTCTCGTATGTTAAGAATTCTTGCGGTATGAGTTCAGGTGATGGGTTTTTTGTATTATAGGAGATAATTAACCTCCCTCTTAACTGATCTGTGTCCTTATTTGCTATTAAAAACTTGTATATTTGGACATTTTGAGAAGACGTTCATCATATCTGTAGTAATGATTTCTAACAAGTAGCTAATGTTGCCATTTTTTTCCTTTTTAAAATAGTTTTTAAAGATATACATTCCATTGTGTAATACATATTATTTTCTCATATAAAGTATAAAAAAGTAGATTAATATATAATTTTTGAAGATACTTACTTATTCTCACTGTTTTTATTCTCATACATAGACACTATGGACTTCTCTGGCATGTCCCTGATCAAGTTAAAGAAAGAAGAAATGGAGTCACAGGTTTGTCTGCTTTTTCCGTGTTGGTTTTTCCTGAATTGAAAAAGAAATAGCTATACAGTGCTCTACCATTGTGTGTGTGTGTGTATATGTGTGTATATATATATATATATATATATATATATATATATATATATATATATATATATATATATATATATAAATTATAAATATATAAATATATAAATAAGCAAGCTGTGCCATCTATTATTTTGTGGAAAAACAAACTTTGATGACAGCATACATTTACTGTGGCATTGCTTTGAGAAACTTTGTTTAGTTTTTTAAATGCCACGCAGACACTTTCAGTTTGGGACTCGTGCCTATTTGTAATCCCATTGACTTAAACACCTGACTGTATTTACACCCTAAAATTAACTGTTAAACCCTAAGGTTCACATACACTTTCTAATCAGAATTGATGATATGGTCACTGATGATATGATATAATTTTCTTCAGGTGAAGGTCTTGGAGTTGGAGAGCATGCTTGAAAATGAGCGACTACGACTCGGAGAACTACGTAAAAAGCACTATGCGATAGCAGGGGTTCCAGTTGACCAGTTGGGCCAAGATGACAGTTCCTTGTCTCTCGTGTTCCCCTCTTCCCCCAAACCCTCCAAACCTTCCTTAATGAAGAAACCAGCCCTCGCTCAGAAACCAAACCTTCCTGGGAAAAACTTCGTAAGGCTTCTCCCTCTTCGGTTTTTTCATTTTCATCTCAAAGTAGGATACATATTTTCATTGATTGCACATGAAATAGTTTCACAAATTGTTAATTTCTTATGTGTGTCTGTGTAGTATATACTTCTCCTATCGATTTTCATTTTGTATGTTAGCAAGTTAGGACAAAAACACTTTAGATTTCCAAACATTAGTTTTTCAGCACACAAAATAAGTTAGTACAGTATGTGAATAAACGAAGCAGCATATTACTTCAAGAGATTTTTTAAACCAAAATATAACGAAGGCTGCTGTGATTTATAGGCAAATAAAGAATCAGGTTTCACAGTCAACATTTTCAGGAGATCTGTGGCTGGTTCTGTAAGACACCTGGTAGATACCGTACCTGTAAAACTACACAAACTGGACCTGATGCTATTCAATTTTTAAAGAATGTCATCAACAAGGAATATTGAATTAGTTTCAATTATTCCTGTTTACTGTGTGTCATAGAATTATAATGTGGATATGTTATATTTACAAAGAAATACTAAAATTTAAAGGTTTTGTCCATTCCTGCACATGTAACTAAAACTTTTGTTCAGTTTTATATATATATATATATATATGTATATATGTGTCAATATATATATGTGTCTATATATGTGTCTATATATGTCTATATATATGTCTATATATGTGTGTGTGTCTATATATATATTTATATATATATATATATGTATGTATGTATGTCTATATATATGTATATATATATATATAGACATATAGACACACACACACATATATAGACATATATATATATATATATATATATATATATGTCTATATATATGTGTGTCTATATATATATATATATATATATGTGTGTGTGTCTATATATGTCTATATAGAGAGAGACACTCCCCGACTTACGTTTTTAATTGGTTCCGGATGGCTGAAGGCAAGTTGTTACAGTGACGTATGACGCTCATACTGCACTATATATATCCATAAATACCATTACCGTATCTCATAAAACACCCCTAAATCAATTATTATAAACATTGTAAAATAATATCAAATAATATCAACATTAATTTCAAATAGATTAGTGTTAATCAAATTCACTCATCAAATACAGTATCAAATATAACCTTTAACATTCTCTATGATGCAATCTTTCTGCTTATAAATGGTCACTTTACATGAAGCTGAGCCGACTCACTGTACATGAAGCTTAAAACAGCCAATCAACACTTACAATATGTGAGGCGCTCAACACCGATAGTAGTTTACTTATTTTGTGCTTGAGACAAAGCGCAGGTTATACGGACTTCCGGTCTTTCAGGTAAGCAAAGGCGCCATTGAATACTGGTTTAGTACTCAGCCTGCATGGATATGAATCACCAGCAGAGCGGACAGTTCTTTCTGTTCTGGATTTGGGTTTTCATTTATTTTACAACTCTCTTTGCTTAACTGAGTATGCATGGGAGATTCAAGCATATAGTTAATCGATCTCTGTGTATGAGACTTGCACCCATGTTAGTAGGCTTACGCTTCTGACCATCCATATTTGCCTTGGGTTACAAAAGTACGCAAAAACAGTGTAAACATAAAGATCACAGAGACGATGTCTTAACAGAAGGGTAACACGCTATATAACTGATATATATATAAAAATTAAAATGATCTGTGTATATGTGTGTGTGTGTGTGTGTGTGTGTGTGTGTGTGTGTGTGTGTATATATATATACATATATATATATATACACACACACACACACACACCATTTATTTATTTATATATATAATTATATAGAAAACTGAACTGAGAAGAAGGAGGGGCACGTTTAGTCTGACGTTTGTAAACAATGGATGCAGTGTCATTACGTCAGCGTAGGTACGTCTAAACTCAAAATTTGACTTTTTTTTTTTGTAGAAAAAAAAAAAAAACATGAACGTAAGTCGGGGAGTGTGTGTATGTGTATATATATATATATATATATATATATATATATATGTATATATATGTTTATCTAGTTAAAGGTGTACTGCCTCTAAATAGATTAGTTTGTTTAACTTGAGCCCCTTTATTTGCTTTACTTTATTAATTAATTCATTAATTGTAATTTTCACTCTCCCATTTCAGTTCAGGTAAATATTCCTTGGATGAAGAAAACTGGATTTCAAAATGCTGGAAAATCCTCGGTAAACAGAGTTTTTAAAATGTGTTTTCATGCTCATATTCTGTAATTGGTTTGTGTTTTAACAAATAAAGATATAAATTCTCTAAATATAATTAGATTATAATTAGGTAAATGTCTTTATTTTATGAGAAAATATATTTTTCAAATCAAAACTAAATTGTAGTTAGGCATATCTGATCTAGTAGATGCTCAGGTATTAAGAACAATCAAAAACAGTCCTATCTGAAATTTAAATATTCTGCTCATAATTCAAGGGTGTTCTAATAATGGATAATGTGTGTTATTTAATCCTGACTTTTATCCGGTACTTTTATTGTTGTATGGTTTGTATGTTTTAATATATAGATATTGTGGGCTGGTGTCTGTAGGATAAATGTCATTTTAACTTTGTCTTATTTATAATATGCAAGTCGAGTCAATGTTATTAGACTGAAAATAATGAGCCTCATTAAGTGACAGCTGAAATAATTGTTATACTTTGTTAAACTATTATTACTGTAAACAGCCCATGTGCAACAACAGCACAATGAAGAAGTAAAAATAAGTTTTTAAAAAAAAACACAATACTTTTTCGGGTCATGAACCTGGATGGTACTGGCGATACTCAGTTGGTCATGTTAACTCACATGAATATTAATCACTACCAAGCAGTGAGTGTTTAGTGACAGCAGTTTTGACTTTAGCTTGTCGGTCTAGAAAATAGATATTGCCAAGATAAACCGTCCAAATTTTTGTTGACGATCCACTAAACCTAAATTCTCTATTTATAAAATACATATCATGACCATACAATATTTGAAATGTTTAAAGCATTAGAATAACAACAGTTTAGATAGGGGCTCTAAATGATATTAAGCTTTGCCTGCATATCCAAGTAAAAGAAAATAGTTTGCAGGTCAACAGAATGCTTTCCTAACTCACCCATTCTTTATAGGTCAGTTGTCTTCAATTCCAATTCATTGAAATACAAGTTTCTTACATTAAATAAATTGCTTACTTGAGTACAGAATGTTATGTTTTAACCTCACTTTTAAAATGAATGTACAAACCATTACTCAGTAGATAGAAATATAGGAATTCAAATCTACTGCTGTACTGATGGGTACAAATGAAGAATGAACACTGTGTGGAGAAATAACTAAAATGAGTAAAAATCTGACAAAAACTAAAAATTTCTCGTAAATATTGGCCATCTATCATTTTAGATAAAGCACAAGTATTCATTATTCATTATATTCTTTACTACATATGGGTTTTGTTTGTTTACCTAAAGTTACACACATATGCCTTTTAATTTCTACTAACTTTGGTTTAGGATGGCTGGGTTTTGGTCAAAGAAAATCACAAATTAGGTTATTTTCTGACTGGTGCTAAGGACACATTGCCATAAGCTTTTTGAAAATTAATTTACAAAACATGTTGCAAACCATTTTTTTGAATGGATTTCAAGGTCACAATGAAAATGTTACCTAGGTGAAGGATGTACAAAGTGTGAAGGTTACTGAACGAAATACAACTTTCTTTTCATCTCTAATTAGCATTGCTCTCAAATAATTTAATGTATTTGAATTATTTCTGATTGACTCTGTGATTAATAAAAATGTGAAGTAATAAATGATTAATGAACACTGTGTTTGTCACATATTACTTTCCTTTGCGCCATGTTAATCCAAGGAGCTTTTATGCCCAGGCAGGAAATTGGTGAAATGAATTCCTTTTATGGGAATGTGTAAAGGGTTTACGACTTTGTAATGTTGGTCTTCCTACTAACAAGAATTACAAGATGTTTTCGGAGGTTTTTGGCCCAAGCTCATGGCATACATTTTTTTTCCTTTTATAAAATTAGCTTCAATTTGTTAAACGTAATGCATCGTAACGTTCTAAGTAGGGTCTGTTTTTTTGAGTGCAACTCAGTATTGCCTACATAAAATAATTCCCTTCAGAACTTTTACATGTTTTCTAGCCTAAAACAAAGTCAACCATACAAAAAAAATTATGCCGCATTTACTCATTGTACTATTTAACATTCAAATTAAACATAATGGCAACAGTTCAGAAAAAACAACCACATCATTGTTATGGTCAAAACTCACCTGTTCATGAAAATATTTGTAAACTTCAACTGATCAACTTCTCCATTGAAAGACAACCCAATTTGTTTCCACCTACTGTCAAAAAACCTCATTGAAAACTCAGGAGTTATAAATTCCTAGGAACAAATAAGTGAAAAGTGCTTGATCCTACTATGACCCTTCCAAGATTAGACGATCCCAACAAAAAAAAAAAAAAAAAGGATGGAAAAACATTGATGAAACTGGGCACAAAGGCTGCTAAAAGGCCTCAGATAACTTTGAATCAGTTACAGGATTTGTCATTAAGTGCATATGGGATAACAATCTCACACATGCTCCAAAAATGTTGCTTGTATTGGAGAGTTGCAAAAAATTAACAATTACTCCTTAAAGTGAAAAGGCAAACGTTCGACATTCTCCTGTTACAATAAAACATATGTTCATTCTCAGCTTTTTTTTTTTTACGTACATTTATAAAGTTGCAATCTGCTAAAATATGTTTGAGTGATGGCATTGGCCTGTTTGAAGACTGATGTTTCACTCACTAGATTGTGAAGTCACGAGAATAGGACATTAATCCATCAGTCCCTATAAGGCAAACTAATGACAATAACAGTATACAGATATTAAACTAACAAAAATTATACTTCGCACATCTTCAAAACATGCACAATTGCATTTTCATACAGAAAAACAGGCATATTCTCCTACATATTAAAGAATACAGTGTTATATATTAAAATATATAGCAAATTAAATTAGGCCTTTCTTTTAAGAAAGCTTGAATTTTTCTGCAACAATAGTGACTGGGTCACGAGAAGGAAAAATGGGTGAGGCAAAATTATTCCAAGTTATTGAGGAAAAAGTGCTATGCTTTGTATGAATGTATTTCAACACAAACCTCTTCCACTGACAGAGTGTACAGGAAGTCGCCAACGTATGACTATTCGACTACCCATGACTGAAAAAAAATGAATAAATAGCTTATATACTTGAATATCATATATATGTGAATATCATCAATGCAGCACATCTGATTCTATCCTATTTGTGAGGATCAAATTGGTCAAACCATGTACATGTATTTAATAAGAGAGAGAGAGAGAGAGAGAGAGAGAAATTCAAACATTCATCACAAGAAAAACAATCAGTAACATTATTAGCAGGTTGTTCTCAACTGCTCACATTATATACAAAAGAACGTGTGTGTGTGTGTAGATACAAACACGGATGGAAAGATGACAGCAAGAAATCTAACAAAAAAGTAACATTATTATTATTGTTATTCAAGGATAGGCCGACTCTGCTGTTTGGTGGGAATATTGCAGGGGGGTTGGACACATCGGACTAGCATCCAAACCATCTGACCATTGGTTAGAACCAATTACGGTCATAAATCAGACACGACCTGTGGAATGTATAAACATCATGTACAATAAACACATGATTACGATGTTAATGCATTGTTACCATAACTATGTTATTCCAATATGATGTCACACTATAGAGATTGCAATTGTCCTGGTCAGTTTAAATTTCTGATCTTTTATTATTATTATTATTATTATTATTAATAATAAGTGTCCTATGCTGATATTGATTTTTGTCTATTCTAATTTTCTTTTCAACAGCTATATTTTCAGAATATACAAAACAAAAGACCCCACAACATTTTCCATGTGTAAAAGTATATATTCAAAATAATAAACAAATATTGAATGAGGCAAGATAAATATTGCGTCCATTTATTGAGCAGAGACCAATGGCTGAGGTGAGTATCACCGTACAAGAGCAAATAATTTCACATTCCGGGGATCCCTTGCTACTTCACGCTTCAATTCATGAGGCTTCAGTGCATCGTATTTTTTATTTATTTATTTATTTTTTAATATTCATCGAATTAAAAAATAAGGAAATTAAGGAAGAATAGGGGAAAAAGTTAAGGAAAATGCCACAAAAACAAGGCCAATTATGCAAACAAAAAACAACCCAAACCCTCCCATCAAAACTATTTACATTTTTGTGAGGTGCGTGCGCATCTGTATGAGTGCACACGTGTCTATGTGTGCATTTATATTTTATTTCCATCTTATGCATTATTTTTTTAATGTTTAATTGTTGTTATAAGTAGTTATTGACATTATATACACATACATGTACGTCTCTGTCAGTCAGGGTTGGGTTGGGGGGTTGATCCTACTTCGGGGAATTCGGTGGTCGCGGGGGTATCTCAGTCCCAATTAACTGCAGAAAGTGAGGGATCCCTGTATCTGAAAGCCAATTTCTTGAACTGTTTTATTAAATTATTGATATAACATATATCGCAATTAAAAAATTATTAAATCAAACCAGTAATTTAATAATCTCTGTTAGCAATTAATTAAAGCCCATCTTTCCTGTACCTCATGGAAATTAAAGTTTTTATTGTTGTTCAGTCAGAGTTCTATTCTACTTCCCTATTAGAAGATAGCCAGGGAAGAGGTTGTTTTGTATTGCTGTATTCATTATTTATGCTGTTTCAAAAATAAACCAGATCAGTAAATTGGAACGTTTTTGATTTTAAGCACAATGATTTTAAGTGAGGTACATAAACGGCATTATAAATTATTAAACATATTAATACTTGTAGCCTTTTGTTATATGGATATTGATGATTTCAGTATTGCCTCAAACCTATGCACAGTAATTTCAATCTAGAAAAACCAGTGAAAAATAATGAATGTGGAGTTATTTTTGATCGGGAGTGTTTTGCTGTTAGTCTTGAAATACACCTGGAATGTTTACTTTGTTGTAAAATAAAAATCCGATCTTATTTTACTCTGGATTGTCACCATCAACCTGCATCTGTATCTGAGTAATCCCTTTCCAGTTACCGACTACATAATATTTAAGTCTAACGATTATTTGTTTGTCAAACCACCTGCTCAATTTACACATTTTTGAAGTAAACTCCGGTAGTTCCTTTAAATCCCCCAGAGAAAAAATATGTACAGTACTGATTACAGACGCTCCCCAACTTATGTTCCTCCGTTTTATGTTTTTTCGATTTTGTTTTTTTTTTTTTTTTTTAAAAGTCAAATTTTGAGTTTAGATGTACCTACGTAGTACGCTGACGTAATGACGCTGCATTCATTGTTTACAAACTACAGACTGAATGTATGTATACAGTATGCCCTTGACTATTTGCGGTTTTGCACTCGCGATTTGAGTATTCATGGACTGCCGAGCAGCTCGCACGTGATTTAAATTCCTTCCTGCTGATTGGTTGAGGTGATGTAACGCCCCTTTTTCCTCATTCGCGCACAAGTTGGCAATGAGCCTTTTTTCGTGTTTGAATTATCAGTTAAGTTCTATGATGTCACTCAAACGCCTGCTTAAGCACCAGAAAAAGGTAATGAGGTTGGATGTCTCTTCTGAAGAAATAAGACTTTCTCCAGAAGAAACGACAGTTTCCTCTGAAGTCACTCATTGCTGAAGAAGAATAATCCTCTGAACTGTTGGAAAACACTCCACTATTAAAGTCTTTTTTAATTATTATTCCAGTACATGACCTAAGGTAATGTTTAAAATGTTTGTGTTATATTTTATTTACTGTGGTGTAACATGTTTCTCATTGTGTTTTCTTTATCCAATTTAGTACATTTCTTGTTCTTTTATGTAATTTTTGTTTTGGTCTGTGTTTTTGGGGGACTTTGATTTTGGCGTTGTGCCTCTCACTAACTGTTTACTTCCTGAGGGGCGTGGCTGAGCTGCTCAGGAGCACACACCTGGATTCACTATTCTCATTTACTCCCAATAAACAAAAGCATGCTCACCTCTGCTCCAGAGGATTAACTCACATCAACATCACCGCTTCTTTGGTTTGTAAGGCCTCTTACTCTATCACTCTAAAACTATTTTGTTCTCCGGTTCCGGTGGGGGGGGGGGGGCATGGCTAAGCTGCTCGGACTTAATGCAGTTAATACCTGAATTCAGTTGTGTCATGCCTAATGCAATACAGTACGTTCCTCTACTGGGCATTTTTGGAAACTACAGTGCTGTATGTTTATAAAGAGAATGCACTGAAAGGTGTTTTATGTGTATGCTGTATAATGTTTATATTTTAGCATCAATAAAAATAAGAGTAAAAATTGAAAAATTGAAAGTTTTTCTTCATCATTACTATATTTTACTACATTAATATTGTATTAATGAGGAATACTGTCTATAGAATGTGTTTTAGAAGCATATTTTAGCGCATGTAATAGATACATAGTATTTTACTTACAGCTGCTCATTCGCGCATGTGACATCATACATGGGGTTTTACTTCCGGGTACAGGAGGATTATCTCGATTCGCGGGAGGGCCCAGAACAGAACCCCCGCGAATGTCAAGGGCCTACTGTATATACATATATATATATACACACACACATGCATATATATATATATACATACATATATATAGAGGATTTTCTGAGTAGATCCTTCCGTAGGAGAGTGCTCAATACTTTTTGGTAGAGCAAATAAAAGTTTATATATATATATATATATATATATATATATATATATATATACATATATGCATATTGATTGGCTGTTTTAAGCTTCATGTAAAGTAACTCGGTATAAATAAGTGACTTATTTGAAATTAATGTTGATATTATTTGATATATTTGATATTATTTTACATGTTATATTTATAATAATTGATTTAGGGGTGTTTTATGAGATATGGTAATAGAATTTATGGATGTATAGTACAGTATGAGCGTCACACGTCATATGTCACTGTAACAACTTACATTCACTTTCATCTTACGTTCAGCCGTCCAGAACCAATTAAAAATGTAAGTCGGGGAGCATCTGTATATTATTTTGACCACCATACAAATATCATTGAAATAAAGAATAAACCTTTTTGAGCCCAATACTGACCTCTGGGGGACACCACAAATAATGTTGAAGCATGACATAATTTCAGTAACTTTTCACCTAGTACATTATTACCCCTCTTAGACAATACTTTTCTGGTTTATTAAGTAATATCTTATGATTGACTCAATGAAAGGGTTTGTGAATATTTTTGAATACCCCCCCTCCACACTGTTTGGTCTGTTGTGTTTGTAATTTACTGAAATGAATCAATTGATGCCAGTACTGTAATGCAGAACTGTTTGATCTGAATCCAAATTGACAATCAAAAAAGTAATTTACATCTATTTAAAATGTGTCTAATTTGTTATTTAACAGTTTTTCTAAAATTGTGGAAGTAGAGAAACAGGCCTGTGATGTGTAAAGTGTTCCACATCCCCAGCTTTATACAGCTCCACAACTTTTGCTATTTTGTTTTAGAATTTACTGATGTGAAATAATAAATTACAGCTGTATGTTAGTGGTTCTAAGATCTCATTTTCCACAATTTTATATGAATTTTATTACAATTTGTAGATGTCTCACATTTATTTAAAATATCTATTATTATTTATTTTTCTCCTACTGCTGCAAGGTACATTGAGTTGGGATTTCTTTTCATCAGGGTTAAATCTTCAGATGATTATGCCTCCGTAAGATTTAGTCACAGTTAATAAAAGATAAATAAATAAAAAATAATTAAAACAAATTTTAAAGCTATTAACCATATTCTACTTTGAAATGTTATCATCAATAAAATATTGCAGGTAAAAATTATTATTTTTATAAAATTTGTCAACTTATTTTTCAAGTTTTAATTGAAATTTATGTTCTCTTTCTTTAATTTTATAGCTTCTTTAAAAAATATTTTATTTGTTTGTTTTACAAGCATTTTATAATTTCTTTTTGATCCATGTTTGATCGTTGTGTATTTCATGACTGGACATGTTTTCATTCATATAATAAAGTGAATATTCTATATTCTTTATGTTTAATTTTTTCATTCAGCTAATGTCTCTTGGAGTTACTGTAAAAACTAGGTGGTAGGTACTAGGCAATATGTTGCAGATTTTATTTCATATAGTATTTTGGTGTTGATTTTAAGACGAGGTATTTTACTACAACAAACAAAAAACATTTATTCTTACAGTAAAATGTTAACTCAAATACCATTCTTAACTGTAGAATGAGCAATACCAGTATTCGATTACCGTAACTATAAAAAAAGTCATCATAATTTTAACAGTGAAGTTCTGGCAACTACAGCTTTCAGTATTTTATCATAAAACAATAGATTTTTATTTATTTTTTTACAGTGAGAGATGAGAGATTTTCCTTCGGCTTTTTCCCCTTTATCAGGGGTTGCCACAGCGAATGATTCGCATGTTTGATTTGGCAGTGGTTTTTATGTCGGATGCCATTCCTGACACAACCCTTTAGCAAGAGACAGAAACTCGCTAACGGTTATGCAGCTACTCTTTACGAAAGTCAGCAATTACATGAACCTCTCACCATAGAAAGTAAGAGACCTGGCTCACCTTCGATAACCCAGTTAGCTGTACTGGGGGGGGGGGGACTCGAACCCCCAACCTTAGAATCAGCGATCCAGTGCCCTATACCACTAGACCACCACTGCCCCCTCAAAACTGGTAAAAAAAAAAAAATTATAATAAAAAGGGGTAAGTAGTATTAACACTGTGGCAGTACGCATAGGTAACTAGCTCAAAAACATATTTTTATTTACAGTGGGATGTGTGTAAATTAAATTACTTTACTAATTCGCATGCATATAATGAGTAGCAGCTTGTTTCATGACTTCTCGCCATAAATCCACATGGGACTGAGCTTGAAATGCTCCAATGCTGCTGTCACTCAAAAAGAGGCTCAGTCACTTTAACAGTTCCTATAGTCATCATCCTGCCTGTCAGTGGGCCGACTGAATTTGGCCCTTTATAGATGTGACAACATCACAAAACAGTAAGAACATGTCTGAGTTCTGGTCTGTAATTTGGAGCTTTAACAAAGAACTAGACAAGCTGTACTGCAAAGATAAACAATTATTCTTAATGGTCCTTTCTAGATATCCTTAGTAGCAATTATTTACTTGGATCAATCAGGGATTTTATTTTTTGTTTGTTTTGCTGGGGGGGAAAAAAGATTTTTACCTCCTTTGTATTCAAATATTCCACGCCCTCGCCCAAACACCTATAAAAGACTATTAGACCATTCTAATGACTAAAAGACCATTAAGGACCTCTGTGCAATATCTTGGCAGAAGCCGGAAAAAGGGTATTGTGACTGGATGTCCGATCTCTGTGATTCTGTTTGTAACGGGCATGAACATGATCATCAAAGCTGGAGAAAGAGAGACAAAGGGCTCGAAGACAACCACCAAGTACAGGCTTCAAGAATGATCTAACCATAACCACAGGCACTCATGTGCAGGCAAGATGGATACTGAAAGCTCTTGAGGAGACAACAGCGTGGGCCATAATGATATTCAAGCCCAAGAAGTGAAGATCCTTAAGATACCCTCCATAAAGAAGGGTAAATGACTGAGCAATACCAACTGACAGTCCAATGTGAAAACCTCCCATCCATCTCTAAAAACCCAATCAAATTTCTGGGGAAATGGTTTTATGAAACACTTGATGAGAAAGCCAACATTAACAGAATAAAACAGCAAGTCAGCGAAGGAATCAGAAACATAGATAAGACTGGCCTCCAAGGGAAGCTTAAAACATGGATGTACCAACACGGACTCCTACCATGATTAGCCTGGCCACTGATGCTCTAAGAGGTCACTGCATCAACAGTAGAGCCACTGGAGATGACCATCGACAAGTACTTCAATTGGACTCTACAGAAGAACAGCTAAGCTCGAGCTCCCATTCACATCAATAGTGGAGGAATATAAGGCTGGGAAAGCACAACTAATCATGACTATGAAAGATTCCAAAGATGAAAAGGTGCGCCAAGCTGGAGTGCAAGTGAGAACAGGATGCAAGTGGTCAGCAAGTAAAACAGTAGATGAAGCTGAGAGCTGATTGAGACACAAAGACATTGTGGGAACTGTAGCAGTAGGACAAGGCATGTCCAAAAAATGCTAGTGGAAGAAAGGTGATGCAAATGAAAGATGTATGGTGCAGAAAGAAATATATTCAAAAGAGGAAGAAAACCAACTATCTACAGCAGTGGAAATGGGTAGTCAAGGAGCTTGGACAAGATGGGAAACCAACCAACAAACATGATCATAAATCTGGAGGTACCCAGAGATACAACTGCGGTTTCTTGTCTGGTCAGTGTATGATGTGCTACCAACACCAGCAAACCTGCGCAAATGGAAATTGATAGAAACATCTGATTGCATCTTATGTAGGAATAAATCAACTCAAGAGCACATATAGTCTCTTCATGTCAGGTCGCTCTGTCACAGGGGAGGTACATGTAGTGCCTCAACTAGGTACAGTACTACGGGAGTTGGCAGGTGTGATGGAGAAGAAACGTAGAAACAAGGGAAAAGAGCCAAAGCAGAAACCATAACAGATTCAGTTTATCAAGGAAGGGGAGACAGGAAAGAAAAGCACATGCAGCAAAACTGGGATACTCGATCAGGCAAGAGACTGGAAACTCACGGTAGACCTGAATGAAAAATCGAAGTTTCCAGAGATAGTAGCAACCAACCTAAGGCCAGACAGGGTTCTATAGTCAGAAGGAACAAAGAAGCTCATTCTGATTGAGTTAACAGTGCCATGAAAGGAGAGTTCTAGTGAAGCACATGAAAGGAAAAAGACCAAGTATGGAGACTCTACTGGTAGAATGCAGAGAAACCAGATGGCAAACATGGTGTTATGCAGTGGAAATTGGGTGCAGAGGCTTCCCAGCACAGTCAGCATGGCATTTATTCTCTGCACTGGAATAAAAGGAAGAAGGAGACAAACAGAACGTCCCAAGCAGCAGAAAAATTATCTTGCAGGGTCAGGAATAGTTGGAGACCCAGCAAGGAAGCACAGTGATTGATCATCACTGTGGAACCCCCATCCTGAGAGTGTACCGAGCAAGGGGTCAAAACAAATTGATGGATGGCCTCGGCTGGAGACGTCACCAGTGCAGCAGCAATAACACCAGCTGTATTCAACCAACTGTGCGATATTACACT
The DNA here is from genome assembly GCA_024760905.1 of Plotosus lineatus. Classification (NCBI taxonomy): domain Eukaryota; kingdom Metazoa; phylum Chordata; class Actinopteri; order Siluriformes; family Plotosidae; genus Plotosus; species Plotosus lineatus. The sequence continues at coordinate 34,185,679 of CM045734.1, read as the reverse complement.
GTCACTTGACTGTACAATATATTTACCTTTCATACAAATGTTTTAATATGTAATTCAGGATAATTACATTGAGGGTAATTTCTGAATCAAAACAATGGACAAAAACTCAGATTGCAAAACGCACTAATTCTGAAGTCCGAGAAATTCAACATAATGCTATTACATAAGCTGTGAAGAAATAATCATATTTTTAAATGTTAAAAAAGCACCTTCTCTACACTTGGATGAATTTCACAAATCTCAGAGTGTAATGGATTTCATGTAGCCATCGTTCTGCTACAAAAATGGAATAAAAATAAAATCTATGGAATAATTCTAATTTTTTTTATTTGGTGTAGTTACTGTTTAGTGAGACTTTGAATGAGGTTCAAGAGACACTGTAATGGATCATTGCTTAATGTTTTCACATACTGAATGAGTTTCTCAAAATGTTGTAAAGGAGAAGCATGATATCACCCGAAACATTTATTGATGCTCACACCTTGCCTCATGAAATACCGTAATTGTTATATAATTAATAAGAACATGTTGAATTAATATATTCAATATATATATATATATATATATATTAATATAATATGTTCAAAATATATCAGTCAGACATCACTAACCTGATCAGCCAGTGTTTTTGGTAGAAATTATATATCTGCACGGCAAATAATTTACTATCAGGTGTAGTAGAGTAATAGAACCCAACAGACCGAACGGTCATGATATGCATGCTGCTGATTCTGTGTAATTGAATCACTAATTGTAAGGGGCTTTTTCACAGTATGAATGATGTCACTAATTGAACTCCACAATGCTATTATTTTGAACATGCCCCTTTCAATTAGTGATTCAATTCCAGACATTGTTCAGAACAGTGTGCCTTGATTAAAAAAGGATTGGAGAGGGGTAAACATATAAAGAAGTGCAGAAAATGATCCTAAATGTTTTAAAATGGCAACCAAAACCTGAAGAAGGTGATGAAGGGAAAAATTATAATTCGAATGGATGAAGAGCCACAATGGCAAGGACTTAAACAATAATTAACTCCAGGAAGATCAAAGAAGGTCTAAAGTTACTTGTAAGTACTGGTACAATTAAAAGAAGCCTATGTGAAGCCAAGCTATCAGCAAGACGCCCCCACAAAGTCTCAGAGACTAGCCTAAAGAGAAATGGCACAACATTTTGTAAACTGAAGAAAGTAAGATTGTCCTTTTTGGGTCTAGTGCCCCCCAGGTAACCCCCAAACACTGAATTCAAGCCACAGTACACTGTAAAGACAGTGAAGCCTGGTGGCAGAAGAATCATAATATGGGGATGTTTTTCATTCTATGATGTTGGGCCTATTTATCACATGTCAGGAATCATGGATCAGTTTGAATACATCTGAAGACTTGAAGAGGTCGTGCTGCCTTATGTTGAAGAGGAAATGCCCTTGAAATGGGTGTTCCAACAAGACAACAACCCCAAAAACACACCAGCGAATGGACAACACATTGGTTCCAGACCAACAAGATTGATGTTACGGCGGGGCCAGCCCGATCCCCGGACCTTAATCCAATAGAAAACTTGGAGTGACATAAAAAATGCAGTCTCTGAGGCAACACAAAAAATACCGAAGAACTGTAGAATGTAATCCCATCATCCTCAGCTGGAAAACCTATTCACAGCTTTATCCACTTTTTTAAAAACGCTGCTGTTATTTTGAACACAACTCTACTTGATTGATCCTATAACAACCAAATTAATACAAAACAATTTATGGCTACTCCACCAGAAATGTTCAGTAGTGTCCTGGGTTCTACAAAAAATGTGACACAGGTACAGGAGCAAAGATGTTTAAAGATGAACAAAAACTAACATGCAGGGTAGAAACAAAAGACACAAGAATTCCACTGAGGCAGATGGCAAACAGCCCAATAAACAGCACTAGCACCAATGGTCTCTTTGAGGACAATATGCACAATTTTAAAAACAACATACACAGACAAACTAACATTATAGCAGAACACAATGGTGTACAACTGTGAACAGGCAAGAACCAAACGCTCAGACTTTCTGTAGCAAAAAAAACTCTGAGGACGTGACAATTTGATCAGCATGACACAGACATTAATTCGGGGATATCTTATTAAATTTTATGACTTTCAACTTGTTTTCTCTTGTTTATGTTTAATTGTTCCTCTCATACCAGCATTTCCCAGTAAAGAGTGAAATAATTTTAAAACTAAAGCATATCTCTAAAATTTACTGTGAAAGATTATAAGAATATATGTCTGAGTTTTTCATTATCAGTTCATTTTCTGTAACCGCTTCATCCTAATTAGGGTCGCGGGGAGGCTGGTGCCCATCCCAGCCAACTTTGGGTGAGGGCAGAGTACACCCTGGACAGCTCGCCAAGCCATCGCAGGGCGGAAACACGCCAACGGCTTTGCAGTCTACTCTTGTCGAAAGTCAGCAATGGTTCTTTTACATGCCTCACACCATAGACAGTGAGAGACGTGGCCCGCCTTTGATAACCCAGTTAGCTGCATTGGGAGGACAGTGACAACCTTGTGGAGAGTGGGACTCGAACCAACAACCTTTGGATCAGCGATCCGGCGCATTATACCACTAGACCACCACTGCCCATGTTTTTTATTTTTATTATTATTATTATTATTATTATTTATTGTATTATTAAAATCCACTATATGGACATGTAGTTTTATTTATCTCTAGAGGGAGCTCTGACATAGACCTGAACTGAGTTTGCCAGACACAAGTGACAATCATTGAATAGCCTTACTCATATTAAATTTAACATCAGTCCGTTGAAGAAAATACAAGGAATTTTAAAGAAAAACAAAGTAAAACCTAAAACTAATTAAACCACGAGGAGCTAGTGAGTTAAATCTTATTTTAAGGGTTGACCCAATGTACTCTTTGTAAAGTTGGGTGAATGATGGGGTGTCAAACTCATGCCACAAAGGGCCATGTGGCTGCAGGTTTTTGTTTCAACCAAGCAGTAGCACACCTGACTTTGCTCATTTAAACAAATAATTCGAGTCTTCCAGCAGTTGATTGATCAATCTGTGTGCTTTGTACAGAGAGTGACCAATCAACTAACTGCCTGAAGACTCAGAGCTGTTGTTTAAATGAGCCAAGGCAGGTGTGCTGCTGCTTGGTTGAAACAAAAACCTGCAGCCACATGGCCCTTTGTGGCATGAGTTTGACACCTGTGGATAAAAGAATTAGGAGGACATCTAGTGGTATTAAAGATTTAAAGAGAACAGATGGATAGGATCAGAAATGAGTACATCAGAGGGACAGCCCACGTAAGATGTTTTGGAGACAAAGTCAGAGAGGCTAGATTGAGATGGTTTGGACATGTACAGAGGAGGGATAGTGAGTATATTGGCAGTAGGATGCTGAGGTTGGAACTACCAGGCAGAAGGCCTAGAGGAAGACCGAAGAAGAGATTTATGGATGTGGTGAAGGAAGACATGAAGGTCGTTGGAGTCAGAAAAGAAGATGCGGAGGACAGGGTGAGGTGGAGGCGGATGATTTGCTGTGGCGACCCCTGAAGGGAGCAGCCGAAAGTAGAAGAAGAAGAAGAAGAAGAAGAATGAAATTACCAATGGGGCAGTGGTGGTCTAGTGGTATAGGGCGCTGGATCGCTGATCCAAAGGTTGGGGGTTCGAGTCCCACTCTGCACAAGGTTGTCACTGTCCCCCCCCAGTGTGGCTAACTGGGTTATCAAAGGCCGGCCATGTCTCTCACTGTCTATGGTGTGAGGCATGTAAAAGAACCATTGCTGACTTTCGACAAGAGTAGGCTGCAAAGCCGTCGGCGTGTTTCCACCCTGCGATGGCCTGGCGAGCTGTCCAGGGTGTACTCTGCCCTCGCCCGAAGTTGGCTGGGATGGGCGCCAGCCTCCCCGCGACCCTAATTAGGATTAAGCGGTTACAGAAAATGATGATGATGATGATGAAATTACCACTTTATAGCAGGCCTAAATAGCTTGCCTTGTGTGTTTTTAAAGATCATGGGTGTCATTTTTCAGTGTTTACTGTGGAGACTAACCTGCTTTTTACTTACTGTGGGTTTACTTTTGGGATTGGTGATTTAAAACGGGAATGTGATGAGTAACAAGTGACCATGTAAAGTAAATGAAAGTCAGCAAAAAAGCATGTTACTGTCTCTTACAGTCCAAAGACATTCGGCTAACTATCTGTTCTTGCCCCCGTGTGTGTGTGTGTGTGTGTGTGTGTGTGTGTGTGTGTGTGTGTGTGTGTGTGTGTGTGTGTGTGTTGGACCTGTAATGGATTGGTGAGTTATCCAGGGTATACCTTGGCCTTGCCCAGACTCAGCAGAGATGAACTAATTCAATAGATTCAGGTCAGATTTGCTGTACTTGCTTGTAATAGTCATTATCATATGACTAGATAACAATCACATGACTTGTAATAGTCATAATCACACAACATGCCCAGAGTTATTATTCTGTATAATGCCACCATCTGAAAACAACAGCCTTTTCATGAATCTTGAGAAGACTCTTCCTAAACAGATCTTCTGCTTTCTAACAAAATATATGTTAAGCAACGTTCCCTCGAATTTTCTGTGTGTCTGAGCAAACACATCAACCCCTTGAGCGGTCCCTTGGACCACTGTGAGCAACATCAGGCGTGTGCACTGTGGTCGGGCCAGTATCGCATCCATCCAAGTCGCATGATTTATAAAAACAATCAAATTGCAGCATTTATATTTCTATTAGAATTCTTTTAATGACGTGCTTTACCAAGTTTACAATGCAAAAGGAAACATACTTGTGATAACATTATTCGAAGTATAAATGTTTGCTTTTAACTACAGCAAAACAAATTGCCAACCAAGCCAACTATCAACTCAATTTTCATTGAGAAGCTCTGACTTGTATTACGAGTATGAGTTTGAAATGTCAGTGGGTGAAGCTCTTTCTGGGTGAGAAGGTCCTACTGTGGTCTGGTAGGGAGTTTTGCTGTCCATTGGTTGAGAGAGAGAGTCCTACTGTCCACTGGGAGACAGTCCTGTAACTCTTTTGTCTGCAAAATAAACAATCACACATTTGTTAACTACGACTCAGAAACTACAGTATTTAATGATCTGTCTGTCTTCCTTTCAGCTTTTTCCCTTTTTACTCGGGAGTCGTCACAGTGAATCATCTGATTCGCACGTTTGATTTGGCAGAGGTTTTTACGTCGGATGCCCTTCCTGTCACAACCCTTTTTCGCAAGGGACAGAAACACGCTGACGACTTTGCAGCTACTCTTTACGAAAGTCAGCAATGGTTCTTTTACATGAACCTCTCACCATAGACCAGTGCTTCTCAAATAGTGGGGCGCGCCCCCCTGGGGGGGGCGCGATGGGATGCTGAGGGGGGCGCGTGTGACCCAGGAGAACGTGCTTTTTTTCCGCCGTACTACAAGAAAGTGTAATTGCACATCCACTCCAGTAGTTGGCAGTGGCGCCCTCATTGCCCATTGTGCGCAGCAAGTACAGGTCCCAGCTAAACATTGAGCAGGAGCTGAGAGTTGCAGTGTCATGCTTCAAACCTCGCTTTGAGAAGCTGTGCGCTGCAAAACGTGCTCATTGTAGCCATTAATCTTGGCTTCCTCATTTTGAGAAAAAAAAATCAGCACAAATTGTTCTATTTGTTCTTGTTTTGTAGGTTAAAGTGTTTATATATTGTGCTCCTGAGTTAATGTTTCTGAAGTCAATTTGAATTAATTATTTATTGATTTTATTTTCAGCAGCAAATGGTGTGGTAAGTTTGTCAAAATGTAACAAGGATATTATTATTTTTAAATTTAAGGCAAATTGATGCACTTTCTTTTACAGACTAATAAAAAATGTTAAAGTTATTCTTGTAAGTTGAACTATATCTCTTTCTTTTTGTTTTATTTATGTTAACAAGGATACGATATAATGAAGAGATATACCTGTAACTATATTATAGAAAAAAGTTATAATTTATAGTTGCGGCGGAAAGTGGGTGGTGGGGGGGCGCGAATTGTTTTCTTCTTGCTAGGGGGGGCCGTAACAGAAAATAATTGAGAAGCACTGCCATAGACAGTGACAGACATGTCCCGCCTTTGATCACCCAGTCAGCTGCACTGGGGACAGTATTTAATGATCAACATCCAACAAATTAGAATTCGAAATAAATGACACTAGATCAGCGCAAATCTGAGTGAAAATTTACTATTCACCTGAATATTCCCGTCTGTTTTTCTCATCTCTCCAGTGTCTGTACACGTTGTTCAGGGTGACGGCCTCATCTGCTTGCAGCTTTGACTTTATGCGCATCAGCTGATCCAAATGTTTACGGGTGAAAAAAATATCACCCAAGTTTCACGTTTTTTTTTCTTCTGTTTGCACAAACTCAGACAGCCATTCCATCTTAAAATAACTGCATTTCTTTTTAACTTTGGCTTTGTGAGGGGATGTGTCAATTCCCGTTCGTTTTGCCAATTGTTGTAAAGAGTTAAACAAGAGCAGCGTATCTCACGTGTCTTCTTCTGTTTACATTACTCACCATTTGGCGAGCGGCGGATACGGATGCTGTTATTGTCAATCACGTCGATTCGGTGCATCAGTACGTTAAGTGAATCGTATCATTGGCTGGAGCACCTAGACGCCCCCTCACTCATTGAATCACATTCCAAAATAGCACAGACTGAATAGTTATATGTTTATTTTATTTTCACTTCAGGTGGGATTTCTATTTTTTGTGTGCAGCGCAAGATGTCTGTGCGCGGAGACGGTGACACCAGTGCGCAATTGCGCACGCGCGCAGCTTAGAGAGGGAACATAGATGTTAAGGCTTGCAAAGGGATTTTTTTTTAAAATATCCTCTACTGTGTTGTACAATCAATGGCACAATCGATGCATGCATCCTGACACATAAAGACAGCACTAGGGGGAATACCATGAATTAGTCTACAAGCAGAAAACCACAGACCAAAGAGTGGCTGTCATGGTCTAATAAAGTCTGCAATCATTGTTAAAAAAATAAAACAAGAACCAAAAAACAAAACAAAACAAAACCCAGCATAAAGACTGCATGCCATATAACTGAGTGACGCAATGAAAACTTAAGCTAGGATAAAGAGTGATATTATTAATTCAAAAGCAAAGGAAGGTAGAACAGACCTAGTTCTCAATAAACCCAACCGTCCGTACCAGTACCCAGGGGTTGAGAGTCTCATCTTGGAAGCCCCTCTCTTTTATGAGAGAGAGAGAGAGAGAGAGAGAGACAGAGCGGCGATAATGAGCTTCAACAGTCTGCGATCACTATTAAAAACCACACGACCTTTACAGGGGTTCAGTTATAGTGATGGTTATAATAGCCACATGTCCATATTGACACTTTTTAAATTATTATTCTTTTTTTATTTTATTTTGACAATTTTGGATACATTAACCACTGACTGACATTGATTTATATCACATTTTAAAGCTATTTGTTATAATAACCCATTCTTGGTTCCAAGTCTCTTTTAAATTCTATTAAATGGCAACTATTCTACTTAAAAATGTATGTAGGGATTGTGCTCATCTCAGGCTACTGGTAATTTATAATTTCCAATGTGTGACATCATAGAAACCAGACAAATCAGATGCCACAAAATTGAATGTCATACTGTATTACACAGTACAGATGTTTATGTGCAATCTTGGCCTCAGATGGTTTAAGTCAGGACCTCAGGGAAGACAATAGACAATGAGAATCGATCTAATAACACTGAGTTAATGAGCCAGTGAATTCAGAAACAGATTTCACTTTACTAGTGTGTCTCTGGAGAAACTATTTAGTGCTTCTGGGTTCATTTTAATACCACATCTTGTAGATTACAATCTAATCAAACAAATAAAAAGAAAATATCTAAATGTCATTAGTCATGCAGCAGCAGCAGCAGCATCATGTGTGGCAGCAGCAGAAATATTTTATTTATAATCGGACGTACTATATGAATAAAACTATGGAACAGGGATTAGGTATTCATCCATCCATATATTTGCAAAACTGCTTTGTCCTTCTAAGGTTTACTGTCCTCTGAATTGACAGACAGGAGGTAGAGATGATGGAGTGTTTCAAGTTTCTTGGAGTTCACATCTCTGCTGACCTCACCTGGACTACAAACATCTCCCACCAGGCAGCAAAAGCACAACAAACGATGTAACCCTTCTGACAAACTTTTCCTGCTCTGCCATCGAGAGCCTCCTGACCTGCAGAGGACATGAAGACCTTACAGCAAGTGATGAGGACAGCAGAGCAGGTGATTGGAACTACACTACCCTACCTCAGTGACACTTTACACTGACAGACTTCAGAGGAGAGTCAGTGGCATTATCAGAGACCCCGCCCACCCTGGACACCCCTTTTTCTCCCTCCCACTTCTGAAAAAGGTACAGGACACTAAAAACAAAAATGAACAGATTTAAGAACAGCTTTTACCCACAATCTGTTAAACATGTAAACCCACCCCCCACACCCACACACCCACACACACTCTGACCAAATAACCATCATTCAGGCCATCTTCCACCCTGCGATGGCCTGTCCAGGGTGTATTCCTCCCTCGCCCGGAGTTGGCTGAGATGGGCGCCAGCCTCCCCACGACCCTAAATAGGGTTAAGCGGTTCAGAAAATGGATGAATGAATAAAGGCAATCTTCCTGAACAGAGTGATACTCCTCTTCTAAGTGCAATACTCATGCTTAGGGCAGGTCTTGAACATCATATTACATTATAACACCATGCACCTTATGAATAAAAAGCGACTGCTGCATCTTCCCCTGTGTATACCATGCCCTTGACCTATGCAAGCTTTTGTGTGTGTATATGTGGATAATTATATAAGCCTGTATGTGTGAATGTATAGACATTTTATATATATATAGGATTTTCTGAGTAGATCCTTCCGTAGGAGAGTGCTCAATACTTTTTGGTAGAGCAAATAAACAAAAATAAAAGGACAGGACAAAGACTTTCTATTGAAACTCCATTTATCACTACAGATCTGTTTCGAGGGGTGGTGAAACCATCCTCTCTCTTCAGGTGATTATAGAAGAATATCTATATATATATATATATATATATCTATATAATCTTCTATAATCACCTGAAGAGAGAGGATGGTTTCACCACCCCTCGAAACAGATCTGTAGTGATAAATGGAGTTTCAATAGAAAGTCTTTGTCCTGTCCTTTTATTTTTGTAAAATATATATATATATATGTGTGTGTGTTTGCATAAGACAAGACAAGACAAGAATAGATTTTATTATCCCGGAGGAACTTTTGTTTTTTGGAAATTTTTACGACGTGCGTCACCGATGAGCAGCGCCACCATATAGGATATATGTATGTATATGCCTTGATGTGGACATATAGGAATGTGTAGATACGTGTATATTGGTTGGTATATGTGTATATATATATATATATATATATATATATATATATACACACATACACACACACACCATTAGTCATCTTTTGTGCACGATTATAGTTGCTGCTAAACTGATTTTCACTGTTCATGCAACACTTGATGATAAAGATCTTGTTATCTCTGCTTTGGCTTACAGACTAAATCATAGAGACGGACACTTTACTCAGTCTCCGGCTTCTCTCTGTGGAATACACAGGACTCAGAAATATTCTTATTAATGAGCCAAATAAAATACAATCCATACTTCACTATAGTTTCACTCGAAGTCTAGTTGGTTATCCTACAACTGCAATGGTAACTGAAGTCCTAATTGAAGTCTTTTAGTAAAAGAGTCGATATTATCCTCACTAGAGTTATATTTACAGTTTCTAAATGTAGAAGCAAGCAGGAAGAGGGGCTTTCAAGATGAGAACCTCAATCCCGGGGTCGATACTAGTAGAGACTGTTGGATTTATTAAGAAGTAGATCTGTCCTACCTTGCTTTTATCTTTGAATAATGGATTTGTCTTGCAATTAATTCTCCGCAAGGTTTATTCCTTAGTTTTTTTTCTCAACACTATTGCTACGACCTGTGACATCATCACAGTTTAGGTCACCAGACACGCTGGCGGATCGTTGTTACAGAGAGACAGTAAGACAAAAATAAAGGGGGTGTTCCATACTTAGATAGCTCACTGTACTATTGGTTACATACAGCTATGATCAATAACATTTTGTTTTCTGTTCTTCCTTGCTTTGTCTCCAGGGGAATATTTTGGTGATCAAGGAAAAGGAGTGTTTCGTGGTCATCTGCTGAGGTCAGATGCTCCTTTTCTCTTCCACATTATGAGAATGTGTGGGTCAATTACTCTCTAATGATGTCACAGAGAGGAGTCTGGAACATTGTTTATGCCATAGTAGTACAGGGATTATACTTTGGACTGCTGAGAGGTTTTAATGTCTGCTCTGTGCACCGGATACAGAGTAAAATACATTCAGAAGATGAAGGTATGACTGCATATGCAACTCAAGCCTAATCTGTCATTATAGAGTGTGTGTGTGTGTGTGTGTGTGTGTGAGAGAGAGAGAGAGAGAGAGAGAGAGAGAGAGAGCTCAACAAAAAAGTACTTTAATAAAAAAGTTTTAATGATTTGAAATGAAATGAATTTACTTGTGTCTCTTTATTAGGAAAAAGTAATACCTTGTCAAATTCAGCATTACGTATTTGCTCTGTAGAATAAGTATTACATAATCAGTGTAACTTGCACTGACCTCTCAAAGTTCCATAATAAACCCTTAATTTATGACAGACAGGAAAGAGGGGATAAAGCTGAATGATTCTTGTATTTATGGAAATGATAGTGATTATAATATGTTTATACCTTAAATTGAACCCAGACAGAAAGAACCTTAACCACATTAATGATGCTTTTGCGTTGATTTGCAGAAGCTTCGTGAGAAAGATGGAGGATCCAAAGAACAATAACTGTGATGAGCTTTTGATATTACATCCTGAAGTTGAAGAAGCTGATCAACAGTCATATAAGACGGGTAAAACAGACAAAACATCCGAAGCTCCATACTCAGATAGCTCAGTATCCTTTTGTTTACGTAAAATCACATTTTGTTTTCTGTTTTTCACTTTTTTCCCAGAGGAAGATTTTGCAGATGAAGAAAATGTAGCACTTTCTCTGCTGAGGTCAGATTTCCTGCTTCCACATTTAGTAGTTCAGTAGTAATATTTAGAAACACATTTTCAGACAGTGTGTGGATGTAGTAACCCACATAATCAGCTTTTACATCATCTGTTATAGTGCTATGGCAAAGAAGGAAAAACTGATGAAATTTATGCAGGGCAAATGTCGGGAGTGTTTACTTCACCTGGATAAACCTGAGCAACAGAAATGGTACTATTTCTGGAATATTATGGAACTCTTCTGCAATAAAAATGGAGTAAGTATAAGAGATCACTGTGAAGCACATTACCGTCCTCTATTAAAAAAGTTGATAATGCTTCTGAACTTTACCCTGTTCTATTCTACTAACTCAAAAACTTATTCAGCCCAAACTTTGCATGTTTATATGTTTATAAAAATGGTGTTATAAAATGCACAAACAAATTAACATTTGTAACGTGCAGTTAAATATATTTTTCTTTTCCAGAAAGTGATGATGGTAAAAATCGGCTGTCTGCTCTTCAAGTGCTACAGACTTCTGAGGAAAAAGGCAACTGTTTCAGTTATTAATGTCTGTAGTGTTTAGTTGGATGTCTAGTCAGATTTGATCACATGCACTAATGTGGCACTTTCTGCACCAGGTTGGATGGTTGGAGAACCAGGAGGACTGGTGTCTTCCACTGGCTAGGTGTTTATGCTCTGCTGTTCCAGAAGATAACAACAGAGAAGCCATTATTAAAATGGGAGAAGAATTTGGTATGAATACACTCTACGCAAACATAATTTATCTAAAAATTGTATGTGATCCACTATACTCAATTCCCACTTTAGTATGAACACTGAAAAAACATCTTCATCAGAGTCGAGAATAAGATTGGCGATAGTTGTTGATGTCAGTTTTTTAGGATTTCAGTAACATCACAGGCAGATTGAATAACTGCACGAATGTGCAGGTTTTTTCGAATAAAGTGAATGGTGGGTGTAGACAGGATGATGATGATGCCTGGACTGGTTTATGGACACTAATCTTTAACATTTTTTAAAAATTTATGTTCAGCTTCCAAAGGATGGACCTATGCAGCACATATCTGCTATGTAGTGGCAGGTGTAAAGTTAGGATCAAGCCCAAAATTTCTACTGATTGGATGTGACAGGTATTTTGTGTGTGTGTGTGTGTGTGTGTGTGTGTGTGTGTTTTTTCCTAAATTGACATTTATTTTTCCCGCTTTGCATCAGTATTCCAAACAGCAATTTTGCCAGGAGAGAGGCATCTGAGCGAAGTGAGATCTATGAGTATGTGCTGTGTTTGACCTTAGGAGTGGACCAGCCGCTCTTCCAGGTTTTAATTTCTTCTCTTCTTTGGTATATATCAGATGTAAAAAGTAACCATGGTACTTACAATGAATAGTTGTATATGTGTTTTAGGATTTCAAATGTACTTGTAAAATTTGGACCCGCTGCACTACTGACTAATGAAAGTCACTGCGACAGCAGTCAAGTAGTTGATCACAAACACAGTGAAGAGCAATGCGTTAAAATTACTTTTATCTGTATAAATTAAATTACCGTATGTGTATTCATTTAAATTGGCTGCCAAGGTTCAGACAATAAGCACTTTAACAATACATTTTCTTTCTTTGTGTGTCATGTAGCTTTCTGAGTTTCTGTATACAGGGAGTCTCGAAGACAGTACTGAGTGGCTGATAAAACTTCACCAACCAACAGAAAAAAAAGCAGCTATAGATACATGTCATGATGATTCAAATGAGAAATCATCAAAATCAAATAAAACGGAGTCTAAAAAATCAGCGGAGATACAATTCCACCCTTCAGATCACAGTACGTTACAATCCATACAATTATATTTTCTCTACTATTCATATGGGGCTGGTGATGTGGTGGTTCGGCTGCTGTGCTCATGATCAGGAGGTTGTGTGTTCAAGTCCCAGTGAGACCCTCCCTGTGCTAAGACCCCTGAGCAAGGTCTGAACCACAAGTGTGCCTCTGTTCACCCTGCAGTATAAATGGGTACCAGTAAAAATATACTGGGAAGGTAACCTGCGATGGACTCACGTCCCATCTAGGAGGAGCTGAACTCCTAGTCCCTAGTCGCTTCACGCTATGGAAACCGGGGATAAGCACCGGCCTGATGAGCCACTATGGCTCTGGGGTAAAAAGCCCAAAAGGACTTTACCTTTAATTTTCATGATATTCATACAGATACTTATATCCAGAGACAGGATGGTACAATAATCGAACTTGTGTGTGTGTGTGTGTGTTTGTGTATTTATAGGTGTATTTGATTCATGCTATAATATGGGTGAGATGCTTGGGAAAGGAGGCTGTGGCTGTGTTTATGCTGGAGTCCGTAAGAAAGACGGGAAACAGGTAACGAGGTTGTTATTACTGTAAAAACACAAACATAAAATATCAGAGCGCAGAATTTAAACAAAACTGGTTTGACAGATTTTTGAAATACATGTTGTGAGTAAATAATGTTCTGGTGTGTGGAGCTTTTCATTCTATGTGAACATTTTAAGGCATGAAAGTTCCTACACCATCACCCCTAGCTGATATCTTATTTACACACTCGCAGGAAAACATCTATGACTAAAGTTCCCTTAAGTATGGCTTAACCCCCTGCTGCCCCCGGGTCACAAGTTTGCTCATTGCTACTGTGCCCTGTTGTTGTTGTTGTCAGTGTGTGTATGTAGTACTGGTGTGTAAGGCTGGTTTAATTGATACTGGTGGTCTCTTAAGGTAGTAAAAGTACATTGGGAAAAAAAAACAAAACATGCCCAAACCTAGAAATATCATCATCTTATATAAATAACAGTTTTAAAAAATAACACATCATAATTATTTGTGCAGCCGGAGGGGTGGGGGGTGGGAATGCAGCTGTGAGGGGGGCACAAGCCAGTGTTCACCCTCGTGCTGGTCCCAAGCCCGGATTAATGCAGAGGGTTGCGACAGGAATGGCATTCGGCGTAAAAGTTTTGCTAAAATTTTTATGCGAATGATCAAAATGAAGTTCATACCGGATCGGTCGAGGCACGGGTTAACAACGACCGCCAACAGGGTGCTGGTGGAAATTGGACTACTGTTGGTCGAAGAAGGAGAGGCGGGAGGCGTGTCCGTAGGCAGAGAGAGAAGAGGAAAGGCACAAGTCTAAGACTGAGAGTGGGGACTTTGAATGTTGGAACTATGGCAGGAAAAGGTAGAGAGCTGGCTGACATGACGCAGAGGAGGAAGGTGGACATACTGTGTGTTCAGGAGACCAGGTGGAAAGGCAGCAAGGCTGGAAGCTTAGGAGCAGGGTTTAAGTTGATTTCTCATGGTGTGGATGGGAAGAGAAATGGAGTAGGAGTCATCTTGAAGGAGGGGTTTGTCAGGAATGTTCTAGAAGTGAAAAGAGTGTCAGACAGAGTAATGAGTCTCAAGTTAGAAATTGAAGGTGTGATGTTCAATGTTGTTAGTGCTTATGCCCCACAGGCAGGATGTGAGCGAGAAGAGAAGGAGAGATTCTGGAGGGAGTTAGATGAAGTGATGCAGAGTAACCCCAGAGGTGAAAGAGTGGTCATTGGTGCAGACTTCAATAGACATGTCGGTGCAGGCAACAGAGGGGATGCGGAGGTGATGGGCAGGTTTGGTATCCAGGACAGGAACACAGAAGGACAGACATTGATAGATTTTGCAAAAAAAGATGGAAATGGCTGCGGTGAATACTTTCTTCCAGAAGAGACAGGAGGGTGACTTATAAAAGCGGAGGTTGGAGCACACAGGTAGACTACATCTTATGTAGGCGATGTAATTTGAAGGAAGTCAGTGACTGCAAAGTAGTAGTGGGTGAGAGTGTTGCCAAACAGCATAGGATGGTGGTGTGCAGGATGATGCTGATGGTGAGGAAGATGAAGAAGGCAAAGGCAGAGCAGAAGACAAAGTGTTGGAAGCTGAAAAAGAAAGGTTGGGTTGTCTTCAAGGAGAAGTTGAAATAGGCTTTGGGTGGTCAGGAAGTGCTTCCAGAAGAATGGACAACTACAGCTAATGTGATCAGGGAGACAGGTCAGAGAGTTCTTGGTGTGTCCTCCGGAAGGAAAGTAGATAAGGAGACTTGGTGGTGGAATCAGGAAGTGCAGGAGTGTGTACAGAATGAATAACCGTCTATTCATAAATGATAGCTTTAGCTAATAATTGTGTAATTAGTTACACTATGTCAATTGATAGTGCTTGACTTGTTCAACTTTTTAAATTTTCTATAGTTAGTAAATGACAAGACCTCAGTGATCAGTGGGAGTACAAGGTACACTATGTAACATGGACAGGAAAAGTTACGTATATAGTGTGTAGTTATCGAACCTGTACGACCTTAGCAGAGGCTCAGTCGGACGTGCAAATAGTTTGATCTTTCTCTTGTCACAAAATTGAGCACGAAAAACGTGTAAACTAGGAAGTATTTGAATTATTTCAAAAACTGTTCATCATATATAGATATTTTGATATGATATGTCCCAGGCGTGTACTAAAGATTTTGATGCATTGATTCAAAAATAAATTTGGACATGAAAATATTTATTCAAGTTTGAAGTGGAGTAATCGGAAGATGTACCAGTCTCATGATCCCACTCATATATGAATGTCCACTAAATCCTATAAGAGGACATGCATGTACCCACAGAAATACTCATGAAGATAAAAACAAAATGAACCACAAATCCACAGGAGCACTAAAATCTAAAAGGAAGAATAATTTTACTTCCTTTGAAGTAGAAACTCTGCTCAAATCAACCTATCAAGATATGTATAGGAATTATTTTTACTCTATTTTCCACATGTGTAATAATTCTCAAAACTTAAACTGACTCTCCACATCATTCAAATCCAAAGTGGTGGCCATTTTAAATGTATAAGAAAGAAAGTAATCACCTGGCCTGTAAATATAAGATTTATACATGAAACATACATAAATGTTCTGGATGTATGTTTTATGACCAAACTGGTGACTAACAAATTGCACAATTTTAGCTATTATTACAGCAAGGATTCATTTTCACAGAACTATATTTTTTTGAGTGCAAAATGTTTCTGATGCAGCATTTATACACACACACACACACACACACACACATACACATACATACACACACACACACACACACACACACACACACACACACACACACACACACACACACACACAGTAGGCCCTTGACTATTTGCGGTTTTGCACCCACGGTTCGAGTATTCCCTGACTGCCGAGCAATCGGCATGTGATTCAAATTCAGCCAACGGTTGTCCTCCTTTCTCCTGATTGGTTGAGCTGATGTCCTGCCCCTTTTTCCTCATTTGCGCACAAGTTGTCAATGAGCCTCTTCTTTTTGTGTGTGTTTTAATTACCAGTTAAGTTCTATGATACCACTCAAACGCTGTGCGTCTTCTCTGGCTAAGTGATAGAAAATGCTGGATGTCTCTTCTGAAGAAATAAGACTTTCTCCTGAGAAACGACGGTTTTCTCTGAACTGTTGTATTAAAATCTTTTTCAATTATTATTCCAGTAGAGTACCTAAGTTCATGTTTATGCGTGAGATTTTATGTTCTGTAGCATGTTTAACAAACAATACCAAAAGGATAAACTTGATTACAGTACTCTTCATGTCCTTTTACATTGAAGTTGAAATGACGTCTCCAAGATGGCGCTGCCCAGAGGGCGACGTCGCGGAGTTCTCAGAGTAAAATTGTTTCTATGTACGTTTTAATTTGTTTGTTCATGTTTTGCACTATGCTTGTCTACAACCGGTCGACTCTACTAAAGCTATAATATCAGAGTATCTTCGGGCGTGTATAACTAAGCAGAGCTAATATGCTATTAGCAGAGCTAATATGCTATGGTAAGTAGCTCAATGTGAGCTGCACCCCAGGTAACAATAAGCCCAGGCGGGAAGGGGCCGAACGACAACTCTGGCGCTTGGGATTGCAGGGGATGAAGGCGTGTAGCCAGCTGGTGCAATCACCTTATCGGGTGTACTCTCCTCGAGCCATGCTTCACAGAAACACAGTCCTGTAAATCCCTTTGCGTTTCAATCTGAGCATGAAGCTCGTCCATCTTGTTTTGCAGGGATTGAACATTTTCAAGCAGTATGTCCGGAAGTGCTAACCAAGCCTCTGAGAACTTCACCTGGGCGGTTAGCATTGAGCTCCCATATTGTATTAGCTCACGATAGAAGTTCTTGCGTGCTTACTTGCCCAAAGCTGAAGCTGCTCATAGCTGTAGTAGGGTCGACTGATCATAGACGAGCATAGTGCAAAACATGAACAAACAAATAAAACAAAACAAACAAAGAAACAATCTGACTCTGAGAACTCGGCAACATTGCTCTCTTGGCAGTGCCATCTTGGAGATGTCACTCCAAGACATCACTCCAAGTTCAATGTAAAAGGACATGAAGCGTAATAAAGTTTATCCTTTTGGTATCATTTGTTAAACATGCTACAGAACATAAAATCTCACGTACAAACATTCTAAGAATTAACTTAGGTACTGTACTGGAATAATAATTGAAAAAGACTTTAAAACGAGTGCTTTACAACAGTATATGCTGTATAATGTTTATATTTTATCATCAATAAAAATAAGAGTAAAAATGGAAAAGTTTTTCTGAATCATGACTATATTTTACTACATTAATACTGTATTAATGAGTAAGACTGTCTATAGAATGTGTTTAAGAATCAGATTTTAACGCATGTAATAGATACATAGTATTTTACTTCTGACTGCTCATTCGCGCATGTGACATCATGCATGGTGTTTTACTTCCGGGTACAGAACTCGCGGATTATCTCAATTAGTGGAAGGGCTCGGAACCGAACCCCCGCGAATGTCGAGGGCCTACTGTACACACACACACACACACACACACACACACACACACACACATACATACAGGGATCCCTCACTTTCCGCGGTTAATTGGGACCGAGATCCCTACACAACCATCGAAATCCGCGAAGTAGGATCCCCCCCCCTCCCCGACTGATGTATACGTACATGTGTATATAATATCAATAAATACATATTCAATGCTATAAATGATTACAATAACAATTAAACATAAAGATTGCATTGCATGAGAAGAAGACGACACACATACATATGCGAGCAGATGCACGTGCACACACAGATGCAACCATGTTAGTTTTGATGGGAGATTTTGGGTTGTTTTTTTGTTGGTTTATGGTTTTTTGCATAATTGGCCCTGTTTTTGTGGCATTTTCTTTAACTTTTCCCCCTATTCTTCTGTAATTTCCTTTTTTTTTTTTTTTAATTTGATGATTATTTATTTAAAAAAAACACGATGCACTGAAGCCTCATGAATATATATATCAAGGCATGGAACTAAGTAAATTTCTACCGGACAAGGGGATAGGCAGAAGAAAAAAAATCTAAGAATTTAAAAAAACCCTAAGAATTTTACTGGATCCAATTTTTCCGGAATGATTAATTGTGGTAATCTGTTATTATTTTTTTCATTCACTTGTTCACCTGTCTATCTGTTTGGTGTGCAATAGCTATTATGACTAAACATGTACACCAATTCTCTATCAAGTACAACTCTTTATTTATTATTCTGCTGATCAAATTAAAACATGTTTAATAAGTCATATTTTCTTTAATTTGACCAATATGTTTTGGTGTTTGCAATGTAAAATTGTACTCAGGCCTATTACAGTATTGCTCCTACATAGTTAGCTTTAAATAACATTAAAGTAGTGCGTTAACTCAAACTTTCAAAATGTGGGTATAGTCATTGGTCCTGCCTGAAAAGTACTTTTTGGACGTCGATTCTTTTCATAATCTTTATAATCTCTGACATTAGTGCTACTTGTTCCAGTGTCACTATGGTCAGTCTTTGGACCTTTTAAAAAGTCAGTTAACTTTGTCTGCTTTGACATCATTAGTTACAGTTAAATTGTTTTGATTATAACACAGTGGATTAGTGGCAAACCTGGAAGTTACTGCCAAGTGATTCAAATTTAGCCAATGGCTGAGAGCTTTTATTTCTCCTTCCTGCTGATTGGTTGAAGACGATGTTTGCACCTCTTTTCTTTCTCCTTCGCACGCATGTCATCAACGTGATTGCTTGAATTGTGAATTCACATTTTTTAGTGTGTTTTTAATGATTATTTAAGCCCTATGATGCCACTTGAACACCCTGTGTCTTCTCTAGTTTCTGGTAAGGCGCTTTCATTGAAGTGTCATATCTTAGGTGATGGCAGATAGTTCATTTTACTGAAAAGGCCTTCTGCCCGACATAGTGGCTGGTATTAGGTTGGATTTTTCCGGATCTCCTACAAAAATGCCGGCGAATGCCTATGGGCCAGCGCTAATTTCGCACCCTGTATATACACACATATACATATATATGTAGAGAGAGAGAGAGAGAGAGAGAGAGAGATCCCTCGCTACTTTGTGCTTCAATTCCTGTGGCTTTAGTGCATCGCAGGTTTTTTTACAATATTCAGTGAATTAATAAATAAAGAAATTAAGGAAGAATAGGGGAAAAGTTAAGGAAAATGCCACAAAAACCAGGGCAATTATGCAAAAAGAAAAAAATAAAACCCAAAATCTCCCATCAAAACTAGTTACATTTTTGTTAGGTGCGCATCTGAGTGCATGGACACGCGCATCTGTATATGTGTGTATTTATATTTTATTTACATCCTATGCATTATTTTTTAATGTTTAATTGTTATCATTGAATATGTATTTGTTGATATTATATACACATATATATGTACGTATACGTCAGTTTGGGGTTTGGGGGGGTGATCGCGAAATTCGGGATGGTCGTGGGGGATCTCGGTCCCAATTAACCGTGGAAAGTGAGCAATCCGTATGTGTGTGTGTGTGTGTATATATACAGGGATTTCTCACTTTCCGCTTAATTGGGACCAAGATCCCCCTGCAACCACTGAATTCCACGAAGTAGGATCGACCCCCTCTGACTGACGTATATGTACATGTATATGTGCATATAATATCAACAAATACATATTCAACGCTATAATTGCTTATAATAAAAATTAAACATTCAAAAATAATGAATAAGATGTAAATAAGATATAAATACCCACACATACAGACGTGCACGCGCGCACACAGATGCGCACCTCACAAACAATCTAAGTAGTTTTGATGGGAGGCTTTGGGTTGTTTTTGTTTGTTTGGGGTTTTATTTTTTTGCATAATTGGCCTTGTTTTGTGGTATTTCCCTTAACTTTTTCCCCCATTCTTCCTTAATGTCCTTATTTTTTAATTCAATGAATATTAAAAAAAAAACAAACAAACAAAAAAAAACCCCACAATGCACTGAAACGGCATGAATTGAAGCGTGAAGCACCTTATCTGGTTGGCAAGTTAGTTTCCCACCAGCTGTATACAAAAACATTCAGCATCCATTTAAAATGAGAATGGTTCACTCAGTCGGCATATGTATATATGCCTTTGGTTATAGAATAGCAGTTCTGTTTGTGGGTTTATAAATGGTTTCATTAACCAGGAGGTCAGTGCGTAATCTCCTACTGCAGCTTGTCATTGCCAAAGCTGAAAAGAAGCCTAAATCCTAAAGTAAATTCACTCAAGAAAGCCTACCGTCAAACCATGTACAGTATCTACAACAGCTCCTTGTTCAAAGCATATGTTTACAGAAATGTCAGCTGAGAATGGTGCTGGCCTCCCTGCAACCCTAATTACGATTAAACGATTCAGAAAATTAATAAATGCATGAATGATAATAAATTATGATATTCTACCAATTTACACAACAGTCATATTAATTATTATATTATAATCATTATATCATTATAATCAAAAGTTTAACGCTGCTAAAGTTTAAGATGAGGAAAATCTCATTCTGACATACAGTATTTTGAATCTAAAAATATAAGCGATTTGGGAACATGACCTCGGCAGTTATACGTGCATAAGAGTTTCTTTTTTGTATGGTGGTAAAGTAAATCTGTTGGGCTTTTCACAACCGAGCCTGGTCGCTTATCAGGCCAATGCTTATTCCCAGTTTCCGTAGCGTGAAACCACCAGGAGTTCAACTCCTCCTAGATGGGACTCTAGTCTATGGCAGGTTACCTTTCCAGTATTTTTACTGGTACCCTGCTAGGTGGACAGAGGCACACTTGTGGTTCAGAACTCGCTCGCACAGGGGTCTTACCACAGTGGAGGTCTAATTGGGATTCAAACTCATGACCTCCTGATCATGAGCCAGCACCCTAACCACTACGCCATCAGCCCCACATTAGAACAGATGGTGAATGAGGCTCAATATTCTGGAATTCTGTAAGAATAACTAGACCCAGATTTTGCAAATACCCAAGATTCAAATTGGATTGAATCTGAACATAAGAACAGCAGTGGCCAAGTCAGTTCAGCATTTAAATTAACTGTTTGCAACCTGTCATGTGGTGAAAGGATATTGCCAATTCAATGTGTTTCGGGCTCTAGATTTGGCAGTGGAGCACTATGTGGGTTGTCCAATAGCCAACCACATATGGCGGCTCAGGAGCCATGCTTTTGCTTCGTCTCTGCACTGCCTGTGTCAACTTCCAGCTGGTACTGTAATCTTGAAGGACCCCAGAGGTTTGATAAGCTCTGCCATGATATTGTGTTCAGGGTGTTCTTTTCCAAAAACAGCTACTATGCATATACAATTCAAATATGCATATGCATAATATGCTACTATGCATATTTAGAGCCTTTAAAGTTTATCTGTGCATATATGACACATATTATTAAATGAGCAAAATGCTAACCAAAGAGTTTTGTTTCTTAAAGTGCTGAGCCACTGCATCAACATGCAGCACCATCATAGCTTTTCATAGAAGCACTTACCATGGCATTCACTCACTCTCTAAACCACTTAATCCTAATTATGGTCATGGGGAGGCTGGTGCCCATCTCAGCTGACTCTGGGAGAGGGCAGAGTATATATTGGACAGCTGGCCAGGCAACCGCACGGCAGACACACATTGATGGCTATACTACTCTTGACCAAAGTCAGCAATGGTTCTTTGACATGCCTCTTACCACAGCTTTTGATTAACTAGTTCGCTGCACTGGGAGACAGCAGTGACAACTTGTTGATAGTGGGGCTTGAACCTTGCGATCAGTAATCCAGCACCCTACCACCAGGCCATTACTGTCCTCATGCCATACCATGATTAGCAATTTCAAATCTCTAATGTATTCCAAGACTGAGTAAATCTTATCAATGTTGCAGAGCTTCCAGTAAGGATGTTACCTCTGCGGCTGATAGTCATTTTTTTGTTCTTGGCTATTAATGCTACTAAGGTGTATTTGAAAATTTTTGGGTGGAAGCCATTTTCAATTTACAAGACCACAGCAGAGCATCTTACAGAATAATAAATGTTTGCATAAGTGCTTGAATTTGATGAGAAAACTTCAAGAGTCATAAAACAAACCCATTTTACATAAAAAAAATAAAAATAAAAACAGGAAAAGGAAAATGTTGCACAGTGATGCAATTGGTTAGTGTCCCACTCAAACTGTCTTGTGAAGGTTTTGCATGATTAGGATCATTTTTACATGCGGTATACACCAGTCAGTCATATGCTAGAAAAAAGCCATATATTTTAAACGGTCATACCATAAACAAAATATTCAAAAAGAGCATGTTCTACAGGAAAGTAATTTTCCTGGCACCTTTTGGGAATTAGCTTTAAAATGTACAGTATATATAAAATTACAGTGTAATGATGGCTTACAGAATGGATACATATTATGTTGTGCACACAAACAGGTTGCCATCAAATTATTGGACAAAGCCATCAATAATGTATTCATCACCATCGTAAGTAAACTTATTTTACTTATTCACTTTGTCATTCCTGCTTACATCACAAATCAATCAGCTCTTAATCACATCTCAGTATTTATAAAATATAAATGTATAAAACCTTTTATTGATAATAAATAGAGGAAGACTGATGATCTATAGTCAGTGTGTGTATTTTTAGAAAAAAGCTCGAGAGAAGCGCCGCCTTCCTCTGGAAGTGGTGTTAATGAAGAAGGTATGCAAGCCCCCTCTCTGTGAATATGTGCTGGAACTATTGGAATGGTTTGAAACATCCAATTTCATCATTCTGGTGCTGGAACGACCCATCCCCTGCATGAGCCTCTATCAATATTATTACAAGTATAATGATCTCCATCGATTGCCTGAATCAGTGGCCCAAAAGGTCATGTGGCAGCTGGTTCAAGCTGTTTTCCACTGCTGTAAGCGTGGAGTTATGCACTGTGATATCAAGCCTCCAAATATTCTGATTAATACGGACACGTTGAAATTAAAGCTCATAGATTTTGGCTGTGGCACTTTGCTGACGGACAGGTGCTACAAGGATATTGCAGGTCAGTTCACTATAAGTTCACTATATGTATGGAGAAAGAGCAGACGCCATCATGACCATTACTGTACTTGTCCACCGTTTGACTGTATCCAATGTTTTTTCTCCTCTCAGGCACTGATCTCTACTGGCCTTGTGAGTGGTTTCTGCGCAAAAAATATTTTGGCATTCCTGCTACTGTCTGGAATCTGGGGGTAGTCATGTTCGAGTTGGTCTGCGGAAAGTTTCCCTTTTCAAATGCTACGGACATTGCTGGGGCGCGTTTAAAGTTCCCCTCTTATATGTCTACTGGTAGGGAGATACATAGGCATCACTTTTGTTTACTATGTGATTTTTAATTTCTATCTTAACCCATTCATCGTCCCACACAGATTGCTGCAATCTGATACAGTGGTGCCTGGAAAAAGACCCTAAATTCCGTCCAACTTTCACACAAATGTTGAAGCACAAATGGTTCAAGTCAGTACGTCAGGCTCTCGGTTTAGGTGAGAGTTAGAATTGTTCTAATTATACTGAGTTTATAAGCCACTGAGTTCTGAAACAGATATCACTATTTGTGGTTTAAATTCATTAAAATCATTATTCATTCAAGAGATTTTCTTGTTTCTGATTGGTGGAAACCATCAACTAACTTTTGGTGTTGTGTCATTGCAATGGGATAATCGAATTATTGCACTGCTGCCATTAGATAATGTGGCCTTTGCACTAAAATGTATTGAAGAAATAAACATTAACAAATCGCAAGTCTAAATACATTCAAAATTCCTGACGAATAGACCTGAAAGCTGAATGGAACAAATAATTGACAATAATTGAAACAAAATCAAAATTGAATGAAAATTATTTGATAACTTCACACTAACGAACCTGAGCAGATGCTGAGCAAATGTTAAATATTTTAACAGATAGCTCTGATCCACAAATTTTAACCAATCATGTAATGTTTTTGCACAGGTGTGAAACATTTGCAAGCTGATTCAACAAATTTTCATCGCAGTCACAGTCCACCGGTTGACATCTGAAGATATCAAATGGGGGCAAGAAGCAGAGACACCAGAAGAAGCAGCCATCCTCCAAGCAAAGATGCAAGGCTTCATCCAAAACTCCAACCCGAACACCTACACCGTCAGCGAAAGAAAAATCTGCATCCCAGTAAGCCTCAAGGTTCATGTTTTAGTCCCAACTCTTCATAAGCCTCCGACAGAAATGTCTCTCCATTTTGAATAATTAAAAAATGGTTATAGAATTTGGCATTTTTATTATAAATATTTATAAAATCTCTTCAGATTACAATCCCCTGATTCATTAATTCTCAGTAAACTCCAAATGGCCCAAGTCAAGATGTTCTAAGGGAGACATGCTAACTACTACACCACTGTGCTGCCCTATAGCTGCCTTCTGCCATATAATTATTTAAATTGTGCAGCTTCAGATGAAATGGTCTGGAATTACCATTTTTTGCAAACAACAAAAAACTGCAAAAAGAACATTCCCATTAGAATTGATGTGGAAGTGGAGAAAAGAAATATTTGTAATATCTTCAGATTCCAGCCTGTGACATCAAATCTTACTCACACAAGCACAAAGACTCTGCCCACTGTATTGAAATTTCTGTGCCAGTTAAAAAAAGCTTAAAAGCTAGCAACCTTCTATAATCTATCAAATCCATTAAATGTGCAGCTCGTTCTGGAATGGCTTGGAATGACTTTTCTTAGTGTTTCGAGTTACCATCACAATGTAAAATTAAAATCACAAAAACTGCAGAAACCGTTTCCCCCAGAGGAAAACCCACCCCTTTTTTTTGGCAAGACTTTGGACTTTAGTGCACTCACTTATTGATTTCATACCATACACAGGTTTTATAAAATTCTGTACGCTCACATCAAGCTGCAGGCATAACATTGAACGTTTTCCAAACAAATTTTCTCATTCCTTTAATAGTCTAAAGTTTCCCTACCCCTGTTGCCATCTTGCCTGTGACATTCTCTCAGAGAGTGTGTGTCACACACTAGCAAATCGTGACAAAATACAGAGACCAAAAAAACAGGGGGACACAAAGTCCAGCCTCCAAAAGCACCTTCTCTGTGACATCATCACAGAGTGTGTAAGTCAATCTGTAGGTATCGTAGATATTACAAAGAGAATAGCTATTATCCTGGGAGATTTAATCCACAGATCTTAATGTATAATTTAGTCACATGTGACATATTCGCAGGACATTGTGACAAGGAAACAGAAACAAGGAGAGACACATTGTGTATTTTGCATTTCATACTTTGTATTTCTCACACTGAAAAGTCAGGGATGACACACAACTAGGCCTCCTTTTATGTTATTTACTGACTTTTCTGCAGCTCAGTCACAGATTTTGCATCAGGCGCATAAGCTGAAGGTTGGTGGTGTGGTTAGGTGCTGGGATCATGATTGAGAGGTTGTGGGTTGAAATCCTGGTTAACTTGCGCTCTTGGTCTTAACCGCAAGTCTGCTCCAGCCCTTCATGTATTTTTAACTCGCTTAAAAAGTTACCTTAACTTTTTTATATACATTTTCCTCTAGAAAAAGTGAAGTACAGTACAGTATTCTGATCCTGAATCTGATAAGCGCCATCTCTGATGAACCACTAGGCTCGGGTATAAGCCCAACAGACTTTACCTACCACACAGGCAGGGGAGCATGTAATAATGTTTGAGGAGCCACTCTCCCAAGAGTAAATATAAAAGTCCTTCATGAAAAATCCCACTTAATTAAACCACTTGAAGCAGGACATAAAGCGCTATGGGTGGGATGTCCTAGGGTGGTAGTGCCCTTCTCAGAAACATCATCACACGATGTGCAGGTCAAGCAGTAGATGACATTGACTACACAGTATAAATGAATATGGTTTATGGTGATAATTTGTGAACTTTCATTTTAAATTGAATTTGAAAATTCATTTTTGCTCTCTTATGGTCACTTCTGGCTTCAAAACATCAGGATGAAAGGGCATTTTCTGAACTGCTTAATCCTAATTAGGGTCAAGGGGAGGCTGGTGTCCATCTCAGCCGACTCTAAGTGAAGGCAGAGTACAGCCTGGACAGCTCACAAGGCCATGGCAGAAACACGTGGCAGCCTACTCTTGATGAAGGTCAGCAATGGTTCTTTTACATGCCTCTCACCATAGACAACCTTTGATAATCCAGTTAGCTGCATTGGGGGAGACAGCAGTGACATCCCGTTGATAGTGGGGCTTGAACGTCCGACCTTGGGATCAGACAACTTACTACTGAGTCACCACTGCCCAGGAAATTCTCATGAGTAAGCCAATTTATCATACAAGAATAGTGTGACAGTGAGTACCCGCTGCAGGTGGAGAGGTGTCAGGTAAAACTGACAGTTAAGTGATTGAATGCACCTGTGGCTTCTTAAGAACCCTATTTATGTGTTTGCTGTGTGAGTCTTGCAGACAGAGAGAAGCTAGAAACTGTGAACTTGTGCCTGTATGTCATTAGTGTGTAGACTAGTGCATTAAAAACCATGAAAGAGCACAATTTACTGTCACAAAGTGAACAAACTGAGTACACGTCTTGTCTGGCTCCAAGTCTCTAGTATCCCGAATTTGATACAAATGGGTATCCACTTGTAAAAACTTGTCAATTTCAGTAAAATACAGTTAAGTATTTGTGTGTGCAGATCAGCAGGGAGAAACAGGATCATATAACTAGGTTAACTTTACACTCAGTAACATTTATTTTATAATAATCTGCCAGTTAAGTGAACGAATTCAAATTAACGCATGGTTCAGCTCAATGAGACAGTAAGTTAATATTATTTCATTATTATTACATCAGAATTATAGTGTGTTGCAGATCCAGTTAATTTCATTGTTTATGACGATTAAAAAAATATTGCTTTATCTTTCTTTCAGAATAAATTACTTATCTGGGTTGGAAAAGACAGATGCATCCAGCAAATGCCATAAAAGTGAGTCAGTTATTTTTCAGTTGCTGTTCAATGTTTAAAAAAAAAATCCAAGGCTGAGGAAATAATAGATTTTAATATATTTCTTTGAGGGTTATTGAAGAGCTGCTTCTTTTTTCAGTTTCTCACTGTTTTTTTTTTTTATTGCAGTCTAGACCTGGATTATTAGACAGTAACACCCAGCATGAGGGCCAGAGAGCCACAGAGATTGTGGAGAGGAACCTTGGTATTTAAGGTATCTTCATCTATTGGCTTAGCTGAGGTGTTCCAAATAAACTGTCTGTGTCACACACTCGGACTCCTGATCAATGATGGTTTCTGAACTTTGTTTGTACCTTACTTGGTGACTGCTACCACAGATTTTTCAGTTATTCTTTACGACTACTACGATGGCCTGGCAAGCTGTCCAGGGTGTACTCTGCCCTTGAGCCGAGTCGGCTGAGATGGGCGCCAGCCTCCCCGTGACCCTAATTAGCATTAAGTGGTTCGGAAAATAAATGAATGACTGTACAACCAATCTGGAGACTTGATCACTTTAATTTGTGAAACGTTTGAACAGACTGCTTTACAAAACATTCATTCATTTTCTAAACCATCTCAGCCAACTCTGGGCAAGGGCAGAGTACACCATGGGCAGCTTGCCAGGCCATAGCAATCTTTACAAAAGAGTGTAATCTATGAATTTTTTTTACCCCCATTTCACTAGAGCGTGGCAGACTTGCAGAAGCAAAAATGTCGTCATCCTCCAACGTTCCTCAGTTATTCTGTTATCTTCCATGTCCTTCCGTATGATTCCGAATGTATTCCTCCGCTTCCGGCGAACCAAAATCTTCCGCGAACGTGCTTTTGAACATGTTCAAAAGCACGTTCACGGAAAAATCTTTCGACAGTGTTCCCTTGGGTTCCGCAGTCTTTGGGTAAACATTCCATCATTTCCGGAAACGTTCCATGATCATTCCTTTTATTCTGCCAGTGTTCCTTGACCATTCCACAAGCCTCCCCCTCCCCTCTTCCGGATGGTCAAAAGCGGCCACAGAACGTTGCCGTTCATCCACGGATCCCCACGGAATACTCACGGAAAGCGCGGAATACATCCGGAACAATAGAGAAACACTGCGTAATTACCGTGGACAGTACACGGAACAATCCGTAACGTTTGTGGAACACAGGCGGAATACATGCGGAACGTTTGCGGATAGCATGGAAGATTTGCGGAACACTTATGGAAGTCACTTCCGCTATAAATACAGGTGCGCAAGACAGAGACATTCATTTCGAGATACGCCACGATGCCGAAAGCCAAGAGAAAGACATCAACCAAGTGGCCATGGTCTCCAACGCCGGAAACCCCACCTGAAGAGCCTTCCCAGGAAGCTGAGGTCGACACCGAGCTGGATATGGCTTCTGCCAAGATCGCCACGGAGAAACAAAAAGGTATGCATTTACATTAAGTTGACTAACAATGAGGAGCAGGCCATGGTTGAGTTCATCCAGGCGAACGAGTGCCTTTACAATAAGAAACTCCGCTCCTGGACGAACAAAGCACTCAAGAGCAAGCTCTGGTCTGATCAGGGCATGCGCATGGGGAAGACTGACGAGGAGCTTAAGCAATGGTTCCATAGCGTGCACACGAGGCTGGGAAAGCTTAGACGGTGGAAGTCGGGGCAAGCTGATCTCAACATGTCGCAGAGGGACCAATGGATCTATGATAGCTTCAGTTTCCTCTGCACACACATAGTCGAGGTACAGTGGAGGAATGTGATCTCTCTGAAGGCAAAGGTTGCTGCTGAAACTGGCTCCGACGGGTCCACACCCACCACTGCTGGAGAACCTCCACTTCCATCAATGCCGGAGGGGTCACAGGACAGTGGACATACCGAAAAGACAACACCCGTCAGCCCACTCGACGCAACGCCTGCCACCGCAGCATCCAGGTCCCTATTATTTTTACTGCGTTAATTATTTGTCTTTTAGGATTTGAATCCCTTTTGTTTTTACGTGGCTCATTATTTTGATGGGTTCTGAGCTGGCACAAATAATCAACCTTTAAATCTGTATTGAAAACAGGAGAAAATGATAACAAATCCAGTAAAAACAATATTGTCTGTAACACCATAATCTAAGAAGATTGACAATTTATAAGTTTTTTTAATATACTGATTGCTGACAATTCATTGGTTCATATTAGATTTGTTATAGGTAGTGTTTATGATGCTAAGAATGATATATACATGCCATGAGGGAAATATGTACATAGCCCCATAATCTGGCAAGTGAAAGAATGTTTGTTTGGTTTTTTTTCTCACCAATCTCATTTGCATTAATTCAGTGATGTAGTTTTTTTATAATATGCTCATACTCGATATTCTTGATAAATTATCATGAGTTGCTGCACTCAAAGTGCATGGGCTCTTCATCTCTGCTTGCCGAATATTTATTATATTATTAGGTTTATTTTTCTACCAATTTAGTAGCCTGGTTGAGAGTCATGTTCAAAATAGTAGTCCATAATTTAGCATCTATAGGTGACATGACCAGGCAGCTAAATTTCTTTTCTTGTGCACAAGGATAAGCCCTCACTAACCCAGTATTACTCATTTGAAAGCAAAAAACTAAAACGATAAAACGATAGATATAACTGAACTGGGAACAAGGAGGGGCACGTTCAGTCTGTTGTTTGTAAACAATGGACGCAGCGTCATTACGTCAGTGTACTACGTAGATACATCTAAACTCAAAATTTGACTTTTTTTGAGGGGGGGGGGGTGATTAAATTGAAAAAATGTAAAACGGATGAACGCAAGTCGGGGAGCGTCTGTATATCCAATGTCAGCATCCAGGACAATGAAAAACATTGTTCTTTATATAAAACCAGGCGAAACAAAAGACAAATACAAAAACCCACAGGATTGGTAGCAAACACAGTGAGTACAACAAGATTTCTCAAATTGCAATTTCAGTGTAGTCAGGTGTGAGAGGAGGTCAGTGGCAAAACAACAAACCAGATTTCTTTTGTTTTGCTCATTACTACTCAGGTATGAAAATTAAATACAAAACTTGGGTGGTGCTGTGTTAAATTTTTATTTATGCTGAGTCTAAATTTAAAAATCTCATGAACCATAAGTTTAATTCATGCCAAATTGCATTTGGAGGGGTTTTTTCCCCCCTCTCATTTATTATTATTTTTTTTTACTTTTATATGTTTAGCACCACATTGTATACCTTTATACAGCAGCCTGACTAGTGTTCATTAAAAGTAAATTTACATTAATTTTTAAGATTTTCAGAGCGGTCCTGAGGAAAAAAAATAACCATTCTAAGATATTGCAGAACACATCCAAACCCGGTTAAAGACTAGTACGTGCTTCTTCTTTTCCTTTCGGCTGTTCCCTTCAGGGGTCACCACACCAAATAATCTGCCTCCATCTCACCCTATCCTCTGCATCTTCTTCTCTTACACCAACTACCTTCATGTCCTCCTTCAGTACATTCACAAATCTCCTCTTTGGTCTTCCTCTAGGCCTTCTGCCTGGTAGTTCCAACCTCAGCATCCTACTACCAATGTATTCACTATCCCTCCTCTGTTCATGTCCAAGCCATCTCAATCTGGCCTCTCTGACTTTGTCTCCAAAACATCTTACATGTGCTGTCCCTCTGATGTACTCATTCCTGATCCTATCCATCTTAGTTACTCCCAAAGAGAACCTCAACATTTTCATCTCTGCCTCCTTCAGCTCTACCTCCTGTCTTTTCCTCAGTGCCACGGTTTCTACACCATACAACATCGCTGGCCTCAACACCGTCTTGTACACTTTTCCTTTCATTCTTGCCGATACCCTCCTATCACACATCACACCGGACACTTTTCTCCAACCATTCCAACCTGCCTGCACACGCTTCTTCACCTCTTTTCCACACTCTCTATTGCTCCGGATTGTTGAGCCTAAGTACTTAAAATCCTCCACCTTTCTTATCTCTGCTCCCTGTAATCTCACCGTTCCTCTTGGGTCTTTGTCATTCATGCACATGTATTCTGTCTTACTGAGGCTAATCTTCATTCCCCTCCTTTCCAGGACATACCTCCACCTCTCTAGATTTTCCAGCACTCTGCTCTCACGACAGATCACAATGTCATCTGCAAACATCATAGTCCATGGAGATTCTTGTCTAACCTCGTCTGTCAGCTTAACTACCACCATAGCAAACAAGGAGGGGCTCAGAGGTGACCCTTGATGCAGTCCCACCTCCACCTTGAACTCTTCTGTCACACCAACAGCACACCTCACCACTGTCTTACATCTCTTATACATGTCCTGCACCACTCTAACATACTTTTCTGCCACTCCAGACTTCCTCATGCAATACAGTACCACAGTTCCTCTCTCAGCACTCTGTCATATGCTTTCTCCAGACCCACAAAGGCCCAATGCAGCTCCCTCTGGCCTTCTCTGTATTTCTCTATTAACATCCTCAAAGTAAACACTGCATCTGTAGTGCTCTTTCTTGGCATGAAACCAAACTGTTGTTCACAAATGCTGACCTCTACCCTTCGTCTCGCTTCCACTATTTTTTCCCATAATTTCATCGTATGGCTCATCAACTTTATCCCTCTGCAGTTGCCACAACTCTGCACGTCTCCCTTGTTCTTAAAAATGGGCACAAGCACACTTCTCCATTCCTCCGGCATCTGCTCACTCTTTAGGACCTTGTTGAATGTTCTTGTAAAAAAAAAAAAAAATCTACTGCTACCTCTCCTACACACTTCCATACCTCCACTGGTATGTCATCAGGACCAACTGCCTTTCCACTCATCATCCTCTTCAATGCCCTCCTCACTTTACCCTTACTACTCTTTGCTACTTCCTGGTCCTCAACGGTCACTTCTTTTACTCTTTTTTTCTCTCTCTCATTTTCCTCATTCATCAGCTCTACAAAATACTCTTTCCATCTTCCCAGCACACGTCTTTCATCAGTCAATGCATTTCTCACTCTGTCCTTAATCACGCTAACTTGCTGCACGTCCTTCCCACCTCTATTTCTCTGCTGTGCCAACCTGTATAAATCATTTTCTCCCTCCTTACTGTCCAACCGAGCATACAAGTCATCATACGCCCTCTGTTTGGCCTTTGACACCTCTACGTTTGCCTTACAGTGTGTCTTCCTGTACTCCTGTTTACTCTCTTTGGTCCTTTCTATGCCCCACTTCTTCGTAGCTAGCCTCTTCCTTTATACACACTCCTGAACTTCCTGATTCCACCACCAAGTCTCCGTATCTACTGTTCTTCCAGAGGACACACCAAGAACTCTCCTACCTGTCTCCCTGATCACATTAGCTGTAGTTGTCCAGCCATCTGGAAGCACTTCCTGACCACCCAAAGCCTGTTTCAACTCCTCCTTGAAGACAACATGACACTCTTCCTTTTTCAGCTTCCACCACTTTGTCTTCTACTCTGCTTCTTCACTTTTCTCACCATTAGCGTCATCCTGAACACCACCATGCACACCTATGCTGTTTGGCAACACTCTCACCCACTACTACTTTGCAGTCACTGACCTCCATCAAATTACATTGCCTACACAAGATGTAGTCTACCTGTGTGCTCCTACCTC
Organism: Plotosus lineatus; assembly: GCA_024760905.1. Lineage (NCBI taxonomy): Eukaryota > Metazoa > Chordata > Actinopteri > Siluriformes > Plotosidae > Plotosus > Plotosus lineatus. Next base: position 34,152,557 of record CM045734.1, on the reverse strand, counting down.
TGCTTTTATAAGTCACCCTATGCTCCTGTCTCTTCTGGAAGGAAGTATTCACTGCAGCCATTTCCATCCTTTTTGCAAAAGCCAACATCTGTCCTTCTGTGTTCCTGTCCTGGATACCAAACCTGCCCATCACTTCCTTGTCCCCTCTGTCGCCTGCACCAACATATCCATTAAAGTCTGCACCAAAGACCACTCTTTCACCTCTGGGGGTACTCTGCATCACTTCATCTAACTCACTCCAGAATCTTTCCTTCTCTTTTAGCTCACATCCTGCCTGGAGGGCATACAGTAAGCACTAACAACATTGAACATCACACCTTCAATTTCTAACTTGAGACTCATCACTCTGTCTGACACTCTTTTCACTTCTAGAACATTCCTGACAAACCCCTCCTTCAAGATGACTCCTACTCCATTTCTCTTCCCATCCACACCATGATAAATCAGCTTAAACCCTGCTCCTAAGATTCTAGCTTTGTTATCTTTCCACCTGGTCTCCTGAACACACAGTATGTCCACCTTCCTCCTGTGAATCATGTCACCTGCTTGTTACCATTTTCTGTCATAGTTCCAACATTCAAAGTCCCTACTCTCAGTCCTAGACTCCTACCTTTCATCTTCTCTCACTGCCTACAGACACAGCTCCTGCCTCTCCTTCTTCGACCAACAGTAGTCCAATTTCCACCAGCACCCTGTTGGTTAACAGCACTGATGGCGGTTGTTGATACCTCGGGCCTCGGCCGATCCAGTTTGGAAGTTATAGTAATGATTTGCATGTTTAATTTGGCATAGGTTTTCCGACGGATGCCTTTCTTGACACAACCCTCTGCATTTATCCGGGCTTGGGACCAGCATGAGAACATTGGCTTGCGCCCCCCATTTAAAAAAAAAACTATTACCCACTATCTTCATCAAATGGGTGATTATGGCCGAGCAGCAAGATGCAACCTCTTCTTCAACCAGCAAATATTAACTCTGAAATTTTGGGTGTCTATTTACTTTTGTCCGGTCTTTCTATAATTAGATTTTTTTATGTTTCTCCTCATGCATGATCAGACAAGTCTATTCTTGGTCTTCCATCCAATTGTTCTTATGAGATTACATGTGATGGCCTCGAACTGTAATTCTTTTCATATTTCATTGGAATCACTGTGATAAAGAGTGAACATGAGCAGCTACTCAAAGTGGAAACTTGAGCGCTGTTCAATTTTAGACTGTATATAAATAAAGATCCTCAAAGACGAAAGAATCTTTTTGGAATTAAATCTGACCACAAGGAAAGAAAGTATCATTTACCGGGGGTATCTTGTTCAAATGAAACCAAGCTTATGCAATCACAAACATAATTATGGTGAACTCATTGAGTTGATTGTTATAGCTAGATAAGACATACTTTAGTGATCTCTGAGGTGAAATTTAAGTCAGCAATTTGTTGCTGTTTGACAAATAACCATTCCGTGGAAAGACTTGCAAGTTGTAATGCGAAGCATAACATCGAAAAGATTTATGTTATGCTTCGTTCTTTGGATTCAAAACATACATCAGATTTTGGAATGTTATGTAGTTCATTTCGATTCATTAATTTAATAAACGCTCCACACCCCTGGGAAAAATCTACACACTTGAAATATATCGTTTTTACGTCACAGAAAACAAATTGTAATATAACAAAAATAGTAGCAGAAAATTCTGGTTTTCTAAAACATGAAATTACATAACTGTAATCAGCGCACACACACACACACACCTTTTTTGAGGGACAAAAGAGTCAAAATTTCAAGCATACAGCCAATTCCATGTTTTTTAATATACTGTATTTCATGTAATGTTATTATACAGCAATAAAAAGACTACTTCTGGAAAACAGAATTATCATCACTTGTTTGAAGTATGCATTGGTCAGGACTTGTTTGCGATCTTATCTAACAGGATGTACATTTTTTCTCGGCATTCAGAAAAGAAGGATATCGTGATGTTTACGAGACAGCAGTGTCTAAATTGCAACTTTCTAGGGAAGCTGTACATACACTAAAGGTTTGAATAGGTGCTGTAGTTTATGCCCATTGGCATTGAAATTCACCCCATCGCACAAGGACAGAAGTTTCTTGAAAAACATTCACTTTTTCCTCAAAACATTTATTGTTCATATTATCATGCAGGGTTACACAAAATACTACTTGTCAACCACACATTGTATTATTTCAGAAAAACAAAAATCAGCGTTGTGTTTCACATTGTTTCTTGTGAAAATAAATTTACCCAATGTGAATTTTTTGCTTGCAGTTTTTTGTACTTTCTCACTCACGTAATGGCTGGAAAAAATCATGCAGTCACACTGAGTGCTGAAATTATATTTAGTATCTGTTCAACATCCATACAAATGAAAAATATGAGTTCGGATTAAATGTCACAAGAATTATTTAAGCTGGGATATCAAAGCTTATATACATAGAAAAGTACAAACGGGCGCGTGTGTGTATGTATATATGTAATTTTTTTTTTAATCATGCATGTCTGTATTTAGAACTAATATAATTTCATAACTTTTCCCCTTCATACTGCATGATTGCACTTTTGACATTAATTAAACCAACTTCATCTATTTGAAGTTTCACAAAGTCAGAATACTTAGGTGTTGAACAAAAGTTATTTTGTCTCATGTCTCTGATTCGTGTATTTGCGGCAAAATAAAACCTAGGTCAATATTCTTAAGTGTATAAAGTCCTTTAATTTCATAATATTTGCTAGAGATTGTATTAGCACTTTTTTGTCCAGTTTTATCCTGCATTTTGTCCTCCTAAATGAATTGTTCTAATGTATATTACAGTATATTAACCTGTTATGATTAATGAGATGCTTATGTGAAATGTTACAGCAAACTTTTGCCCTCCTCCTTTTCGAAGCTGACTTCAGAGTAAATGACATGTGAAAGAATTGTGATAAAGCTGGTGAAGTGCACATGCTCTCGGCTTTGTGCCTGTAATGAAGCCGTTAAACAGTCAGGCATGCTTCTCAGGCCACTTTCCTGGCATGTGTTCAGCATACAGTAAGAACAGCAAGATGGTGTTCAGTCCAATATAGGCGACCTTTCAACATACACAGTGACGTTCCAGTGCAGTGTCAAGTTACAGAAATTTTAAACAGAAGTTATATATAAATACCTTGTCCAGTTACCACACAGCACAATATGAAATAACATTTATGACCATGCTCAAATATTAGGCTCATTATTTAAATACAAACTGGATTCCAAAAAAGTTGGGACACTACAAATTGTGACTAAAAACTGAATGCAATGATGTGGAAGTGCCAAATTTCAAATATTTTATTCCGAATAGAACATACTAGTCCTTCTCAAAAAATTAGCATATTATGTTGAAGTTCATTATTTTCTGTAATGTACTGATAAAAATTAAACTTTCATATATTTTAGATTCATTGCACACCAACTGAAATATTTCAGGTCTTTTATTGTTTTAATACTGATGATTTTAGCATACAGATCATGAAAACCAAAAATCCCTATCTCAAAAAATTAGCATATTTCATCTGACCAATAAAAAAAGTGTTTTTAATACAAAAAAAAAAAATCAACCTTCAAAAAATTATGTTCAGTTATGCACTCCATTCTTGTTCAGAAATCCTTTTGCAGAAATGACTGCTTCAATGCGGCATGGCATGATGGTAATCAGCCTGTGGCACTGCTGAGGTGTTATGGAGGCCCAGGATGCTTCGATAGCGGCCTTAAGCTCATCCACGGTGTTGGGTCTGGTGTCTCTCAACTTTCTCTTCACAATATCCCACAGATTCTCTATGGGGTTCAGGCCAGGAGAGTTGGCAGGCCAATTGAGTACAGTAATACCATGGTCAGTAAACCATTTAGCAGTGGTTTTGGCACTGTGAGCAGGTGCCAGGTCATTCTGAAAAATGAAAATCTTCATCTCCATAAAGCTTTTCAGCAGATGGAAGCATGAAGTGCTCCAAAATCTCCTGATAGCTAGCTGCATTGACCCTGCTCTTGATAAAACACAGTGGACCAACACCAGCAGCTTACATGGGCACCCTAGACCATCACTGACTGTGGGTACTTGACACTGGACTTCAGGCATTTTGGCATTTCCTTCTCCCCAGTCTTCCTCCAGACTCTGGCACCTTGATTTCCGAATGACATGCAAAATTTGCTTTCATCCGAAAAAAGTACTTTGGACCACTGAGCAACAGCCCAGTGCTGCTTCTCTGTAGCCCAGGTCAGGCGCTTCTGCCGCTGTTTCTGGTTCAAAAGTGGCTTGACCTGGGGAATGTGGCACCTGTAGCCCAGTCCACTGCTTCCACAGATCTCCCAAGGTCTTGAATCGGCCCTTCTTCACAATCTTCCTCAGGGTCCGGTCACCTCTTCTGGTTGTGCAGTGTTTTCTGCCATACTTTTTCCTTCCCACAGACGTCCCACTGAGGTGCCTTGATACAGCACTCTGGGAACAGCCTATTCGCTCAGAGATTTTTTTCCTGTGTCTTACCCTCTTGCTTGAGGCTGTCAATGATGGCCTTCTGGACAGCAGTCAGGTCGGCAGTCTTAACCATGATTGCGGTTTTGAGTAATGAAAAAGGCTGGGAGTTTTTAAAAGCCTCAGGAATCTTTTGCAGATGTTTAGAGTTAATTGGTCGATTCAGATGATTAGGTTAATAGTTCGTTTAGAGTACCTTTTCATGAAATGCTAATTTTTTGAGACAGGAATTTTGGGTTTTCATGAGCGGTTTGCCAAAATCATCAGTATTAAAACAATAAAAGACCTGAAATATTTTAGTTTGTCTGCTATGAATCTAAAATATACGAGTTTATTTTTTTATCAGTACATTATAGAAAATAATGAACTTTATCACAATATGCTAATTTTTTTGAGAAGGACTAGTAGATGACAGGGTCAGAAGTTTAAACTGAGAAAATGTAACATCTTAAGAGGAAAACATGTTGATTTTTAATTACATGGTGTCAACAAATCTCAAGAAGTTGGGACAAGGCCATTTTCACCCCTGTGAGGCGTCCCCTCTTCTTACAACAGTCTGCAAACGTCTGGGGACCGAGGAGACAAGTTTAGAAACAGGAATGCTGTCCCATTCTTGTCTAATACAGGCCTCTAATTGTTCAACTGTCTTGGGCCTTCTTTGTTGCACTTTTCTCTTTGTGATGCACCAAATGTTCTCTATAGATGAAAGATCTGGACTGCAGGCTGGCCATTTCAATACCCGGATCCTTTTCTACGCAGCCATGATGTTGTAATTAATGCTGAATATGGTCTGGCATTACCATGTTGAAAAATGCAAGGTCTTCTCTGAAAGAGACAACGTCTGGATGGGAGCACATGTTGTTCTAGAACCTGACTATACCGTTCTGCATTGACGGTGCCTTTCCAGATGTGCAAATTACCCATGCCACACGCACTCATGCAACCACATACCATCACAGATGCAGGCTTCTGAACTGGGTACTGATAACAACTTGGGTTTTTCTTGCCCTCTTTAGTCCAGATGACATGGTGTCCCAGTTTCCCATCAAGAACTTCGAATCGTGATTCGCTGACCACAGAACAGTTTTTCACTTTGCCACACTCCATTTTAATTGACCCCTGGCCCACAGAAAACGCCTGCGCTTCTGGGTCCTGTTTAGAAATTGCTTCTTCTTTGCATTGTAGAGTTTCAGTCACAGCGGCGGATGGCACGGTGGATTGTGTTCACCGACAATGGTTTCTGGAGTATTGCTGAGCCCATTCTGTGATTTCCCTTACAGTAGCATTCCTGTTTGTGGTGCAGTGCCATTTAAGGGCCCAAAGATCACGGGCATCCAGTATGTTTTTTTGGCCTTGACACTTAAGCACAGAGATTGTTCAGATTTTCTGAATCTTTGGATAATGCTATGTACTGTAGATGATTATAACGTCACACTCTGCAATTTTTTGTTGGGAAACAGCTTTTTTGATATTGTTGCACTATGTTTCTGCACAACATTGGGGTAATTGGTGATCCTCTACCCATCTTCGCTTCTGGGAGACACTGCCACTCTGAGAAGCCTTTTTATACTCAGTCATGTTCCCAATGGACCTCATTAGTGGTAATTGGTCTTCCAGCTGTTTGCTATAAATGCAGTTGACTCCCAGCCTCTCCCTGAGTTGGCTGGGATGGGCACCAGCCTCCCCGCGACCCTAATTAGGAGGAAGCGGTTACAGAAAATGAACTAATGATGATATTTTTCCCTTAAAATGATACACGTTCTCAGTTTAAACTTTCAACCTGTTCATAAATTTAGAGTCTGAATTTTATTTTCTACAATTGTAGCTGATGCAAACTATACTATGTCAGTCATGGTTTGTGCCAAGAAAGAAATAATGGCAATTCTGACAACTTTTATTTTTATGCATTGAAAAATATATTCAGTTAAATAGCCGAGAGTTTTGTGGACTTTTTTCACCCATGTTCATATGTAAATAAATAAAAAAAAGTTCATATGTTGTCACACACCTTTTATCAACATCTTGCTTCTCAAGTCATTTTCCAAACTGTTCTATCCTTTATTAGGGTCATGGGAAGGCTCGAGCCCATCGCAGATGACTCCAGGCAAAGACTGGGTTACACCCTGAACTGCAACACAGGGCCAGACCCCATTACCATGGAACAGTCAATCAGCCTCATGTGCAGAGCACCCAGAGGAAAGCCACACAAGCATGGGAAGAGCAAACTTCAACCAGAACTATGACAAACACAGGACCTTCTAGCTGTAAGGCAGAACTGTTGCCTGTTTTATCACCATGTAGTACTATGTTTTAATTCTACAGTGACCATAAAAGTCAAACAGGGTGTAACTTTTAGCTATCAAAATAAACGTATATTGAATTAACTGCATTGGCTTCGCTTCCACACTTCTGCACTGCTCACAGATCTGGAATGTTCCTTCAGGCTTGGGCCTTTAATCATTTAGCACTTTCTTGAGCCAACATCACTGTGAAGGACAGCTTGTGCAATGCTGTCGCATTCTGTATTCTAGAAAATTCAAGGAGGGAGTCAGTCTTGCTCTCACAGTGCTCCAGAAAAATATTTGCTAGTGGCAGTATTGTAATCCTCAAAGCTTTTCTTGGGAAGTACTGCCTTAGAATTGGAAGTACTGAACACTTCACCATTACTGTCTTGCATGAAATGATTGTCAGCAGTTACCATCCCTGTAAATACCATAACGATGTGTCTCTTTCGCAGAAGTTACAAGCAATATTATTAAACTTGTGATCACTTTGTACGGTACAAGAAAGCCAATGTACTTTGAGTGAGTAGCAGGGTATGTATAAGCGATAGCATTACTATGATATGATAAAATGGTACAATGTAGAATTGTTTGACTGTATTTATTTCTTTGATAAATATTGATATAATATTTTTTAAACTGGAACAGTGAAATTAACCACGTGTATCTTCTGAGATCTGAGGTTATTATATGACAAGTGAGCCATAAAACATACCATTTAAAACTGAAGCAAACTGTTTGTCTTACAAATAAATAATACATGTACTTTGTTATGCCCAAACTCCATAAACCATATTCGACGTAATAGGCGCCCAGGGTGCTTTAAAAATTGGATTGGGTGGGTGGGTGGGCACTTATTAAAATGTTACCAGCGGAGTGGAACGTAAGTGCTTATTACCATAGAGGTGGAAAGCATGAATAATAACAGAACAATAAAACAGTTTTACAGGTATTTGTGTTATTCATTTTGTGGCATCAATCAAATTACTTACACGAAAGCTGAAAATAAACAGAAAACTGCATTTTTTTTTTTTTTGAGACCCCTTACTTTTCCCTTCTGGTGCTGTTCCTTTAAACATTTTCCTAGAAGTAAAATCGAGCCAATCAACATGAATTTCAACTTTAGCACATGGCATGTTGAACCAATCAAAATGAACATAAACAAAAGCACATGTCCAGAAGTGATTAAATTTATGAAGTTAATGAGAAGGAGAATCGGGGGGAAAAATACTCGTCATCACTTTCTGACATCACTTTCTGATTGGTCCATACCTGGCTCATGGCGCCATTTATTCAGAGCATTCTATATCTGCCCCAGTGGCAGGGGGGTCTTGAAATACAGTGTAAACTCACTTTTACAGGCAGTGAATGGCTCAATTTATAGTTACAGATAGTGATCGAATAAAATTGGTAAGTTTGATCCACGATTTTGCTCCCAGTACACATGGACAGTTATACATAAGATCAAGGGGGGCTTATTGGAGCAGGACACTTATTACGTCGAATACGGTATATACTTATTTAATAAATTGTTCTAGTGTACCAGTCTGGCTTACAGTCAGTTCTGAGGGGTTGTCCTTGCCATCATCTGTGTGTCCATATATCTTGTCTGATTCAGTTGCACTTGCACACTTCAGGTTTAAGGAAAGTCTGACAGCATCTTTGTGTTGAGTGCTGTTCTCGTGCTTTTTGATAGTTGAAATTTGTATATTTGATGAACCAACAATGGCCATGACATTAATTTTCTTTCTTTCCTTCCAGGCTTTTTCAAAATAATTGTGTTGCTTGATTTTCTGATGATTGGAATGACAAATCTCCACTGCCCTGTTCATGAAACACAAGCCACAAGTAACTCTTCGCCCACTGAGCTCGCATTGCGTCTGTCTCATTTCCTGTATGTCTCTTTGCTGAGACTGTCACTGTGTCTTCGCCTTTAGCAAAAACATCACCAATTATTGTAATATAAAATCATTTACAGTACTTTGATTTGTTTGAAGTGTGTTTTACGACGGCAGATGATTGAATACCCTCCAAGAAGGTGATTCCTAAATTTTCCCAGAGATATATCAATACAGTCATCTTGAAAAGTACACATTTTTTTCTGTTCTATGCTTTAACTGATCTTTTCCTTTCGGCTGCTCCCTTCAGTGGTTGCCACAGTGAATCATCTGTCTCCATTTCACCTGATCCTGTACATCATCTTCTCTTACACCACTCTTACCTTCTTGTCTTCCTTCACCACATCCATAAATCTTCTCTTTGGTCTTCCTCTAGGCCAGGGGTCTGGAACCTATGGCTCATGAGCCAGATGTGGCTCTTGTGATAACTGTATCTGGCTCTTAGATAAATCAGGTGATCTTTCTTAACAGAATAATGAATACATAATTTCACTGTCATTTAAATAAAAATACAAAAAAAAGCCATCAAAAGAAAACGACAACAGATGAATAAATCTTGCGCATTTAAATCTATACATCCATTTTCAATGCCACATGTCACTGTTGCGCGCAGCAGAGAGCCAATCCTTTCTGTACGCCAGTATGCTGGTGGGTCCGATACCTTAAAACTCTAATTTTATTGGATTATAACAGCCACAGACTGCACGTGTTGTTTTTGAGTAAAGAGGTACATTTCCTCATTTTTGATCAGCTCATTTGCACGAAGCCAAGCACAGCTGGCAAGCAAACACAAATGGACAGACATGGAAAAACTACAACCCGCAGACCAGCTAATTGCCAAAACTTGGATTGCGCTTCCTGTCACATACCAAACACTGCAGCGTGTGAGTCTTGACCATGTTTGGCTCCACATGTGCACGTGAGCAGTCTTTCTCACCTGAAAAACATCAAGATCAACCTGCGGTCACATTTAACAGATGGAAGCCTAAACACCTGCATGTAGCTGAACCTCACCACGTATCAACCAGACTACAAAGCCATTAGCAAAACCAGGCAGCACCAGAAGTCGCATTAATAGAAAGAAGTACTTTTCTCATTCAAAATTTTGTTATGAATTGAATTTTGTTATGACAGTGTCGTTTAAAATAAATTCAGAATCTTATTATACTCTCAAATTGTTGGTCTTCTTTTTCAATTTAGTTGTATTTAGTATTAAAATATATATATATATATATATATATATATATATATATATATATATATATATATATATATATATGAGAGAGAGAGAGAGAGAGAGAGAGAGAGAGACGCCCTGACTTAAGTTTTTAATTGGTTCCGGACGGCTGAACCAAGTTGAAAGTGAACGTAAGTTGTTACAGTGACGTATGACATATGACGCTCATACTGTACTATACATCCATAAACACCATTACCGTATCTCATAAAACACCCCTAAATCAATTATTATAAACATAACATTGTAAAATAATATCAAATATATCAAATAATATCAACATTAATTTCAAATAAGTCACTTATTTATACCGACTCACTTTACATGAAGCTTCAAACAGCAAATCAATGCTTACAATATGTGAGGCGCTCAAAACCGAAAGTAGTGTACTTGCGATAGTGTACAGTCTGCCCCCAACTTACGAAATTAATCCGTTCCAGATCCGTTAAATATGTGTTAAAAGTAAAAGAAAATTATTTATTAAACATTTTATTAACATATTAAACCATTTTATTGACATATTTATTAATTAAACCATTGTTAAATATTTTTATGAACACACAACACCGCTCTCTCTCTTTCTCTATCTCTCTCTCTCGCGCGCACGTGATGCGGGCCACGCCCACAAGACGTGGAATTCAAAGCACATGCCCTGCTTGACAAACTCAACTTTAATTTGATTTCTTGAGGGATCGGCATTCCAGATGAGCTCAAATGCACCCACATTTATTGAATTCAAACAACTTAAAAAACTAAACTAATAACTAAACAGTGAAGCTTCCTTCTGTTTCTATCCGAGAGGCCAGCGGGGCGGGATGTTGAGGGATGTTGAGCAACTCGCACGTCGTGTGAAATTTTGATTGGCATGTTTGAATTTCTTTTCATAAGAGGGGGTTGTTTTGTATCTCGGGGACGGAAACTCAAGAAAATGTTTTCGTAACCCGGGGATTTCGTACACAGGGGTCTTCGTATGTCGGGGGCTGACTGTACTTGCTGTGGGTTATATGGACTTCCAGTCTTTCAAGTGCGCAAAGGTGGCGTTGAACTCATTTAGAACACAGCCTGCACTGATGTGAATCACCAGCAGAGCGGAGAGTTCTCTTTCCTGGATTCAGGTTTTCATTCATTTTACAACTCTCTTGGCTTAACTGAGCACGCGTGGTAGATTGCGCCGATCCGAGCAGATAGTTAATTCATCTCTGTGTATGAGACGTACACCCATGCTAGTAGGCTTACGCTTCTGTCCAATCATATTTGCTTAGGGTTACAAAAGTCCGCAAAACAGTGTAAACACAAAGATCACAGAGACAATGTCTTAACACAAGGGTAACACGCTATATAACATATAACATATAACATATATATATATATATATATATATATATATATATATATATAAAAACACTAAACTGGGAAGAAGGGAAAAAGGCACATTCAGTCTGTCGTTTGTAAACAATGGATGCAGTGTCATTACACTACGTACCATCTAAACTCAAAATGTAACTTTATTTAAAAAAAACAAAACAAAAAAAAAAAACGTAAAACGGTTGAACGTAAATCGGGGAGCGTCTGTATGTGTATATATATATATATATATATATATTTTTTTTTTGGCTCTCTTAGTCAAAAAGGTTCCCGACCCCTGCTCTCGGCCTTCTGACTGGCAGTTTCAACCTCAGCATCCTACTACCAATATATTCACTATCCCACCGCTGTATATGTCCAAACCATCTCATGATGCAATAAAAAAAATCATCAAGTCTTTACCAAGTCTTAATATTAACGTGAAGACGATCTCGGTTGGCCATCCCATCACATATTTCAATGTGCCTTTATTTACTTAACAAAAACTAAGTGAAAATACATGAACCATATCCAAAAAATAATAATAATAACAATAATTAAGTACACTCATTGCTTCTATTGGAATCAAAAAGGTCATAAAATACTGTACACAATTTCTCTTGTATAAATTATCTTCTTCTAGGTGTCAGCAATTCTCACCACCGCTATAAAAGCAGAAGTTTTGGATGTTTGCATCCCAGGAACATTATGCTCAGTGTTAAGATATTTCCAAGGAGAAAATACATCAGCAACAATCTTCGCAATCTAATTCTTGCACCCATCACTCTGGAAGAGGTTAGAAGCCAATTTAAAACAATTAGATCCATCAGTCAACAGTCAGAGAGATTATTCTCAAGTGGAAAACATTTTGAGTTCACCCTGAAGTCAAGCCAAACAACGCTTAGAGCATTGTTTTAAAAAAAAAAAAAAGAAAAGAAAAATCACACCAACTCACACCCAACAGGGCTTAGATAGCATGTTACTATTTCTGAACTCATCATTCTGCCTCTTATCAGGTGTATGCCCTTCTGCTCCAGGTTTAACCACCTCCAGCTTTTATATACAGAAGTCCTATTTCTTAGTTTTCAATGGTATGACAATTTATTGTAGGTTCATTGTGTAATCTTAAACTATAATTATCAATGACATTCACACTAGAAATCAGTGATTAGCAAACAAACTCTTACAACATTCAAAGGAATAGAGATAGACAGATTGCACTAAAAATAGTGATATTGGCCTTTGTTTACCTTTAAAGCTATTTTTGACTTTTCAAAGCCACTTCTGTCCTGTCCAAAATACATTATATTCAGTGCAAGTGAAGAAAACTAGCTGGATCTATTTTGCATCTTTAAAATTGAGTATGCTTATTTTACCTTAGAGTATCATACCTTGCTAAAAAAATCCATGTCAGTCAGGACAGCCACCAGTCGCCAAAGCAGTTAAGTTCAACAAGCACCGTATTTTTACGGGCCACAAGACGTATCGGACTATAAGGCGCAATAACAACGAACGGCAATTGAACAGTCTAGTTTCATGCACAAGGCTCACCAGATTAATAGGTGCATTATATGAAACAAAAGTCAGATAAGCCAAACTTGATTCAACTCATTCACAATAACTCATCACTGTTCAGTTGTAACACACAAAATATAAAATAAAACAATTCACAATAACTCAACATTGTTCAGTTGTAACAATATAAAACAATAAACTCACCTTTTCAGTTCATTCCTCTTCCACAAATTCCTCTTTCCATCAAATTCTTCATCTTCAGTGTCCGACCTTAACAGCTGCGTGATTTTGACATAAAGCCTGGATCCCTCTCACTTGCGACCTGTTGACACCAATATCTAGCAGTTGGAGTTCTTTGGTTAATCCACCTGGAATGAAGGCAAGCTCTGAATTACTTTGTTTCACTTAGATTTTGATGTTATCACTGAGATGGGCGCGCATGGAGTCACAGATCAATAGAGATGGAGATTTGTGGAAAAACTCTACCGGTCTCGTGACATAACTTCTCTCAGCCACTCGCGTATTACTCAGCGAGTCACCTGACTACGGTAGCCGTAATGCTCCGACAATCCATCAAGCGGTGTGGTCTCGTCAACACATAAGGCACACCTGATTATAAGGCGCACAGTTATTCCGTGAAAATTAAAGAGTTTTAAGTGCGCCTTATAGTCCGGGGAAACCCGGTAGATCAATTATTTGCAAACTTGTTGAACGGAAACCTATGAATTACCTCTATGCACTCATTTGTTGAGCCACATAATCCTATCAGGGTCGCTGGGAGGCCAGAGCAAGTACCTGGAGTACCTGAAGAAAACCACAGAAGCACAGAGAGAGCATACAAGCTCCACACAGCAAAAATTCTCTCTGAGCTGTGAAGTGGTTGTGTTAACCATCGTGCCTTCTGAATTACCTCCAATGAAAAATCAAATAACACATCAGCAGAGCAATTAAAAAATATTTGTTGAAGTATTAAAGGATCTCAACGATAAATGGAAGCAGTGAACTTGAGCAGCTCACTGTGTTCTGGCTGAAGCTTAAGTTCTTAGCCGGGTCGGTTCCGAAACACTTGATGATCAGACTACAGGCCAGATAGAAAAAGCAACTGATGCGAACTGACTTTTATTGAATTTTGAAATGTATTGCATTATTAACACAAATAAATACAAACAATGTCAAAATGAATAAAAAATGGACGACAGTGGCAAGTCTCAAACTTTTCACAAATTTTCCGTATAGAAGCTTCCAAATTGTGGCTTCTCCTTGTGCATGAAAAAAAGAGTCATCTGTGAGCAAAACAACAAACAACTTTGCAATTTCTCACAGACTGAGAAGAGGTTGCAATATTCTCAGAATTTTTTTTTTTTTTAGTCATGGCAAATTGACATCCAAGTCTGTCTCTTTTCTATTAGGCCTCCAGTGTGATTCCCCCTTTAAACATATCAAAACTACTGATTTATTCGTTTTTTAAACTCTGAATCGACTCCAAAATGTAGGATTTTATCCGTTAGAGGCCTGTGTGGAAGTCAGTCGGTGGATGAGTATGCTCATACAAATATTAAGTAACTTCCAGCACGGGCCTCTGATTTTGGGTTCAAATTTTTACAGATAGTGATATTTCAAACGTATATCCAAAATAAGTACTTTTTTGGTAAATTTAGAAAACAGCTATTTGACCAAAAAGAAAATTGCGAATATTTGACCCACCCACGACGTAACCAACAGTTCATTCCAACTACTGCAGCAAGCCGGAATAGTCCATTTGAATCGGAGTAGGGGGAGGCAGGATAATAATTCACTTGGAACAGCCGAGTGCGCGAGTAGCTCGAGACGGTAGTACTGCAAGACAAGACAAACTGTATCCCGAAGGGGGGACCGAACAAGCGGATAATAAAATGCAGAAATAGCCGACCTTTTACTCGTGTTCTTCTCATAACCGAAGGTGGTTTGGTTTCGCGCCGGTAACACGGCGAGGAGGCGGTGGGGTGACGAGTGACAGGCGCTCCGCGTGCACTAAACCCGGTTCTTCACTTTGGTCCTCTTATTTTTTATTTATTTATTTTTTTCCGTACACAGGTTCGCCGTTTGTCTGAAGGCATGCTGGAAAAACTCGATGTCGAAGATGAAGGTAAGCATTAAAACCATGAACCTGGTGCAGTTTATGTCTTCCACGGTGTCTCAATGAATGAGTATTTTTAGTCCCGACGCAGTTCACTGAGCTCACACAGCTTCTCAGCGCGTGCCATGTTGCACACATCCTCGTCTATTTCAGTCTTCCACCACAGCTTCAATATGACCTCCTTACAAGCTCCACACTTACACTGCTGCACAGTTTTATGGACTGTTTGCACCACAGATTTAGTGTTTTCAGCCTACCAGGTTTATTTTCCCTTTACCACACCGCCTGGCCTCATGCAAGACCGAGTTTCATATCAATTGCACAGCAAGAGAGTTATGTGGCTGATGAATACACCATATCAGAAGAGTTTCTGAAAATCCAACATCTGTAATGCTTTTCACTCAATCAGTGCAAGTTCAAGAACTCACCCAAACCCAACACACCCCTCACACCAGTGTACTTGCTGCTGTTTTGCCATAAAAGTATAAAACGTTGTCAAATTCTTGCTTGAAGAGTACATGTGATAGTTGTTTTTTTTTCACTTTTTGGGGGGGGACAGGCACACACACATGTTGTTAGTGTTAAATAGCTGTGTTAGACATGTTTAAATTTGCTGTCTGGAAAATTTGAGCTGCCTGTAAACACAAGGTTTTCCCTGATTTTATTTATTTATTTTGGTACACTCCTGTGTCACAACCCCCCCCCCCCCCCCCTCCCCATCTGACCCCCGCTAGTTAGGGGTCCAAGTGTCAGCTTGGAACCCTATAGTTAGGTATGTGACCAAAAAAAATTCACTTGATGTCAAAAGAAAGGGCTTTAAAGAAACCTGAAGTCATCTATATGCAATAAATATTAATAAAGTTTTGCCAGATTAAGGTTTCTCCATCTATGCACCATTTCATTCCCTAATAGGAAACAAAATAATTGTGTAACCAAACTCAAAGGCGACGGTGTTCAAACTGACAATTTTATTTATTTCATGGACCGGACTCACCAGCTTGTGAACCAAAAAAAAAAAAAAAAGCCATCTGTTATGGTTCCATGAAATTTACAGGAAATTAAGAAAACAACATTTAAAAGAAAAATATTAAATCAACTGGCCTTAAGAAGTAGACAATGTGATTTTTCAACCCTATATTTTGTCAAGACAATTTCCAAACTTGCGCACACTGATGAAAAAACTAATTCAAGATTTTGACGATAGATAATATGGACTTGGCCGTCACTATCTGTGTTGAACTGAATGCCAACATTGAAATGAGTGAATTTCAGCACAATATATTAACACGCCCTAATCCAGTGCTCAGGTAATAACGCTAAACTTGCAAAACTAAAATGTATTGTTAAGATCACAAGTGCATACCTACATAGGTTTTAATTGCACCATTACATTTTTCCTCCACTTTTTTAACCATAAAAATGTGGTCCACATCACAGAGCAATTTTTCCTTTAGTGTAATTTCATGAAAAATGGAACGTGACCGGGAAAAAATTATTTTCAGTTATAGAGTCAGAAAGGTTTATGCATTAACATAAACACAAGATTTTCTGTGAGTAAAACCAGATGAACTGCTCTAGTTATCTACATGTATGATGGTGATAAATTCTGAGATAATGGAGTGGGAGGTTTTTTTTGTCTTGATTCGCTAGAGATGCCAGTTGCCTGGCCATCGGCTATGGAGTTCAATGATGTTTTGTTGTCAGTGTGATTTTTAAGGATTAATATTTGGTTCTGACACACTGTATGTTCTTAATGCATGTACCGCTATAAAGGCGAGGCATGTCAAACAGTTTCCTCAGAAATAGTTTCCTCAGATTTACTAAATCATTAAGAATATTTTCTCCACACAAGATGGAGGTGGGACTGCATCAAGGGTCAGCTCTCAGCCCCTTCTTGTTTGCTATGGTGATGGACAGGCTGACAGACGAGGTTAGACAAGATTTCCCATGGACTATGATGTTTGCAGATGACCTTGTGATCTGTCGTGAGAGCAGAGAACAAGTGCAGGAAAATCTAGAGAGGTGGAGGTATGCCCTGGAAGGGAGGGGAATGAAGATTAGCCTCAATAAGACAGAATACATGTGCATGAATGACAAGGACCCAAGAGGAACGGTGAGATTACAGGGAGCAGAGATAAGAAAGGTGGAGGATTTTAAGTACTTAGGCTCAACAGTCCAGAGCAATGGAGAGTGGAAAAGAGGTGAAGAAGCGTGTGCAGGCAGGTTGGAATGGTTGGAGAAAAGTGTCCGGTGTGATGTGTGATAGGAGAGTATCGGCAAGAATGAAAGGAAAAGTGTACAAGACGGTGTTGAGGCCAGCGATGTTGTATGGTTTAGAAACAGTGGCCCTGGGGAAAAGACAGGAGGCAGAGCTGGAGGTAGCAGAGATGAAAATGTTGAGGTTCTCTTTGGGAGTAACAAGGATGGATAGGATTAGGAATGAGCACATCAGAGGGACAGCACATGTAAGACGTTTTGGAGTCAAAGTCAGAGAGGCTAGATTGAGATGGTTTGGACATGTACAGAGGAGGGATAGTGAGTATATTGGTAATAGGATGCTGAGGCTGGAACTACCAGGCAGAAGGCCTAGAGGAAGACCAAAGAGACGATTCATGGATGTGGTGAAGGAGGACATGAAGGTCGTTGGTGTAAGAGAAGAAGATGCAAAGGATAGGGTGAGATGGAGGCAGATGATTCGTTGTGGCGACCCCTGAAGGGAAAAGCCGAAAGGAAAAGAAGAAAGCAAATCAGTAAAATATTTGAGAAAAAAAATGTTAGTCATGTTAATTAATCTGATGTAACGGCCAGCACATAGTTTTTCACAACCCTGAAGACAGTGATGCTAAGTACCTCACTTCTTGTTCTCTAATGCAGACAGTGTATTAGTAAACCTCCTCCTCCTGTATACCTTGAGTTCACAATCATGTATCATTCTTCGTCTTTAGCGAATTCTGAAATAAAGTTTAATGTAGGGCAGTGGTGGTAAGATGCTGGATTGCTGATTCGAATGTCGGGGTTCAAACCCCACTGTCAACGGTTGCCACTGCTGCGCCCCCCCAGTGCAGCTAACTGGGTTATCAGAGGCCAGTCATGTCTCTCACTGTCTATGTAAAAGAACCTTTATTGACTTTCCACAAGAGTAGCTGCATAGCCTTCAGCGTGTTTCTGTATTGCAATGGCCTAGAGAGCTGTCCAGGTATCAGCCTCCCCACGACCATAATTAGGGTTAAGCGGTTCAGAAAATGAATGAATGAATGAATGAAGTTTAATGTGAATTTCATGCATCTTTTTCTTGTAACGTCAGTCACATTTACATTTTTGTGTTCATGAGAAAACAGGAACATCATTGAACGGCCTTTTTCCTCTGCCTAAATGCGTTAACACTTTAACTATACCCATATAAAAGAATAGAGACTTATGATTTCATTTGTGAGTCTGGTTTGAATGGCTCAGACACCTTACAAATGTAATGTCTGTTACGGTGCGATTGCCCTCTTAGACCTTTCAAATTTGCCGTATTGGATTTTGTGCGACTGGATTTTGCATAATTATGATTTTGGCAAAGAATTACATCATCGTCTGAATGGTTGGGGTGATTGGCAGAAAATCTAACGTGTTGTCTTTGTCACATGCCACCATTGCATCATTTCTTGTACACAATGACAAAGGCTTCGTTTACCTGATATTCCAAAATTGAAAGTAATTCACACACTTTCACATGCCCCGTTTTCATGTTAAACATATGTAAGTTTTCTACACAATAACTAACTTTTTAATAGATGCAAATTTAGACTTGTAGAACATTTGTGAGCCACTTCACCGAAAGTAGGCTCTTGGGTCCACAAATGAGATTTTTAGATAGAGGAGGCCCAAAGCTGCAAAATTCAAAAGGTTTGTCAATACAGTCAAACCTCGGCTGACGAACGCTTAAGCTCACGAACTTTTCGCCTCAAGAACTTTAAATTCGCGAAAGTATAGTCTCGGCTGACGAACTACTTTTCGGCGGACGAACCAAATCACGCGGTCGAACAGCGCCACGGTGGCGGCCACGAGAAGCTGACGCACGCTCACAGCGTCACAGTTCGTCACCCCCTTTCTTTGAATGCGGAAGTGGTTTGTGTTTGCTAGACATTTTCGACCATATTGAGTGTACTTTTGCTATTATGGGACCGAAAAAGACCCCACCACAGGCGGAGATCATTGAAAAACACGAACGAGGTGTGCGTTTGTGTGACTCAGCGTCCCAGTACCAGTACGCTAAGTCTACCACCATCCTTAAGAACAAGGAAGCTATTAAGGGTGCGTGTGTGGCTATGCGTGTTTCCAAACAGTAGGCGTTTCCAAACACTCCTTCCAAACAGTAAGTCCCTCCCTCCTCCTCCTCCCACTCCATTCCATCAAGCCATCAACTACCATCACAAAGGTAAATAAAACGACTTTATTATACAGTACAGTTTATTTCTTTAATTACAATACAATAGACATTTATTATACATAAAATAAGGTATATTTTTGTGTAGTTTTAAGGCTTATTTAGTAGAAAATTATGTTTTATGGGGACCTGGGAATGGATTATTCTCATTTTAATGGTTTCTTATGGGAAATAAATGTTCGGAAGACGAACTTTTCGCCTCACACACACTTTCTAGGAACCAATTATGTTCGTGAGCAGAGGTATCACTGTACCTTGAAAACTGACCAAGCTGTGCCATTTCTTGTGTCAGCATTCAACTAAAAATTTCAAAAGACGTTTTGGAGAAAAATGAGCACAAAGATTGCCCTTCTTCCAAGATCATTAGTTCCTAGCAACCAAACATTTTTATGCACTTCAACCATATAAACTTTTAGAAAACATGTCTAGGAAAAGTTTTAGGAAGAGATAAAAGAAATCATCCTCATTTTAATCTGACAGGCCCTTTTTAAACCCATCAGTCACCGTGGTAAGCGGTAAGTGTTTTTTTTCCCCATTTCTGTTTATTCCAATAAGATAAATATGTATCTTTTCGACCGTTATATCAAGGCTCAAATGCCTTCAAATGATACTGTCTGTCTTCCTTTCGGCTTTTTCCCTTTTACTCGGGAGTCGCCACAGCGAATCATCTGATTCGCACGTTTGATTTGGCAGAGGTTTTTACGTCGGATGCCCTTCCTGTCACAACCCTTTTTAGCAAGGGACAGAAACACGCTGACGACTTTGCAGCCTACTCTTTACGAATGTCAGCAATGGTTCTTTTACATGCCTCTCACCATAGACAGTGAGAGACATGGCCCGCCTTTGATAACCCAGTTAGCTGCACTGGGGGCCTTCAAATGATACTGACTGAAAAAAAACAAAACAAAAAAAACCACTGTTAGGTTCAAACAATCACACTGAAATTAAGGAAAAAAATATATATATATGTAAAATAACCATATAACAAAATTCTCTGATCTCTTTAGACAAGTAAGCTTCATCAACTCTGCCCTCAGCATTATCATCTTAATCGAAATCCTACTCAGCAGATAAAATCACATCTTCACAAACACCACTCATCACACTTTTATTAACATATGCCTCTTCATCAAGCTGGCATCATCATCATCATCAGTTTGTTTATATGTAAAAGGAATGAAACATTTTAAGTATTTTTCAGGTCTTGACCAATTTTCGTACAAAACTAAACAACCCACGATCCAGCATGTCCAGTCCAGACAAGATTACACACAAATCAAATGATCAAAAAAATTCACAATCGAATTTTGCATGCAGAGAAAAATACTGGCAAAATAATCAAGAACGCCAAGCATTCCGGCATCTTCAAAGCCCAATTCTCGCGTCAAATTTAACATCTATACTAATGCTGCAAGACGTCACAGATGACATTTCACTCTCCTTTTCCAGAAATTATGTGTATTCACAATCTTATAAATAAACATAATGACTGTTATTAGAGAGAAAGAAGGAGATATTATTCTAAACTAGAGTCAGGAAGTCAACCGGAAGTTAACGTGTGACAGGCACTGTGCATGTGCAAGCCTGAGCTGAACAATCAGTGTGCTCGTTTCAGATCTTCCTTAGCAACTAGCATTGTTTGAGCATATCGTCTTCATAACCTTTATTTGCTGAAATGGCATTTTAATATCAAAACACTATCCAAAATGGAGAGACTACTTCACGACCGTTCTTCTGGTGTAGGGATTATAGTGTGTCTTGTACCAAACTCTGTGAATAATTGCAACGAAAACCAGCAAGTTTGCTACTGTTTTTATCTAGTTTTATGAGGGAACTTGCCAGAAAAATGGGGAAAAAAGACATTTTCAGTGAGTTTTAGTCGATTTTGTATGAGCAAGTGATAGTTGAATACTTGTTTTAATAGTTTATGCATATATATATATATATATATATAAATATAAGCTTTTAAATAAAACATCTCATCTGTGTGTGTGTGAGAGAGAGAAAGAAGCTTAACTCTTTAGTTTAGTTTTTTTAAGTTGTTTAATTCTGTAACTTTAATAAATGTGGCGCATTTGAGCTCATCTGGAATTCCCATCCCTCAAGGAATCAAGTTAAAGTTGAGTTTGGACCTCCAATCTGTCAAGCAGGGAATGCGCTTTGGATTC
>CM045734.1:34071063-34126063 GCA_024760905.1 Plotosus lineatus | reverse complement strand
CTTATTGGAGGACCTTGATTTTGCAGATGATCTTGCGCTCTTGTCATCTGCCATGAACCATTTACAACAGAAGACAGGCAAGCTGGAAGTTGGGCTAAAGTTGGGCTGAAGATGAACGGAATGAAGTGCAAAGTCATGAAAGTCAACAGCAAGAGTGAAGAAAAATGAAGGTCAGAGATAAAGAACTAGAGGAGGTGGAGAGTTTCACGTATCTAGGAGTTAATGTGGCCAAAGATGGTGGAGGCACAGCAGACGTCAGAAAGAGGGTGGCTTTGGCCAATGCCCAATTCAAATGACTCTCGATAATCTGGCAAGCCAGAGACATTGGCATAAGGACTAAAACGTCACTCTTTAAGGGCCGAGTACTGTCAGTACTACTGTATGGATGTGAGACCTGAAAGCTGACAAAAGGAGAGGAAGGAAAACTAGACACCTTCCAGAGCAAGTGTCTCAGGAGAATCTTCAAGATCAGATTGCAACAACACATCACCAAACAAACAATTCTTGAGATGGCAAGGGCAGAGATGATCAGCGAGGAGGTGAGAATATGGAGATGGAACTGGATTGGCCATGTCCTGAGAACGGACCCACGGGTTGACTGTACTGTGGCCCTAGAGTGGACACCAGAAGGACGAAGGAAGAGAGGCTGCCCAAAAACAACTTGGCGAAGAATGGTTGAGATGGAGAGAACCATTACTGGCTGGACCTTGTGGAACTCGGCATGCCGTGCAGCTGCAAATCAGCCCCAATGGAGGCAAAATGTCCAAGCCTTATGTGCCCTCTGGCACTGAAAGAATTAAGGTATGGTAAGGTTTCACACAGTGAAGAAGGCCCAACAATGCCATTTCTTCCTCAGGAAGCTGAAATGTACGAAACTCTTGTCTCAGCTGCACAAGAAATTCTACAGCACTACAATAGAAAGTTTTCTGTCTCAGTGAAACTGTGTGTTACGGCAGCTGTACTGCTAAGGACATAAAGGACTTGACCTGGGTGGTGAGAACTGCACAAGGGCTCGTGGGCTGCCGTCTACCAGATGTGGAAACAATATATGCTGTCCGGGTCCAGAAGAAGACTTGCCGCATCGCGATGGATCCCACACACCTGGCAAATGGACTGTTTGTACCACTTCCTTCGGGAAAGCAATACTGAAATATCAAGACCAGCACTAGCATACTCAAAAACAGCTTTTACCCCAGAGTGGTGAAAGCCATCACCACGCCGCCTCCCACCCCCTTGCAATCTCTCTCTCTCTCTCTCTCTTTCTCTGTCTATCTCTTTCTGTCTCACTCACACACACACACACACACATACACAAGCAATTCTCCTCCACTGACACATACTCACTTGCTCACACTCTAACACGGACATGAGTTTTTTGTGAAAGGCTCTTGAATCCACAAAGTCTCTGACTCTATTGCTATTATTTTATTCCATTCCACAGTGCCTCAATGTACATCTTGTATATCTTGGTGTTCGTTTCTCATTCATAGGTACTGAGTTTGTTTCTATTTTATTTTAATTAAATTAGTTAATTGCAGTTTTTGTATTGTTTGAACCTTTTTAACTTGTTTGCACCTTTTAAATGCTGAGAGCCTTATACAGCATTCTGTGGTGTGAACATAATGACAGTAAAGACTCTTGAATTTTGAATTATTATTGTTATTATTAGTAGTAATGGTATTAATATTTTTGTTGTCCGAAAGAAAGTTAAGTCTTCTTTTCTGATGGGAGACAGTTTGTGGACTTAGAGTTGGTGTTGGTGTTTGTTAGTCAACAGTAGCATTTGACTCCCATTAGTAAAGAAGTCTACTTCATATTGCTCATGATTAGTTTGGCTTACAAACTCGTGCCACAAAGGGCCATGTGGCTGCAGGTTTTTGTTTCAACCAAGCAGCAGCACACCTGACTTGACTCATTTAATCAACTGATCTTGGTCTTCAGGCAGCTGATTTGTCAATTTTTGTGCTCTGTACAGAGGCTGACCAATCAACTGCCTGAACACTCAGCCTAGTTGATTAAATGAGCGAAGTCAGAAACCTGCAGCCACATGGCCCTTTGTGGCACGAGTTTGACACCCCTTCCACAGCGTGAGAGATATGGCTGGCCCATGATAACCCAGTTAGCTGCACTGGGGTATATGGCAGCCATATAAAAATATTTCACTGATCTTATGTGATTTGTAGCAAGAACACCTCTTACAGAGCCCAGAATCTCTGTAACACACTGAAGCACTCTGAGTATGGGTTTTCATCCAAAAAGGTTTTTTTTTTTTTTTTTTTTTTTCCCCTTCCTCTGAAACTGGTAGATGAAAAAGTTGAGGTCAATCTGTGCCGTTGTTCATGTTTGGAGTCGGTTGATCCTAATCAGGGTTGCAAGGCGACTCTCGTCCATCTCGGCCGACCATGATGGAAGGCAGAGTTCATCCTGGACAGCTCGCCAGGAAATTACAGGGCAAAAGCACGCTGATAGCAATGCAGTCCACTCTTTACAAACATCTGCAATGGTTCTTTTTACATTCCTTTCACCATAGACAGTGAGAACCAAGAGACCTTTGATAACCCAGTCAGCTACACTGGGGGTGGTGTGTGTGTGTGTGTGTGTATGGGGGGGGGGGGGGTGATCTATGCAAGACCTGAACCTGTTTATCATGGCAGTACAATCTCACGACCTTGGTTACAGACAACAAATTACTGCATATAAAAAGCATGGATTTTGAAATTGATAATTGTTTCTGGTTTTAGTGTGTATTAATAATGACAATACAGTTTTAACCTCTCAGTAAATTCATTGTGCAAATGTGAAGATACATGCACACTTGAAACTTCTTCAGACTTTTATATCCTGACCTCTGCCGTTAGAAGCATGTCACAGATGTTTTGTGGTTTGATGTGTGGTTCAGTGAGGCTCAAAGTGACTGACTGGGTTTTTCCTCCCCCCCTCAAATGCCTCTAAAGCTGTGTACCAAACAACAAAAGTGACCATTCTGGAATTTTACTTTGAAAAGCTTGATGGCTGCGTGCCAAAGCATCATGCCTCTGCAGTAAATCCATCTGGCAGTTGTTTGGTCTTATTTCATGAAGGTAATCTTAAGGCAACAATGTGTTGAAAAGAACAGTGTGATTTTTGTTTTTAGAAATACAACTGTTTTGTAGGGTTAGGATTTACTGAAACTCCCAAAAGTTAATAAGGGGAAGACACCTAGCCATGTTCTCTGCTAAGTGGGATTTCATTAGCTAATTTTAAATGTTAGATTTGCTATCTTAATGATAAAGAGGGCATATTATCACCTGAACTGAGCATTATTGTTCACACACAATTCACTGTTGTGTTGCAGGGAAGCAATATAATTTAACAATATTTCTAAAAAAAATGAATAGTAGTAGTAGAGTAAACCTTCAATGTATTGTATCTTCTTTAGAAAATTTCACTGTTCAAATAACAATTTTCTAACTTTGTCCTGTAAAAGAAGAAACCAATATGCCACATGTCAGATCTTCTCCACCTTCATTCCACAGGTTTTCAGTGGATGTGGACTCAGATTGGGCCATTCCAAAAATTTTCTGAAGTTCTCTTTATTGGCTTCGATTTGAATTTTGTGTTATCCTACTGGATCAGCTGTCTAACAGAGGTCTGCAGATTTTGTGCTGAAATACATTGGTATATGAAATGTCACATGATCCCAATCTAACTTCAATAGAGGACCAGTCTCGGCTACAGAGAAGCATCTGCATAGCACGCTACATTACCATATATTACCACAGGACTGTTCATCTTCGCGCAATATCTTGTTATTGGGTTATTCCAACCAAGTTTGAAGACAATTTGCCACAGAATTTTGGTTGAATACATATTCAACCAATGTTTGAAAAAATGTAGAATTTTTTTTTTTAATTGAAATTTGAGAAAAGAATTTGTCTATATACAGCGAGTGTCAAGAACTTGGCTATGTCTGTATTTTGGCAGTGTGTGCACCATTGAAAAGGGTCAACAATTCACTGTTCTCTAATACCCCCATTTCACTGAAGCGCGGCAGACTCGCGGAAGCAAAACCATAGTCATCCTCCAACGTGCCTCAGTCAGTCCGTCATCTTCTGTGTCCTTCTGTTCGATTCCGAAGGTATTCCTCCTTTTCCGTCAGGCCAAAAATTTCTGCGAATGCATGAAAAAGCACGTTCACCGAAAATTTTTTCGTGAGTGTTCCCTTTGGTTCCGTGATCTTTCCTTTTAGATCGCAAGTGTTCCTTAACTTATCCGCAAGTCTTCCCTCCTCTTCCGTATGATCAAAAGCAATGAAGAGCTGACCTACATGCCACACACCATCAGCACCATCAGCAGCAGCATCAGACCCAGCTCTTGCCGGGTGCTTTGCCCCTCACTTTGGCTGTGGATGCGGCGCGCTCTCGACTCCATCCATGTACACGTGATCATCGGCATGAGGAGAATGATCACGCAGACCCGATCGAAGCACACCTTGAGTATTTCACCTCCTTCTGATTCACTGATCTACTGCTGACTGTGATTTGCTTGAGACTTCAATCGAGTCTGCACGATTATCCTCCTCATGCCGATGATCACGTGAGCGCGGACGGCGTAGAGAGCGCGCAGCCCACGCCGCCTTATAATAAATGATCAAATACAAAGCGGGGTTCAGAGCGCGTCTTAAACACGTGCTCTAGTACATGCTTTCATCCAGCACGGATTCGATCAGAGGCATTGGCGAGTCAGAATAAAGCCCGGAATAAAATGCTCTAAAACACACCACACACAGAATAGATGAACCAACCTGAAGGGAGAAGAACAGAAATCTTCACCACATCTCAAGGTGACGCCTTGAAATGAAGCACTAGGGCTTTATTTATTTTAACTGGCCATCAAATAGACTAAGCTATTGTATATTGAAGGGCTTATGCATAGACTCACACGCTGCAGTCTTTGGTATGTGACTGTCAAAACTTGGAACACGCTTCCTATCAGCTGGTTGCCAGCTCTGCTTGGCTTCACGCAAGTCTCTCCAAATCTTCATTCAGTGATTGTAGCCTACTTCTCATCTTTTTTTTTTTTTCTTTTCAACATGTTCTCGGTTGAAAGGGTTCGCTCTGCACAAATGAGCTGATCAAAAACGAGGGAAATTTACCTCTTTTCCCAAAAACAACTCGTGCAGGCTGTTGCATTATAATCCAGTAAAATTAGAGTTTTCAAGGTATCAAACCCTCCCGCACACTGCAGTACAGAAAGGATTGGCTCTCCGCTGCATGCCACAGCGACAAGTGGAGTGGAAAATAGATAAAATGCGTGAGAATTATTTGTTTTTGTTTTATTTGATGGCTTTTTCTGTATTTTTATTTAAATGACAGCGAAATTATTATTAGTTATTCTGTTAAGAAAGGTCATCTGATTTATCTGAGAGCCAGATGCAGTCATCTAAAGAGCCACATCACTTTTAATCACTGTGGTTTGGACTTGTGTGTGTGGACTGTTTAGTCTGGAAGGATTTATTGAGTTGTAAATAAAAGGAGCATATAGACATTATTGATGTCTGTCTTCCTTTCGGGTTTTTCCCTTTTACTCGGGAGTCGCCACAGCAAATCATCTGATTCGCACGTTTGATTTGGCAGAGGCTTTTACGTCGGATGCCCTTCCTGTCACAACCCTTTTAGCAAGGGACAGAAACACGCTGACGACTTTGCAGCCTACTCTTTACGAATGTCAGCAATGGTTCTTTTAGACGGTGAGAGACATGGCCCACCTTTGATAACACAGTTAGCCGCACTGGGGGGGGGGGACAGTGACAACCTTGTGGAGAGTGGGACTCGAACCCCCAACCTTTGGATCAGTGATCCAGCGCCCTATACCACTAGACCACCACTGCCCCTTATAGAGCATGTTCTGAACACTCGGATGAAGAGAGGAGCTGGGCTGTCTACCGATCATCACCTGGTGGTGAGCTGGCTTTGATGGTGGGGGAGGCTGCCTTCTAGACCTGGCAGTTCCAAGCGTGTAATTAGGGTCTGCTGGGAACGTTTGGCGGAGTCTCCTCTCCGAGAGGCTTTTAACTCCTACCTCCAGCAAAGCTAGATCCACGTCCCGGAGGAGGCGGGTGACATGGAATCTGAATGGGCCATGTTTCGTGCCTCCATTGCTGAGGCGGCAGCCCATAGCTGTGGCCAGAAGATCGTCAGTGCTTGTCGTGGTGGTAACCCCCAAACCTGGTGGTGGACACCTGTGGTGAAGGGGGCCGTTCAGCTGAAAAAGGAGGGCTCCCGGGCCTTATTAACTTGTGGGACATTTGAGGCAGCAGATAGGTACTGGCAGGCCAAACGTGCTGCAACCGAGCCTGTCACAGATGCAAAATCTCGGGCGTGAGTGAAGTTCGGTGAGGGCCTGGAGAGTGATTATCAGTTAGCCTCAAAAAGGTTCTGGACCACCATTCGATGCTTCAGGAGGGGGAAGCAGTTCTCCACAAACATAGTAGAGTTGGGGAGCTGCTCACCTCGACTGGGGATGTTATTGAGAGGTGAAGGGAATACATTGAGGACCGCCTCAATCCCACCAACACGCCGTCCATGGAGAAGGAAGACCCCTGGGGGTTTGGGCGGGGGTCTGCCCATCACTGGCGTGTGGAGGTCACTGAGGTAGTCAAAAAGTTCCTCGGTGGTCGAGCTCCGGGGTTGGTTGAGATCAGCTCTGAATATCTCAGGGCTCTGGATGCTGCAGGACTGTCTTGGTTGACATGTATCTGCAACATCATGTGGTCATCGGGGGCAGTATCTCTGGATTGGCAAACTGAGGTGGTAGTCCCCCTTTTTAAGAAGGGGGACCGGAGGGTGTGTTCCAATTATTGGGGAATCACCCTTCTCAGCCTATCTGGGAAAGTCTATGTAGGGGTACTGGAGAGGACGATCCAACCGATAGTCGAACCTCGGATCCAGGAGGAACAATGTGGTTTTCATCCTGGCCGTAGCACTCTTGACCACCTCTATACGCTCTTGGAGGGGACATGGGAGTTTGCCCAATCTGTCCACATGTGTTTTGTGGATTTGGAGAAGACTTTCGACCGTGTCCCCCGGACTATTTTGTGGGGGGTACGGGAATATGGCCTTCCGGACCTATTGCTACGGGCCATTCGATCACTATCACCGGAGCCAGAGTTTGGTCCGTATTGGTAAGAACAGGTCGAATTTGTTTCCGGTGAGGGTTGGAGTCCGCCAAAGCTGTCCTTTGTTGATTCTGTTAATAATTTTTATGGACAGAATTTTATAGGCGTTGAGGGGTTCTTGTTTGGTGGCCATTGGATCTCGTCTCTGCTTTTTTCGGATGATGTTGTCTTTTTGGCTTCATCAAGCCAGGACCTCCAACTCTCATTGAAGCGATTCGCAGTTGAGTGCAAAGCGATTGGGATGAAAATCAGCACCTCCAAATCTTGAGGCCATGGTTCTCAGTCTGACTAGGGTGGAATGCACCCTCCGGGTCGGGAATGAGGTCCTGCCCCAAGTAGAGGAGTTTAAGTAGCTTGGGGTCTTGTTCATGAGTGAGGGAAGGATGGAGCGGGAGATTGACAGATGGATCGCTGCAGCCTCTGCAGTTAAACGGAGCCTGGACCGGTCCGTCGAAGTGAAGGAGCTGAGCCGTAAGTTAAAGCTCTCAATTTACCAGTTGATGCATGTTCCAACCCTCACCTATGGTCACGAGCTTTGGGTGATGACCGAAAGAACAAGATTGCGGATACAAACGGCTGAAATGAGCTTCCTTCTTCGGGTGGCGGGGCTCTCCCTTAGAGATAAGATGAGAAGCGCTACCATCCGGGGAGAGCTCAGAGTAGATCTGCTGCTCCTCCGCATTGAGAACGACCAGTTGAGGTGGCTCTTGCATCTGGTCAGAATGCCTCCCTGGTGTGGCGTTTCGGGCGTGTCCAACTGGGAAGAAACCCCAGGGTTGACCTAGAACACGCTGGAGGGACTTTGTCTCTCAGTTTGTCTGGGAACGCCTCGGTGTCCTATCGAAAGAGCTGAAGGAAGTGACTGGGGAGAGGGATGTCTGGACCTCTTTGCTTAGGTTGCTGCCCCCGTGACCCGATTCTGGATCAAGCTGAAGATGATGATGATGATGATTCTTGCTTCATAACATATTTAAATCTGAGTTTATTCGGTGTGTTCATGTCATATGACAGTCTTTATGTATGTTCTGTGTTGTGCTCAGTTTATCAGAACCAGAACACTTTATTTATCCCAGAGGAAATTGTGAATTGTGCTTATTTACCATTTCTACATCCTGCAAGCAATGTTTAACATCAGTTTAAACAATTTAGTATGTCGAGATCATAGTTCTTGTTAACACCCAAACAATATCCTCACTTTGTGTTAAGCAGCAGGTTGCAGCATTTGTTGCATGCTATCTTTAAACAAATAGCAAATTAAAAGGTGTGCGTATTTAGCAAAGCCATTAGGATTTTTTCCACTGTTATCAGGTAAGGGGTCATTCAACATTTTCCTAAAAGTACGCTAGGGGGGAGGGGGTAAGATGTCTGTACGCTTTTAATATTCTAAAAATGTCGATCAACAATAATGTGCTCGTGAATTTTTTTTTTTTTTTTTTTTTTTTTTCCTTTTTGTGCGTGTACGTTTTGAAATTCTCAATGCGCAATTCGCCAACCACTTAAGAGCGGTACACGCACAACAACAACAACATCGTTTGATTCGCTCTGCTTGACATAACACCGGTGTTAACTCTTTAAGCTTTTAAAGTTTAAGGCTACGACAAAGCATTTCAAGGACTTTGAACCTTTACTGAAGTATTGTGTGACACGGCCAACAGTTGTTGCAACAACGAAGCATATCTGCAAAGTCTGCAATGAATACTACCCAACCCGGTATCAGCTGCTGAAACATCAGAAGGCAGCTGAACACAAACTGAAGTGTAGTCATCCAAAAGCCAATGACCAATAAAAAAATGCACACAATTTGAATTATATTGTAATATAAAATAATATTATTAAAAACATTGTCATTTTTATTATTGAAACCAAATGTCTTAATATTAAAGCAGGTGTCATTAAAAAAATTCTTAAAGTATACTTTTTTATTGATTTCATTATTATTTGACTCGTGTATAAAAGAGGTATTGGTCAAGGAAATACATTGATTTATTTTATAAAAGAGTTTTGACCATTGTTTTGTTTAATATCTTATTAAAAAATCCTGCCGAGAGATCATCAACATTTATTTGTACACTTTCGGAGGGGGATCAAAAAAGAGTACTCTCTGTACACTTGGGAGAATGTTGAAAATGTTGAACCGCCCCTAAGTGAAGTTTATACTGTCAATCTACTGAAGACTGTATGCTAGTCATCAGCATAAAAAAGCTAAAACAAAGCAAAAAAGCTAAAACCATATGTATGTGTCTTCCCTCAGGTACTCATGCTAGTGGTTTTCTTACTCCAGGCACATTGCTAATTAATTCCTAGTCAGGGACGAGGATAAACATTTGCAAGTGCAAGAAATTGCCAAGTTGAAACTTTCCCACTTACTATTGTGATTAATGAGGCTAAGCAAAACTGACAGTTCATTCCATGTCATGGCGGCAGTTATTAGTGACTGAAAGAAACTGGCAGCATCGCAAAAGATAAAGAGCATTGCATGGCATAGAACTCTGTCCAGTGAGTGAGGGAGGGGAAATGCCTCAATGGCTCATTAAATATGCCCTTTCCAGCAAATGAGTCATCCTTGGAAACCAGCATAGTCTGGTGTAAGTAATACTGTAGAAACTGCCAAGGTGACTGAGATCAGAAGGCATGGACCGAGTGGCATGACACATACAGATGGGTTGAAGTGCTGCTTTTCTGCTCAGCCTGCCTTTCTGTTCTTTTCAGTTGTTATACTTTTAAAACTTGTTAAATAAAGCATACTGTACTGCTAAATGATCAATTCAAAGTACTTTGGTCATGAACAAAAGTACTTCGTACAGATGGGCTGTTTGAATTTAAAACAGCTTTTCTTTCCACCTTGGTAATCATTAGTTTTGAATTTCCATGGTCATTTGAGTACACTTTAAACCTTCGTATAAGTCAACACCAAGTTTATCCTGAGTGTTGTTCGTTTAACTCGTAACTTCCAAACAAAGAGTTCACAAAATATTGCTGTGGATATCCTGCAAATGGTAATGTGAATGGTCTGCTGAGTTATGAACTGTTTTGGACATGAATGTGGAGAGTCTTTGCCTCATCATTTACAACACTCAAAGCAACATTTATTTGTTTGTATTGCAGTTGTCCAAGAGTCTGAAAGTGATATTTACATGCGCTTTATGAAGTCCCACAAGTGCTATGACATTGTCCCTACTAGTTCCAAGCTGGTGGTGTTTGACACAACACTACAAGTAAGTGGTCTTTTACTGTGTATTTCATAGCTGCTACAATACAAAACAATTGCATCAAAAGCTGTAGCTGTGACCTGCATGGTTTACCTTCCCAAAATTCTGTCAATCAGAAACTATTACAAAGTTGACAGTCAGATGTCTTTGTTGGTGATGAAAGGGTAAAGTGTATGCCGCTTGGCCATTGCCTTCAATTAAATGTTATTTGTGTGTATCATTTATACCACAACAGTGCATAGTTCTCCACCCTGACAATACACAGTACTGTATAAAAGATTTAGGCACATACAAAGGAATTGTATAGAATATAGATGCCTTTTTATATGTATATATACACATACATATACACACACACACACACACACACACACACACACACACAAACAAGGATCCCTTGCTACGTCGCGCTTCAATTCATGCGGGTTCAGTGCATTGCATTTTTTTTTAAAAATAATTTTTTTTTTCATTGAATTAAAAAATAAAGAAATTAAGGAAGAATAGGGTAACAAGTTAAGGAAATGCCACAAAATAAGGTGTAATAATAGAGTAAGAGGCGTTACAAACCAAAGAAGCAGTGATGTTGATATGAGTTAATCCTCTGGCGCAGAGCTGAGGGTGCTTTTGTTTATTGGCAGTAAATGAGAATAGTGCTATTATAAAAATAGTGAATATTTTTTGGTCTGGCTGAATGTTCCTCGCGTCACAGAATCTTCTAGCCCTTGAGCTGAGGGCCAGAGGGATCACGTGGAAGAGGGACAATCTTCGAGCACCGGGAGGCGCATTGCTCGTCTTTATAGCTCGTGATTAAGTCGAATCAGGTTTGTGTTTAGCGCTCTACCCACGTGTGAAAACCACACCCTTCTCCAACGCGCGGAGAGAAAATGTGTGTCAGTGAGAGAGAGCTGCCAAAACCAGAGTCTCTCACAACACAGACCATAACATAATGTACTGTATTCAATAATTTTTTTCACTTAATTTAAGGACCCATGGTATGAGTTACGGTACCATTAACTTCTGTTGAAAAGACGACGAAACTGATTAAGACCATTTACATTACAGTCATACCTCACCTGACGAAATTAATCTGTTCCAGAAGTCATTTCATAACCTGATTTTTTTTTTTCGTAAGTTGAGTAGCATTTTACATGTAAAAGGCCTGATTCGTTCCAAGGCCTTCAATACAACCCCCTAAACCCTTTAAAAATTATTAAAGGGTACCTTTTAAGGCCTCCTTCTGCTTCAATCTGCCGGCGAGGTGTTGGGAGATGGTCCAATGGGAGAGCAACTCGCACATTGTTTGAATTTTTGAGATGGCGTGTTTCGTAACGTGAATTTTTTTCGTATCCGGAGACGGAAATTTTAGGTGGATTTTTCGTTTGTAACATTAGTACGCCAAGCTCAGCAGAACCAGTCGTCTGTTCGGGCAGCTTTCGGGTCGCTCAACTGACAGCAAGCAGTGGTAAACCTTTCACTGATGGAGAATTTTTCAAGAAAAGTTTGAATGCTGTCGTGGAGGAGGTGTGTCTCGAGAAGAAAGATGTTTTAATGCCGTGAGCCTGTTGGCGAGGACAATCACCAGACACATTGAAGCTGAACTTTTACCTGTTAAGATTCTGTAGGCACAACAGAAAGTTAATGTTCCATGGACTTTTATTCTGTGAAGGTTCCAGAGAGGGTTATTTGGTTATTATTTATTTCATAAATAGGGTTAATTATTTCATAAATAGTGTTATTTATTTCCTGACTTTTTTCTGTGAAGATCCCGAAAGGGTTAATATTTGGTTATGTGTGGCTTTCTGGAAAACAAAAAATGTTTTACGTTTAGGCAACCCTGCAATCATCACACTTTTTCTGTTACAAACTGCCCCCTGCCCATCATCATCATTCATTTAACCATTACACCCTGTGGTGTGTATTGCAGCAATAAAGTTCCTCCACCCCTGCCTGTCCTGAGCCATCCTTTTCAAAGAACCCCAAGAATGCTTCATGGCTTCCATCTCACTCTCCACTGTCCTCCTCCACGTTACTCTTGGTCTCCCTCTCTTCATCTTTCCATCTGGGGTCCAGTGCAATGCCGTTCTTGCTATAGACTGCTGGTCTTTTCTGCAGCATGTGTCCAATCCATTTCCATTTTCTTCTTGTAATGATGGTACCCATGTCGACTTGCTTACATAGTCTGGGAAGGACCTGGTTGGAGATCTTCTCAAGCCAGAAGATTCAGAGGATTTTTCAAAGGCATGTGGTATGGAATGATCTTAGCTTAGCAAGATCTGCCAATGTCATCAGATCCATACAGGAGCCATAGATATGACACAGCTCTGTTACAGCCTGAGTTTGATGTTGAAGCTGTACCATGTGGACCTCAAAATGTTCTTCATCTCCTTGAAAATGCTCCTGGTCTTGCCTAGTTTGTTGTGGATGTCTTCCTTTGTACCTCCCTCAGGTTTGATGATGCTTCCCAAATATGTAAACTTTTCAGCCTGGAGTAGATTTGTTCCGCTCACTTTTACAAGGGCAGGGGTGTTCACATTGGATGTCATTATATTTGTTTTCTTGATGCTGATTCAAAGCCCCACCTGCTGTTCGAAGGTGTGCAGTCTGCTGGTCTTGTCCTGTATGTGTTGGTGTGTAGTGTTGGTGTGTATGGGACATCAGTGCCAGGTCATCTGCAAAGTCAAGGTCTTCTAAGGTTGAGAAGAGACTCCAGCGTATCCCTCTAGAGGTGTTCTCTGTTGTCCTCCTCATCACCCATTCAGTGACCAAATTGACCAAGATTTTTGATGACCAAGAGTTGCTGACATCACACATCCTTGCCTGACGCCTGTCGTACCATCGAAGAATCATCTAAAGTTCTTGTAGAAGCTCTTGATCAAGTATACCAGCTTTGATGGAATGCCATAGTGTCGAAAGATGCTCCAAAAGCTATCTCTGTGAATACTGGAAAATGCCTTTTCAAAGTCCATGAAGTTTACAGACAGCTGTCATTGCCATTCTGTGCATTGTTCAATGATGTTTGAGTGCAAATATCTGGTCTAATCTTCCTCGCTGTTTCCTAATTCCTGCATGTTCTTTTCTCAGTGTTTCATCCACAGCATCTGACATTCTTCTGATTATGATCTTGGCGAATATCTTGCTAGGTACCAACAGCAGAGTGATTTCCCCCTCCAGTTGTTGCAATCATCCAAGGCTTCTTTCTTGGGGATCTTGACAATCACTCCTTTGGTTCAGTCATCAGGTAGCCTCTCGCCCTCCCATATAGCTTTGAAAAGTGGTTGTAGAATGTCAACTGCTAGCTCAGGGTCTGCCTTGAACAGTTCAGCATCAAAGTTATCCCGGCCTGGTGACTTGCTGTTCTTGAGAGTCTTGATGGCATTCTTCTTTATGTCTCTTTCGCAGTCATGGGGATTTTGCTTGAAGGAGTTTTTTCTTAATTTCCTGTTGCATCCAGCCTTTGCTGGTTTTCTTTTTTCGATATCCAAGTTTTTCTTTGCTGCTTACAGTGCAGTGATATGGTTCCAGGTGGTATCTATGTCCTGGTTCGTTAGGTCTTTCTGTATCTCGAATCTGTGCCTCAGTTTGCTGGTGAAGGTTTACCGTACATTGTTGTCCTTCAACCACTGGGTGCCAAATCACATCTGAAATGCTGACCTGTGCGGAGTCTTTTTTTTTTTTTTTTTTTTTAATCTTCATCTGGATGAGTGCCGTCACCGGGGGTGGTCACTCCCAGTGTCTGCACTATGCTTGGTCCTCACATCCAGAAGAGATCTTCGCTACATACTGTTGATCATCAGATGATCAATCTGGTTTCTGTAGCTCCCATATGGCGAGATCCATGTCAGTTTGTGAATATCACGGTGTGTGAAGAGGGTCCCTCCAATCACCAGGTTGTTCATGGCACAGATCTCCACAAGTCTCTCTCAATTGTTATTCCTGGTCCCCCATCCCATACTCTCTTGCGGTCTGTGTTGTCACTTCCGACCTTGGCATTGAGATCACCCGTGACGACGAGGCGATCGTGTCGTAGGGCTTTCTCCAACTCTGCCTGCAGTTGGCTGTAGAAATCATCCTTGGCCTCATTGTTGCTGTCATTTGGTTGGTCTGTAACACTGGATGATGATGTGCCTGCCCTTCAGTCTCACACATCATTCTGCTGCTAATGAGCTTCCATTCTAGTAGGCATCGTTCCACACCTTTCTGGAGGATGATGGCAACTCCTTCATGATGCTTTTCGTCTCTCCCGGAGCAGATGACTGTTCCTCCGGTGGTGGTTCTCACGAGTGTTAGTGCAAGGTGTCGCAAGGTGTTGGACAAGCCAGGAGTGGCATTTTGTTTGCTGTGTCGACAAGAGATAAAATATGCCAGTAACGGGAAGAAAGTACAGTAAAACCTCCGCTGACGAACGCTTAAGCTCACGAACTTTTCGCCTCAAGAACATTAAATTTGCGAGCATATAGTCTCTGCTGACGAACTAGTTTTCGGCGGACGAATCAAACCACGCGGTCGAACAGCGCCACGGTGGCGGCCACGAGAAGCTGACGCACGCTCACGGCGTCACAGTTCGTCACCCCCTTTCTTTGAGTGCGGAAGTGGTTTGTGTTTGATAGACATTTTGGACCATATTGAGTGTACTTTTGCTATTATGGGACCGAAAAAGACCCCACCACAGGCGGAGATCATTGAAAAACACGAACGAGGTGTGCGTTTGTGTGACTTAGCGTCCCAGTACGCTAAGTCGACCACCATCCTTA
The DNA here is from genome assembly GCA_024760905.1 of Plotosus lineatus. NCBI lineage: Eukaryota > Metazoa > Chordata > Actinopteri > Siluriformes > Plotosidae > Plotosus > Plotosus lineatus. The sequence goes on along the minus strand of CM045734.1, from coordinate 34,110,947 downwards.
AGAACAAGGAAGCTATTAAGGGTGCGTGTGTGGCTAAGGGTGTTTCCAAACAGTAGGCGTTTCCAAACACTCCTTCCAAACAGTAAGTCCCTCCCTCCCTCCTCCTCCCACTCCATTCCATCAAGCCATCAACTACCATCACAAAGGTAAATAAAACGACTTTATTGTACAGTACAGTTTATTTCTTTAATTACAATACAATAGCCCATTTATTATACATAAAATAAGGTATATTTTTGTGTAATTTTAAGGCTTATTTAGTAGAAAATTATGTTTTATGGGGACCTGGGAACGGATTATTCTCATTTTAATGGTTTCTTATGGGAAATAAATGTTCGGAAGACGAACTTTTCGCCTTACACACACTTTCTGGGAACCAATTATGTTTGTGAGCTGAGGTATCACTGTACTTGTAAACACGCAAACAATGACAAGAGACACCAAAAAGCTGTCCGACAACAAGCACTCACACAAACATTGCCTGGTTAGTAAATTTCCCTATTATCGCTATACACTAACTCTACTTGTGTGTGTGTGTATATGTGTGTATATATATATATATATATATATATATATATATATATATATATATATATATATATATATATATATACATATACTAGTCATTCTCAAAAAATTAGCATATTGTGATAAAGTTCATTATTTTCTGTAATGTACTGATAAAAATTAAACTTTGATATATTTTAGATTCATTGCACACCAACTGAAATATTTCAGGTCTTTTATTGTTTTAATACTGATGATTTTGGCATACAGCTCATGAAAACCCAAAATTCCTATCTCAAAAAATTTGCATATTTCATCTGACCAATAAAAAAAAAAAAAGGTGTTTTTAAGACAAAAAAGTCAACCTTCAAATAATTATGTTCAGTTATGCACTCTACTTTGTCGGGAATCCTATTGCAGAAATGACATCTTCAATGCGACGTGGCATGGAGGCAATCAGCTTGTGGCACTGCTGAGGTGTTATGGAGGCCCAGAATGTTTCGATAGCGGCCTTAAGCTCATCCACAGTGTTGGGTCTGGTGTCTCTCAACTTTCTCTTCACAATATCCCACAGATTCTCTATGGGGTTCAGGTCAGGAGAGTTGGCAGGCCAATTGAGCACAGTAATACCATGGTCAGTAAACCATTTACCAGTGGTTTTGGCACTGTGAGCAGGTGCCAGGTCGTGCTGAAAAATGAAAATCTTCATCTCCATAAAGCTTTTCAGCAGATGCAAGCATGGAGTGCTCCAAAATCTCCTGATAGCTAGCTACATTGACCTTGATAAAACACAGTGGACCAACACCAGCAGCTGACATGGCACCCCAGACCATCACTGACTGTTGGTACTTGACACTGGACTTCAGACATTTTGGCATGTCCTTCTCCCCAGTCTTCCTCCAGACTCTGGCACCTTGATTTCCGAATGACATGCAATATTTGCTTTCATCCGAAAAAAGTACTTTGGTCTACTGAGCAACAGTCCAGTGCTGCTTCTCTGTAGCCCAGGTCAGGTGCTTCTGCCGCTGATTCTGGTTCAAAAGTGGGTTGACCTGGGGAATGCGGCACCTGTAGCCCAGTCCACTGCTTCCACAGGTCCCCCAAGGTCTTGAATCAGCCCTTCTCCACAATCGTCCTCAGGGTCTGGTCACCTCTTCTGGTTGTGCAGCGTTTTCTGCCACATTTTTTCCTTCCCACAGACGTCCCACTGAGGTGTCCTGATGGAGCACTCTGGGAACAGCCTATTCGCTCAGAGATTTCTTTCTGCGTCTTACCCTCTTGCTTGAGGGTGTCAATGATGGCCTTCTGGACAGCATTCAGGTCGGCAGTCTTACCCATGATTGCAGTTTTGAGTAATGAACCAGGCTGGGAGTTTTTAAAAGCCTCAGGAATCTTTTGCAGGTGTTTAGAGTTAATTGGTTGATTCAGATGAATAGGTTCATAGCTCGTTTAGAGTACCTTTTCATGATATGGTAATTTTTTGAGATCGGAATTTTGAGTTTTCATGAGCTGTATGCTAAAATCATCAGTATTAAAACAATAAAAGACCTGAAATATTTCAGTTGGTGTGCAATGAAACTAAAATATATCAAAGTTTAATTTTTATCAGTACATTACAGAAAATAATGAACTTTATCACAATATGCTAATTTTTTGAGAAGGGCTAGTATATATGTATTTTTACAACCACTTGACATCATTTGTACTTGTTGTAATATTTATCAAAATCATTGGTAATAGAATAGTAGTGCACATACTTGCATTGTCTGTCATTTAGACTGTAAGTAAATTGAAATGTGGAAAGTCATTTTACAGTTCACTTGAACCAACTCTTATCACAACCAAACATTATTTACTTGGTATAGTACATGTGCACATCAACATGTATTAACATGGTCACTGTTTGATAATGCCTTTTCATAAAAGGGGAACAAAATTTCTGTCACTGCAAAAGTACATGTAAAATTATGTAAATGACATTAAACTGCAAAAGCATAGTTATTTCAGTAAAACTTCCAACAAATAAGAAAAAGTAGATATGGGACCAGTTATTTCAGTAAAACTAGTTGCTTATTTGTTACTTTTGGTGTTTTCTGAATTTTACTTTTTTGTTTACAGAAATGCCACCAGCAAGTATCTAGAGAGGCTAAATTTCAAAAATTTTATGGGGGGGGAACCCCCCCCCCCCCCCCCCCCCCCCGTGGGAGGGGTACCCTCTCCCCCACTCTCTCCACACTCCGCGCACCTTGAGCCAATGGCCGGCCCCCTCGGCCTCCGGCATCAGTGAGCCCTCATATTTTTCAGTCAAAATGCTTCTGCTGTGCTAACACCCATGGGTTTTCATCCGCCTAGATCCGTTCCATCTGCTCTCACTCACTCCTAGGACATGAAGGTTGAATCTTCTCATCTCTAATGTTACCTGAGCCAGCTTACCTGTCTTGTACATGGTCCTCACATTCCAAAGTCCTAGCCCGATCTTGGTCTTAGTGGTGTTCAGGTCCTCCCTCATCCTGCTGGTAGCGTCCTTTCGGCTTTGGCCATCCGCATTCATCCGAGTCACTAATGTGTAATGTGTAATGTGTAGCTTTTTATGTTTACTTTCCCTTTCTGTTTGAGCCTTGGAAGCAAGACTTTGATCCTCTTCTCTCGCTTCATCGAGATGGGAAACAAGCACCAGTGCCGTCTGTATACACACCAAGCATTGAAGCTTGGATTTCTGAAGCAAATTAGTTTAGAGAATTTTCTGGGTTCTGGTATACATGTTGCATTAATTGTTTCATTTGGTTAAAATTGATCTGCAACATCAATTGATTGATTTTAAGTTGTTTGTTCATGAGCATAGGTGAGGGTTGGACTGTAGATCAACTGGTAAATTGAGAACTTTGCCTTCTGGCTCGGCTCCCTCTTCACCATGACAGACCGATAGAAGCGCCGCTTGACAGCTGAGGCTGCACCGATCCATACATTGATCACCTGTTTCATCCATCCCTCCCTCATGAACAAAACCCAGAGATACTATGACCAAATCAGAGTTTTCTTTCTGTATCGTTTCTTTCTGTCAAATCCAGCATTAACAGTTATAGCAGTTTGTACTATGGAAGCTCTCCTCTGATCAGACAGCACATGAACATCAGTGGTCTTTAGGCATGCTCGACACTTTTGCCAGTTAACTGGATGTTCTGCTTTGTATAGCCTTTCAAAGGTACTTGCTGCTGTATATCAGAAATGCCTGACAAGAACTCCTGTTTTGGAAATGAATACACTCCGGTAACTTGGACATCGCAGTGTAGCCCTTTGTCAAAGTAATTCAACTCTGTTTGCTCATTCATTTTTTCTTCTTCAAGCACATCTACTTTGGGACCTGGTTATTCATTTTCCCCGAATCCATCCCATTCTTTTGCAGGTATCACTGTAACAAAGTCCTGAATGTTATTCACTTGACCTGTCCGTGGACTTAACGTTTTTGTTGAAAAAATGAAAGTGACATGGTGTTTTTTGGAGTTTTCACTGACTGAGAATGGTTTTTAGTATTTCTCCACCAAAGCACTGTGGTGTTAATTGTTTCAAGTCTTGCAGTGCAAGCAATACATGAATCACCGTACCATGCTATTTATTTCAGAAAGAGGCCCGGGGCTTCATCTCATTATGTAGTCTCACTGTGGCTTTATTAAAGTTTAATAGTCTGAGGCTATGCTGGAGCAGATACTCAGGGTAAAAAGAGATGTTCTTGTGCTTTATGTTGGAAAGCCATGAGCTGCAGTGGTGCTGTCTTTTTTTTGTGGTGGCTTAAAATAGATGCTCTTTTTACATTCATTGTGTTTATTGTAAGTGAAGGTGTAATAAGGCTTAAGTCATTCTGTCTGGTGTTTATTTATTTATTTATTTTCTTCTTATATCAGTTATGATTGATGGTTGATGGATGGAAGTGGTGACAGTCAGGGTTTTTTCTTTGCTCCAGCTGGAAGGTATCTGAAAGGAATTATTTGTCCGTTTTTAAGAAATGCAATTTGACAATTACTGTGGAAAAATTGTAGGGCTTACTAAATGACGATCTAACATTTTTAAAAATCCCATCCTAATTGTATATTAATTTTTATTATTCCTCTCATTTTTTATATTTTACTTCACATTACAGACTTGCGTTTTTAATTGGTTCCAGACGGCCGAACGTAAGTTGTTACAGTGGCGTATGACGTGTGATGTATGACGCTCATACTGTACAACACATCCATAAATACCATTACCGTATCTCATAAAACACCCCTAAATCAATTATTATTAACATAACATTGTAAAAGCATATCAAATATATAAAATATCAACATTAATTTCAAATAAGTCACTTATTTATACAGAGTTACTTTACACGAAGCTTAAAACAGGCAATCAACGCTTATAATATGTGAAGTGCTCAATACTACCGAAAGTAGTGTACTTGCAAAAGTAGTGTACTTGCTGTGGGTTATACAGACTTCCGGTCTTTCAAGTGCACAAGGGTGCCATTGAACTTGTTTCGAACACAGCCTGCCATGTGAATCCCAGCAAAGCGGAGAGTTCTTTCTTTTGTGTAAGTAAACTTTATTCAAGAGCTGCATACAAAGAACAAGTGCAAATTGTAATGAATATTAATATAAAAATAAGTATACACTCTTAGGATTCTGCTAAAAGATAATAAATATAAAGATGGTGCCTGTCTGAGCAGATAGTTAATTTATCTCTGTGTATGAGACTTGCACCCATGCTAGTAGGCTTACACTTCTGACCAACCATATTTGCTTAGGGTTACAAAAGTCCGCAAAACAGTGTATACACAAAGATCACAGAGACAACGTCTTAACACAAGGGTAACACGCTATATAACTGAAATATATAACAATATATAACATTTTGATAAGCTCCCACCCACTCCAATTTTTTTAAGCACCCTGGGTGCTTATCACGTCGAATACGGTATGTATATATACTTTTTCTTCTCCCACAACAATCAACCAAATTTATTGTAACATTACTGGTCTTTCTTTTTCATTGGAAATATAAGATGAGGTCGATACATACCAATCTACAGTAATTTGTTATGCTATGTATGGAAGGCCACTACAACTGCTCACCATATTTCTCACTTATGTACAGCAGAGCCACGACCTTGCATTTCTCAAGTATGACGTCATGAGCTGGTATAGCGGCTCCCTGCAGCGTAACAGTTAGGTCTGGTGCTTATTTAACAATTTTGCCACCACATGTAGATTCCATGATTGTAAACCTGTGCTCCAATTCATCTGGTTATTGAAACTGCGGAGACCTTAGCAAAGGCTCAGTCGGATCCGCAAATAATGTCTTTCTGTTGTCACAAAATTGAGCACAAAAAATGTGTAAACAAGGAGGTATTTTAATTATTTCACAAGCTGTGTTCACCATATGTACATATTTTGATATGATTTTATCTCTCTGGGATGCACTAAATATTTTGATGCATTGAGTCACAAAAAAAAAAACTTGGACATCGAAATATTTATTCAAGTTTGAAGTTGGGTAGTTGAAAAATGTACCAGTGTTGTGATCAGACCTATATTCATGTGGTGATGCATTTTAAAACTCGTAATTCCCACTCAAACAGAAGCTCCAAAAACCGGAAGCCATGGTCATTTCATATTTTACAAGAGTTGGTTGGTAACTGTTTTCTTCAGCCGAAGCTGTTTCTCCTAAAAGTAGTTATTAAATTATTCTGAAACTGTTATCTTGCATTGCATATTTATTAGTGTTTTGCTGGTGGGACGCTCCAAAGTAAAATATTTTCAAATTACGGGGGTAATCCAGTTTCTGTGCCAACACAATATCACATAACAAAACAGTGGTTTTCAACAGATTAAGGTGGAGACCACTGGTTTCAATCTCAGAGATCAGTTCTTTTTCTGTGCTGTGCTGCAGAAAAAGAAAAAATTTTGACAGATTTATTGCTGATATAAATAGAATCTGTCAAGGTTTTTTTATGCTGCAAAGGACAGAAAAACAACTGATTTCTGGGATTGAAACCAGTGGTCTCTGCCTTAATTTGTGTAAAGCCACTGTATTGTTATGTAGTAATGGATTGGCACATAGTGTTGAGAGGTAAGCCAGTCTAATTCGCCTTTTTTTGCCAGTATCAGCAGCATTTCTTATACTGTTATTGGTTCTGGCACAACTAATCTGTGACCCACTCCATCATAATACAGATTAAGGTGTAAAGTAGTGTTTTGAATAAGAGCCAAGGTAAGATGAAAATGGCTTACCTGGATGAAAATGCAACATGCCAAAAATACATCCCTCAAAAGTATTATCTTTGACATGACCAGCACAATCCATCCATGCTAAAATAATTGTTAAAGGGTTTCATATCCAGGTTGTTGTGAAACAATAGAAATAGTGATTTATTTTGCTGCTTTTCAAACCATTTTTGTGACTGCTCTGGGTAGTCCCAGATTATCCATATTCGGTACCAGCATACAGTAGGCCCTTGACATTCGTGGGGGTTCGGTTCCGAGCCCTCCCGCGAATCGAGATAATCCGCGAGTTCTGTACCCGGAAGTAAAACCCCATGTATCACGTCAGATGCATGAATGAGTAGCCGGAAGTAGAATACTATGTATGTATTACATGCGTTAAAATATGCTTTTTAAACACATTCTATAGACAGTCTTACTCATTAATACAGTATTAATGTAGTAATGCTTAAGGAAAACTTTTCAATTTTTACTCTCATTTTTATTGATGATAAAATATAAACATTATACAGTATATACTGTTGTAAAGCACTCGTTTTAAAATCTTTTTCAATTATTATTCCAGTACAGTACCCAAGTTAATTCTTACAATGTTTGTGCGTGAGATTTTATGTTCTGTAGCATGTTTAACAAATGATACCAAAAGGATAAACTTTATTACGCTTCATGTCCTTTTACATTGAAGTTGGGGTGACGTCTTGGAGTGACATCCCCAAGATGGCGCTGCCTAGAGGGCAACAACGCGGCGTTCTCAGAGTCAAATTGTTTTTGTTCGTTTTAATTTGTTTGTTCATGTTTTGCACTATGCTTGTCTATGATCGGTTGACCCTACTACAGCTATGAGCAGCTTCAGCTTCGGGCAACTAAGCATGCAACAACTTCTATCATGAGCTGCTATGCTATGCTGTGGTAGCTCAATGCTAACAATAAGCCCAGGTGGAGTTCTCAGATTCTCGGGCGCTTGGTTAGCACTTCCGGCCATACTGCTTGAAAATTTTCAGTCCCTGCGAAACAAGATGGACGAGCTTCATGCTCAGATTGCAGTGCAGAGGGATCTACAGGACTGTGTTTCTGTGAAACATGGCTCGAGGAGAGTACACCCGATAAGGCGATTATACCAGCCGGCTACATGGCCTTCATCCCCTGCAATCCCAAGCACCGGCGTCGTCGTTCGGCCCCTTCCCGCCTGGGCTTCTTTGTTAGCTGGGATGCGGCTTGCGTTGAGCTGCCTACCATAGCATGTTAGCGCCGCTAATAGCATGTTAGCTCTGCTTAGTTATACATGCCTGAAGATACTCCAATCTTATAGCTGCAGTAGAGACGACCGGTCGTAGACGAGCATAGTGCAAAACATGAACAAACAAAACAACAAATGCTAACTCTGCGACGTCGCCCTCTGGGCAGCGCCATTTTGGAGACGTCACTCCAAGTTCAATGTAAAAGGACATGAAGAGTACTGTAATAAAGTTTACCCTTTTGGTATCGTTTGTTAAACATGCTACAGAACATAAAATCTCATGCATAAACATGAACTTGGGTACTGTACTGGAATAATAATTGAAAAAGATTTTAATACAACAGTTCAGAGAAAACCGTCGTTTTTCAGGAGAAAGTCTTATTTCTTCAGAAGAGACATCCAGCGTTTTCTATCTCTTCGCCAGAGAAGACACATAGTGTTTGAGTGGTATCATAGAGCTTAACTGGTAATTAAAACACACACACACACACACACACACACACACACACACACACACACAAAAGAGGCTCATTGACAACTTGTGCGCGAATGAGGAAAAAGGGGCGGGACATGAGCTAAACCAATCAGGAGAAAGGAGGACAGCCATTGGCTGAATTTGAATCATGTGCCGGTTGCTTGGCAGTCAGCGAATACTCAAACCGTGGGTGTAAAACCGCGAATAGTCAAGGTCATACTGTACTCTATCTGTCCTTACGGAATCCCAGAAGGATTCACCGAATCAGACAGACAGACATTTTATTCAATAAAAGGCCATTAGCCCAAAATACAGACAAAATGAATAAATTAAGCATGAACTATTGTTGTAGACCAGTTGAATTTCTGACTTTCTTAACATGGATAAGAAATAAGCATAGGTTACGGATTGCATTAACATCAGTTGATGACGTAATATTAATAAAACGGTGTTGTGATAAGGGGTACTTCAAATATTTACTTCATAATGTATTTCTTATACCCGTGTAGTCTTTGCAATGAAGTATTACATGGATTTCATCTTCCATTTCATAGATATTGTTTTTCTCACATAAAGGACAAAATCTTAAATGATAAGGAACATTTTTAAATCTACCAGTCTCAGTGCAAAGTTTGAAATTACCACATCGAAAATTTGCTAAATAGATTCTAAAATAAGGTGCTATATCTGAGTTAATGTATATTTCAACATTTAGAAGGGACTTGAACAGTAAATAACTAGAGGACTTGGAAGTGTTTTGTAGTGATTAATGCCTATTTTGGAAGAGATTATCAGATAACCTCTGCTTAAAAACTGAAATAAATAATACCGAATCATACAGTAGTCAACTAAGGAGAAGCCTTCAAATAGACATGACTCGGTGTAAATAGAAGTTATTTGTTGATAGGAAGCTGTTAGTACAATCGTGCTGATTGCTCGAGAGCTGGATCCATTTAGTGTTAGGGAGTTTCTAACAATTATACTGACCCATTGCATTTACAACACTCGGTTTAACTGCATGTTAAATTGTTGCTGAGCAACCACTGGACTATAAGTCGCAAACTCATGGGAACTGTCTACCTTGGCTTGGAAATCTCCTGGCTGTTAATGTGAGGTTGTGGTCCTCGCTCTGATAGAGAGACAGTTGCGTTGCATGAAGCAGTAACACCAAGAAAGTCCTCACACAGTCATTTCTATTCATCTCCTTGACAACTACCTGGACGTGGAGATGCAACTGCACTGCTGATGAGCCTCTTCCTGCAGCACATTGCTCAAACCCCCATGTGCGAGCTCGTTCTTCTAGCTGTGGCCATCTAGCTTTTAACCTTTTGATTATCTTTTTTTTGTTTTCTTCATTTTAATAATAATAATTTCTGCTTTTCTGCCCTCTTGTTAGAATTATATGTAATAATTTCACTACAGTAGGCCCTCGTTATTTGCGGGGGTTCGGTTCCGGCCCCTCCCGCGGATGAAGATAATTTGCGAGTTCTGTACCTGGAAGTAAAACCCCATGTATCATATTACATGTGCAATGATCAACCTGAAGTGAAATACTATGTATCTATTACATGCACTAAAATATGCTTCACAAACACATTCTATAGACAGTCTTACTCATTAATACAATATTAATGTAGTATAATTTACTAATGATTAAGAAAAACTTAATTTTTTTACTGTGATATTTATTGAGAATAAAATACAAACATTATACAGTCTACATATATATGTGTGTGTTTACATATATACTAGTCCTTCTCAAAAAATTAGCATATTGTGATAAAGTTCATTATTTTCTGTAATGTACTGATAAAAATTAAGCTTTCATATATTTTAGATTCATTGCACACCAAATGAAATATTTCAGGTCTTTTATTGTTTTAACACTGATGATTTTGGCATACAGCTCATGAAAACCCAAAATCCATATATCTAAAAAAATTAGCATATTTCATCTGCCCAATAAAAAGTGTTTTTCATTCAAAAAAGTCAAATAATAATGTTCAGTTATGCACTCAATACTTGGTCGGGAATCGTTTTACAGAAATGACTGCTTCAATTCGACGTGTGTCATGGAGGCAATCAGCCTGTGGCACTGCTGAGGTGTTATGGAGGCCCAGGATGCTTCGATAGCGGCCTTAAGCTCATCCACAGTGTTGGGTCTGGTGTCTCTCAACTTTCTCTTCACAATATCCCACAGATTCCCTATGGGGTTCAGGTCAGGAGAGTTGGCAGGCCAATTGAGCACAGTAATACCATGGCCAGTAAACCATTTACCAGTGGTTTTGGCACTGTGAGCAGGTGCCAGGTCGTGCTGAAAAATGAAAATCATCTCCATAAAGCTTTTCATCAGATGGAAGCATGAAGTGCTCCAAAAACTCCTGATAGCTAGCTACATTGACCCTGCCCTTGATAAAACACAGTGGACCAACACCAGCAGCTGACATGGCACCCCAGACCATCATTGACTGTGAGGCCTTGACACTGGACTTCAGGCATTTTGGCATTTCCTTCTCCCCAGTCTTCCTCCAGACTCTGGCACCTTGATTTCCGAATGACATGCAAAATTTGCTTTCATCCGAAAAAAGTACTTTGGACCACTGAGCAACAGTCCAGTGCTGCGTCTCTGTAGCCCAGGTCAGGCGCTTCTGCCGCTGTTTCTGGTTCAAAAGTGGCTTGACCTGGTCAATGCAGCACCTGTAGCCCAGTCCACTGCTTCCACAGGTCTTCCAAGGTCTGGAATCGGCCCTTCTCCACAATCTTCCTCAGGGTCCGGTCACCTCTTCTGGTTGTGCAACGTTTTCTGCCACACTTTATCCTTCCCAGAGACGTCCCACTGAGGTGCCTTGATACAGCACTCTGGGAAGAGCCTATTCGCTCAGAGATTTCTTTGTGTCTTACCCTCTTGCTTGAGGGTGTCAATGATAACCTTCTGGACAGCAGTCAGGTCGGCAGTCTTACCCATGATTGCGGTTTTGAATAATGAACCAAGCTGGGAGTTTTTAAAAGCCTCAGGAATCTTTTGCAGGTGTTTAGAGTTAATTGGTTGATTCAGATGATTAGGTTAATAGCTCGTTTAGAGTACCTTTTCATGATATGCTAATTTTTTGAGATAGGAATTTTGGGTTTTCATGAGCTGTATGCCAAAATCATCAGTATTAAAACAATAAAAGACCTGAAATATTTCAGTTGGTGTGCAATGAATTTAAAATATATGAAAGTTTAATTTTTATCAGTACATTACAGAAAATAATGAACTTTATCACAATATGCTAATTTTTTGAGAAGGACTAGTATATTGTGTATATTTTATATATAAAAGGACACAAACTGAGTATAATACAGCATCTTCAAATACAGTAAACATACAGCAGTAGTTTTCAAAAAATGCCCACTAGGGGACATTGCATTAAATCAGGGGTCGGAAACTCGCGGCTCATGCGGCTCTTTTACCTCTCTGGCTTCCAGGTGTTAGAGAATTAAACCAGCTTTCACCTGAATGATGGCAGAATCTGCCTAAGGCAGAGTTTTGCAACAGTCGGGTACTCAGTGGGTACCCTTCCAAAAATGGTCTTTTAGGGTTGAGAATTACATAGATGAAAATTAAGTCACGGGTGTGGGCGAATATTTATTTGGTGTGGGTGGGGGGATTTTGTGTGTGTTTTTTGTGGCCATACCTATCAGCTACAATTAGAGTCTCAGTGTTTTTGATCATCTGTGTTGATGGATTTCCAAATTCTTGTGCTCATGGTCAGGAGTGTTCTCACCATCAGCAGCGCTGCGAGTGAGAGATTTTTTCCGCCACCGGGGTTTGTAATCCAGGAACGGAAATCACAGCTGAAGTAAGAGACAGTGAGATTTGTTTATACACAGCAATCTCTGAATTAAATAACTCTCCTCTCAGTGACAAAATAAAAGAATGGGTGTGGTTCAGTCTCCACTCTGAGAATGGGTCGTCAGTGCAGCATTAAGCATTAATATTTATTTAAAAGAATGTTGAGCAGGCTCCTTCTTAAAATAAGTCTTCATATACTTCTCTGTGTTGCTGTCTTTTTGGAAATTAAAACTATGACAAAACAACATTAATATGTTGAATAAAGAAAAATAAAATCCCACGAAGGGATGGTGAGGTAGACGACCCAACCCGTTAACACATCTGCCTGTAACCGGTCCCTCGCTTCGTGGGACAGATATTTTTTTTCTTTTTAAAAATACAAGAAGGACTCAAACACATTCATTCATTTTCTGAACCGCTTAATCCTAATTAAGATCGCGAGGAGGCTGGAGTTTTTTTTAATCTAAATGTTTTTGTTGCAAGCAGAATTGTAATTTAATTGTCTCTGCAAGTCGTTTAAATCAATGCAAGACATTGTTGCTTTATATTAACATGAAGGAAAAGGGGGGGAAATTATATGCAGTGTTATTTGATTTAAAATGTCAAAAAAAGGATTTGTGGCTTCAGTGTTTTCTTTACTGTGGAAAACTGGTCCAAATGGCTCTTTAAATGGCAAAGGTTGCCGACCCCTGAACTAGAAGTATCCAGAATACTAAGGCAGGTTCCATTCTGATGATGACCTTTGTTTCATACAACATTCACCTTCTTAGCACTTCTGCAGCAAAACGTTTTCCTTCCTGAATCATATCAAGCAGTTCTACTTTTTCATGCAGTCCATAACTTTTTTCTGGCTCTTCAGCGCCTTACCAGAAGCCTGAGGAGGTGCGCAGCGTTTGGGTGGCATGATGGAGATTCACAGTAATTAAAAACACACACACACACTTAAAAAGCACAGGCACAAAGTGTGCGCAAATGAGGAAAAGGGGGCGTTACATCATCTCAACCAATCGGCAGGAAGGAGGACAGCCATTGGTTGAATTTGAATCACATGACAGTTGCTCGGCAATCTATGAATATGCAAACCATGAGTGCAAAACCGCGAATAGTCAAGGGCCTACTGTACTTGGATGTGAAGACGCAACTGCACTGTTGACAAGCCTCACCCTGTGACACGTCGCTCAGGCCCCCATGTGCAAGCTCGTTCCTCTAGCTGTGGCCACGTAGCTTTTAGCCCACGATTATCTTTTTTGGTTTTCTTTATTGCAGTAATAACAATCTCTGCTTTTTTCCAGTCCCTCACAAGTTCCTCGTTCACGCCAAACTTACTTTCTTCTGCTCGATTACCATTTTCTGCTACATATTCCACTCCTTGCAGCTTGTAATCCGCAGAATAGGATTTTCTTTTTGGGGATATTTCTTCAGTGGTGGATGAGCAGGTACTGGTACCCAAGCTTAGAGTGCCATCTTCTGGTTGTGAGTGTAAAAATAACACATGTGAAATTATGTTTATGATGACGAACAGAATTATATGTAATAATTTCACATATAAGTCGCTCTGGACTATTAGTTGCACCTTCAGCCAAAGTATGAAAAAAGTGTGGCTTGTAGTCCAGGAAATACGGTAGTATAGTATATCAAAATGAACATGGTGGGGAGATCCCTGTTCTATATGCAGGTCGTTTTAGTACTTTAATCGCTGGTGGGACCTGTGATCCATTTTTGGCTTCATTGGCAAGCATTATTTTTTCTCAGATTGATTTGGGCAGCTACAGAAAGCCAGTGGAGGTTGTATAACAATGGGAGGGTTCAATACAAGTTTTGCGTTTGCACTATGGATTGGCTGAGAAGGGTGAATGGTACTCAAAAAATAAAGATTAGTTGTTTATAAAGTCGTGTTATGTACCTCAAGTTGTTTTTTTTTTTTTTTAGCTAAGTTATGCATGCCTCAATGAAGCCTCCCTGGTGACAAAGAAACGTACAGCCTGACATCTTTTAAGATAAGATAAGATAAGATATAGCTTTATTAATCTCACAATGGAGAAATTCACTGTTACAGGCTCTTGAGGTACCATCGGTAGGGGTGCAAAAATAGATACAAATACAAACATACATAGATACACAAATAGTATAAATTAATAAACAATAAAAGAAAAGAAGGGAACAACTTTGTAGACTGGCCTATATTCAAGTGTACATGTATCTGAGGGCAGAGTAGATGGGTTGATATGGTTCACAGTCAGTGGGGTAGATGTGGTTGATTAAAGTGCACGGGGTTTTTATTGCACATAACTGGTATTTTCACAGACAGTTACAAAGTGGCGTTGTACAGTCTGACAGCGGTGGGAATGAACAACCTGCGGTAGCGCTCCTTCCTGCACTGAGGATGTCTCAGTCGTCCACTGAAGGAGCTACTCAGCTTCTCTACAGTCTGGTGCAGTGGGTGAGAGCTGTTGACCATGATGGATGTGAGCTTTGCTACCATCCTCCTCTCACTCACCTCCTCCACAGAGTCCAGTGGGCAGCCTAGGACAGAGCTGGCCCTCCTGACCAGCTTGTTCAGTCTCTTTCTGTCCCGCTCTGTGCTGCCCGGGGCCCAGCAGATGGCAGCGTAGAGGATTGCAGAGGCTACCACAGAGTCATAAAAAGTCCTGAGCAGAGGTCTGCATACTCCGAAGGACCTAAGTCTCCTCAGAAGGTGGAGGCGACTCTGGCCCTTCTTGTACAGGGCGTTGGTGTTGTGGGACCAGTCCAGTTTATTGTTAAGTTTATTGTTTACTTTTTGGTGTCATCTTTTTTCACCCTTGTTTTCACAGGTCAAGAAAGCCTTTTTTGCCTTGGTGGCTAATGGAGTTCGAGCTGCACCACTGTGGGAGACAAAAAAGCAGAGTTTTGTAGGTGAGTGCTGAAATTAAGCATAGGTGCTTGAGGTTTGTGTCTTCTAAAGCATCATGGGTGTTAGTCAGGGTGACTTCCTGACTTGAAGTCTTGAATTCACTCTGTAACAGTTGAAGGAAAACGAAAGGAAAACCTCACACATTTTTATTACACTGAAAATATAAATATTTTCATCATCAGGTGGTTTTATTTACATTTTTGAAGTTTGATATTAGCTTGTTTGAAAAGGCCACCATTTGAAGCTCATTTCACTCTCACGACGGTTGGAAATTGGGTGAAAAGGATGTGGACTTATTAATTCCAGTAATGGCAGTCATTACAATATGTATACACTCATCCCTTGCCACTTCGCGATTTGAACTTCGTGGTCTTGGTGCATCGTGGTATTTTAATTAAAAAAAAAAAAAAATCTAAATTCGCATGTATGCAAGCGGAAGGCAGAGACCCAAGGCAGGCTGCATCCATTGTTTACAAATGACAGACTGAAGTGCCCCTCCTTCCCAGTTCAGGCAGGGACCACCTAGTATATACCTCAGTGCATTTAATGGTGTTTTTTGCAACCATTGTACTGCAGCACATCAGTGTTCCATGAGGTATAGTGAGGTATGCTGTGGGGAATTATCCAATTTCACCTAATTGGTCTAAAATAATGTAATAAATACTCTTCGCCTGTCGACGAAGCATGTAGTTAGTTGTTGACTGCCTTTTACTTTGAAACAAGAGTGATGTGTGGATGGTGGTAGATGGTGGTGATTACAAGACAAAACAGTGACCGTGATGGACAGTTTTCAACTCTGAACTGGCCTTGGGATAAAATTCGGACCCAGATGAAGAGCATAGTATGAGTGGAGGTCACAAGAATGCAAAGGTGGTGAAGTCAAGCAAAGCGTCAAGCTTGAGGCAATACAATGAAAGCTATTTGTCATTTGGATTCACCTTAACCGCAGATGAAACTACATCAATACCGTTGTGCCTGGTGTGTGGTGAACAGCTATCCAACAGTGGTATGGTGCCAAGTAAGCTTAAATGCCAGTTCTAAATGAAATACCCTTCGCTTCAGAACAAGAATGTGGACTATTTTGTTCGCCTGCGTGAACACATGGAGAAACAGACAGCTTTCATGAGAAAAACCACAAAGGTAAATGAGCGTGCCCTGAAAGCTAGCTACCACGTTGCTGAACTTGTTGCAAATTAAAAGAAAATCCCACACTGTGGCAGAGACATTAATACTTCCCGCCAGCAAAGCCATTGTGAATGAGATGCTCAGACCTGAAGCGGCTCAAGAAATAGCCAAAGTCCCTCTCTCGAGATGTATTGACATGTCTGCAGACATTAAAAGTCTGCTTTTGGAAAAGGTATCAGTATCATATCAGTAAGAAATTTGCACTGCAACTGGATGAGTTTACTGCTATTAGTAGGCATGCTCCACTATTGGCCAATGTGCGTTTTGTGGATGGAGACACATTCAGAGAAAACTTCCTATTCTGCAAGGTATTGCTGAAAAAACATCAGGAGAGGAAATGTTTTGGTCACATCAGAATATCTTGAAAAAGGAGGACTTAAGTAGGAAGACTGCACGGGTGTCTGCACTGATGGAGCTGCAGCTATGGTCGGGTGCATCAAATCTTTGTAAGCCTAGTGAAGGTAAGAAACCCAGATGTGATTATTATGCACTGTTTTTTTTTACACCGCGAGGCCCTCGTAGCCAAGATTTTACCAGCAGACTTAATTCCTGTATTAGATGATAGTTTGCGTGTAGTGAACTTTGAGTCACGACTTGTGAGAAGTCGCATACAGGCGGTCCTCACTTAACAACGGACTCGGTTAACGAAGATTCGGAGTTACGACGGCTGTGAGTGTGTGCGTATGTTCGCGCATACGCAGTGTTGGTAGCATCTCCCATCCCGCCTCCCTACTCACACACACACACACACATGCACACACTCACACACTCACTCACTACTCAGTCAGAACTCTACCACGCTGCTAGGTAGGAGAGTTCAAGCAATGCTAGCAGTTATGGCTTCTCACATTCAACGGTATATATGTATGCAATACACAGGGATCCTAGATCTCCGCTCTTTAGCTGAATTCCGCATTCATAGTTGTTTCAATTAATACGAGATAGTACCCTCTTTTTAACTTATGTTCCTAAAATAAAGTTGTCATAGTTTATTTCACAAAAAACTTAATCACACCAAACAGTGCTCAGGGCAGCAAAGCATCTTGTACATGAGGCTTAGTGGACCTTCTGATTTATTTATTTTTTTATTTTTTGCTCTATTTAATTTTGGTCGAGGAAGGAGAGGCGGGAGGCGTGTCCGTAGGCAGAGAGAGAAGAGGAAAGGCATGCGTCTCGGACTGAGAGTAGGGACGTTGAATGTTTGAACTGTGACAGGAAAAGGTAGAAAGCTGACTGACATGATGCAGAGGAGGAAGGTAGAGAAACTGTGTGTTCAGGAGACTAGGTGGAAAGGTAGCAAGGCTAGAAGCTTCGGAGCAGGGTTTTAAGCTGTTTTATCATGGTGTGGATGGGAAGAGAAATTCTAGAATGTTCTAGAGGTGAAAAGAGTATCAGCCAGAGTGATGAGTCTCAGATTAGAAATTGAAGGTGTGATGTTCAATGTTGTTAGTGCTTATGCCCCACAGGCAGGATATGAGCTAGAAGAGAAGGAGAGACTCTGGAGTGAGTTAGATGAAGTGATGCAGAGTACCTCCAGAGGTGAAAGAGTAGTCATTGGTGCAGACTTCAATGGACATGCTGGTGCAGACAACAGGGGGGGACGAGGAAGTGATAGGCAGGTTTGGTATCTAGGACAGGAACACAAACGGACGGATGTTGATCGATTTTGCAAAAAAGATGGAAATGGCTGTGGTGAATACTTTCTTCCAGAAGAGACAGGAGCATAGGGTGACTTCTAGAAGTGGAGGTAGGAGCACACAGGTCGACTACATCTTATGTAGGCGATGTAATTTGAAGGAAGTCAGTGACTGCAAAGTAGTAGTGAGTGGGAATGTTGCCAAGCAGCATAGAATGGTGGTGTGCAGGATGAAGCTGATGGTGAGGAAGGTGAAAAAAGCAAAGACAGAGCAGAAGACAAAGTGGTGGAAGCTGAAAAAGGAAGAGTGTCTTGTTGTCTTCAAGGAGGAGTTGAAACAGGCTTTGGGTGGTCAGGAAGTGCTTCCAATTACAGCTAATGTGATCAGGGAGACAGGTAGGAGAGTTCTTGGTGTGTCATCTGGAAGGAAAGTAGATAAGGAGACTTGGTGGTGGAATGAGGAAGTGCAGGAGTGTGTACAAAGGAATAGGACAGCTAAGAAGAAGTGGGGCATTGAGAGGACCAAAGAGAGTAAACAGGAGTACAGGGAGACACAGCGTCAGGCGACGGTAGCGGAGTCAAAGGCCAAATAAAGATTAGTAAGGGTGAAGTAAGGAGGGCATTGAAGAGGATGAGGAGTGGAAAGGCAGTTGGTCCTGATGACATACTGGTGGAGGTAGAGGTAGCAGTAGATTTTCTGACAAGAACATTCAACAAGGTCTTCGAGAGTAAGAGGATGCTGGAAGAATGGAGGAAAAGTGTGCTGGTGCCCATTTTTAAGGACGAGGGAGACATGCAGAGTTGTGGCAACTACAGAGGGATAAAGTTGATGAGCCATACGATGGAGTTTGGGAAAGAATAGTGGAAGCAAGTCTAAGGGTAGGGGTCAGCATTTGTGAGCAACAGTTTGGTTTCATGCCAAGAAAGAGCACCACAGATGCAGCGTTTGCTTTGAGGATGTTAATAGAGAAGGTCAGTGGGAGCTGCATTGTGCCTTTGTGGATCTGGAGAAAGCATATGACAGGGTGCCAAGAGAGGAACTGTGGTATTGCATGAGGAAGTCTGGAGTGGCAGAGGAGTATGTTAGACTCGTGCAGGACATGTATGAGAGAAGTAAGACAGTGGTAAGGTGTGCTGTCGGTGTGACAGAAGAGTTCAAGGTTGATTTGGGACTGCATCAAGGGTCAGCTCTGAGCCCCTTCTTGTTTGCTATGGTGATGGACAGGTTGACAGACGAGGTTAGACAAGATTCCCCCTGGACTATGATGTTTGCAGATGACATTGTGATCTGCAGTGAGAGCAGAAAACAAGTGGAGGAAAATCTAGAGAGGTGGAGGTATGCCCTGGATAGGAGAGGAATGAATGTTTGCCTCAGTAAGACAGAATACATGTGTGTGAACGACAAGGACCCAAGAGGAACGGTGATGTTACAGGGAGTAGAGATAAAGAGGGTGGAGAATTTTAAGTACTTAGGCTCAACAATCCAGAGCAATGGAGAGTGTGGAAAAGAGGTGAAGAAGCATGTGCAGGCAGGTTGGAATGGTTGGAGAAAAATGTCCTGTGTGATAGGAGGGCATCGGTAAGCATGAAGGGAAAAGTTTACAAGACGGTGTTGAGGCCAGTGATGTTGTATGGTTTAGAAACAGTGACACTGGGGAAAAGAAAGGAGGCAGAGGTGGAGGTAGCAGAGATGAAAATGTTGAGGTTCTCTTTGGGAGAAACCAAGATGGATAGGATCAGGAATGAGTACATCAGAGGGACAGCATGTGTAAGAAGTTTTGGAGACAAAGTCAGAGAGGCTACACTGAGATAGTTTGGACATGTACAGAGGAGGAATAGTGAGTATATTGGTAGTAGGATAATGAGGTTGGAACTACCAGGCAGAAAGCCTAGAGGAAGACCAAAGAGAAGATTTATGGATGTGGTGACGGAGGACATGAAGGTTGTGGCATAAGAGTAGAAGATGCAGAGGATCGGGTGAGATGGAGGGAGATGATTCGCTGTGGCGACCCCTGAAGGGAACAGCCGAAAGGAAAAGAAGAATGTTGATATTATTTTACAATGTTATGTTTATAATAATTGATTTAGGGGTGTTCTATGAGATATGGTAATAGTATTTATGGATGTATAGTACAGTATGAACGGTCATATGTCACTGGAATGTACAGTAACAAGTTATTCTTCTTATTTTTTTTCACCTTACGTTCGGCTGTTTGGAACGTAACTAAAACGTAAGTCGAGGAGTGTCTATAGTGTTATACTATTAACATACTAACTTGTAGCAGTTATGCTCAGTAGTTGAACACAAATGTTTGTTGTGATATGTTATGTGTAATTTGATCATTTTACAAATTAGTTCATAATTATTTCATAATTATGCTACACATAAATGACGAGCCATCGGGCTATGCTACTTGAATTATGTGTGTTTATCTACACTGAAATAACTTTATAGTATTTTTTACATTATTTAAGCTGTTTTGTTTCGTGTTTATGCATGTTACAAAACGATGATTAACTTGTTTGCTTGATTTTTTTACATGACATGCTCTGCCCCTGTATCCCACAAGGAGGCCTGTGGCCCCCTTGACCCCCATCTGACATATTTAATTTCCTCTATTTCCAATCCGTTTCCTCTATTTTGTTAAACCTAACTGGGATCCTTGAATACAGTAGCCGACTGTACAAATACAAACCAAGCTACGTGGTCTTTTAAGGTGTTTCTGACAAATGAGAAGGCCGATTACGCAAAGCTGCTTGCAAATAATGAGTGGTGTGCAAAGCTGGCATACCTGGCAGATATTTTTCATCATCTCAATGATCTGAACACACGAATGCAAGGCTGAAATGAAAATCTGCTTACAAGTACAGATAACATAAATGGATTCCGTTCAAAGGTGCACCTCTGGCAATATGTGGAAAATAGAAACCTTGACCTGTTCCCACTCACCAAGACATTACAAGATGTTAACACTGCTGCATTGTGTGAGGTAATAGTTCAATATTTAAAAACTCTTGAGGAGAGGATGTCATTTTATTTCTCTTTCTCAACTTTAACTGAAAGCCTTGACTGGATCAGGGACCGTACAGTTCGGTATCAGCTGGAAAGGACACGACTTTACAGGAGCAGGAGGAACCTGTAGTGCAAGCGCTCATATACCTAATTTGATGTATTGTGTATAGCTAGTGACAATACACCTATAAGGCGTTTATTATATTCTCTCACAAACCTGCTTTAAGGGCTTCACTATCGTCAAGCTTCAGAGCACAGGCAGGAGTTTTAAAATGGCATATTTGCCGTGACATCATATCGTTGACAAAGCGTCGAACGGAACTGCGAGATTGCAATGTAAACGTAAGGCTATATACCTGACATACAACACAAGTTCACGGAAACTTGGAAAAACAGACATTATAGTATTTTTTTAAACCATGGACGAAGACAATTTCTTAGAAGGTTATTTATATGAACCACTGAAGAAAGACTATCCACATTTAGGGAAATCGGACCAGGAAAGTGACGACTCGGAGGACGATATTGGAGAGTCGGCAGAAGCTCTTACACGGGAAAATCGTAGCAAACAACCAGCAAATATTTAGTGCTCATGTGGAAAATGCGTGCGTTAAAAAACGATCAGGAGTGCTATTGTTGTAAAGAACCTGAATTGCTTGAGGAAAATATACTGACATTCTGCAATTGGCTATACGACGGTCAACGATGTTACGTCAAAATCACCTTTAACCCTGGTGAAAAGAAGCCAACATGTCCGCGTGCTCAACCTTCGTGAGCAAGCAATGTCAGATAGAAGAAAAGGAAATGTGGACTTAATAATAAACTACCGACACCATGCGATGTTTAAAAGTTAATAATAAAGTATAGTGGATTTTTTTTGAATGCTGTATATTTTGGGTACAGGTATCCTTTAAGCTTTACTGATCTCCCTTTGCAGTTTTTGGTTGGCTACTGCCAAGGAGTTAGCCCATTCTGGCAAACAAAGCTATTTTGACATTGCTCCCCTTTTCCACGAAATATCTGTGTGAGGTGAGCTTTTCAAGCTTCAGTGCTATAAAAACTAAAAACAGTGAGAAACTAAGAGCTGTTGAGGAAGAGCTTGGTGTGTCTTTCTTCGATTCCTGCCAGGATATCAGCTCTGTGTTCATCCAAACTGGCCCAGGTTTCACACTGAGTTTTTATTTGTGTTTATTTGATTCCTATTAAAGAAATGTGATGAGAATGACTTTAAATTGTTAATATAGTCTACAGAGTTTCAATTTTTAACATTTTCAGCTGGTGGTGTGCCTCAAGATTTTTCCAAAGAAAAAAAGTGTCTTGGCTCAAAAAAGGTTGAAAAACACTGATCTAATAATAGTTCCCTTGTCAGTCAGCTGTAATTTTGCGCTTCTAACATCACGTATAAAGGTGTAAACAAAGCAGTAGAACTGCACAGGATTGAATCCTAGAAAAGTATTGGATTTTAAAATCCCATTTTCCAGGGCTGATGAATTCATAAAATTGATAAAATTCATTGAAAAGTTTTGGTTTCAAGACATGAAATATAATTTTGTCATATTAGGGGCAAAGGACATAAAGTATATCTTCAGTGATCATTACAGGCTGCGCCATTGCGCCAATGGCGCATTAATTGTGCCTGTGTCCCCATTGAACTACATGTCCGTGCGTCAGCTGGGCGCATAGAAAATGTCCGGGAAAATATAATTTATTCTATTGTTTAATTTTAAAAGTTAATATCGTTCAAAGAAATGCTAAATAAATCATGCCAGTGAGGACATTTGCACTTAGCGATGGTAATATGAAAGATGGCACGTGATTGGCCAGTGGCTCCCGAGCTGACAAATCACAACTGCTATTCCTTCGCAAACATGATGCAATGCATTTAATTCGTTTTGGGCATACTAGTGTAGAATCCACTTTTACAGCGTTCGCTTTGCTCCAAATTAACACACATGTATATAATGCGCATGCCCCGGTGATTACCCACACTACCCTTGCTCGTGATACGTGAAAACGAACCTAGCCCCTGATGTTAACTATGGAAACATAAAATGGTGTCCAAAGCGAAAAAACATTGCTCAAAACAGAAAAATTTATTAACAATGTGGGGTGCTAGTAACCAAGTGTCAAATTTATCTAATTCCGGTGATATCACTGATAAAACTAGTTGCATTGCTACCGCTAGTGACAGTGGGGTGGCCGCTTGTAGTGCGAGCACTGCTACTGCTCGTCATATTGAGGCTGCAATCGCTAACGTTAGCACTGAAGGTTTGGAAGGGAAAGAAAGACAGGGATATTTTTTGTAGAAATAAGGTGAAGATACTGCCAACAGCCTGAAAGCATAGCAGAAACTTTGAATTATAATATTGGAAGTCTGTTACTGTCGGTTAAAAACAGTTTGTGTTGTATTTTGTCAACTTCCAAGCATTTTTAAATGTTTCGTTTTGTTTAATTCTGCTATGTACCTGATGTAAATTAAAATATAGACAGTGTAAAAACGGTTTGTTCCACTTTTTAACTTGAAGTGTTGTTACCTTTAATCTGCTAAAATAAAAAATTAAAACTTTAAAGCAATAAACTTGCTTTACCACTAAATTTATAGAGTCGTATGTGATGCATCAGGTGAAATATTATTATACATTACATTGGAGTATTTACTAATTTAGGTCCAGTTTTTACCAGTGAGCTGTCAGAAAATAGCTGAATTAGTTTCTTGGAATAATGTAATATATAATAATTTGACCCCTTATTATGACCCCGACTTTTGCCAATGTCCCCAGGTTTTTTGTCTCTAGGGGCCAATTTGTCCCCATAAAATTTTGATCTGTAATGAACACTATCTTATTGTAAATGTTGCATGTTAGGTAATGCATATCACCAAATCTTATAACTTCTTACTCCAAATAAACACCGAGTGTAGAGTGAGGGGGGGAACAGCATCTCTAGCGTGTGTATTTAACCTTACCTGTTGCATTTTGTCTGCTTGATCTTTTTACTCCTGTTTGACAGTAACCCCCCCCCCTTACATTCTGGATCTTTGCATCTGCCTTCACCATCTGACACACAGTGGCATGGCCAATTGTAGATGATTATAAAAAAGTATTTAAAAGTTCCTGTGTTAATTTCATTATTCCCTGACCCTTTTAATACAGAAACATAAAACAAGACTGCACACTATGCCTGCTTTGTGGCGAAGGCCCGTTCTCTAAAGAGCAGTTCATGTTTGAATAAATATTTCAATCTGTGGTGAAAAATAATTAAGACCGACCAAACCAGTACTTTTATTTGAATCCTTTGTCCACATTTACTGTTAGGTTTTGTTTTTGCATATTTAACTGACGTATTATTGATCATGCATGACTTGTACTTGTGTATCTGAGAATTTTTAAATTGCTGGATTTTACTTAAGTACTCTACTGTAATTAAGTAATTTTATTCAAGTAATTTAATGAATGAAAAACTGACCTTCTGGAACACTTATACACTATATATTCTACTGATACATTGCGAGTTGTCTTCATGTGCCATTTTTAAATGTGAAAGCAGAACTCGGTCATACATCTCTCAATTGAGAAAATTGAGTCTTGTCTAAAACCACAAGATGCGTGAGCATCCTCCACCACTGGTCAGATTATTTCAGTGGAATTGCCTTCTGTGAAAATGTGCTGTCTGCAAGCATCTACTTTGAGGAACCCACTCCTTGTCAGTGTAATGAATGGTTTGACTTGTACATTGCTCAGATGCATGACTGGACCATATGTCAGTGGTGGGGCCAAGGTGCAGACCATTTTAATCTGGGCTTCACTGCATTTAAGATGCCCAAATCATTTCAATATTTTATATACTATGTTTATTATACAGGGATCCCTCACTTTCCGTGGTTAATTGGGACCGAAATCCCCACGCGACCATTGACATCCGCGAAGTAGGATCACCTCCACACCCCCGACTGACATATACATACATGTATATGTGTATATAATATCAATAAATACATATTCAATGCTATAAGTACTCATAATAACAATTAAACATTTAAAAAAAATCTCACAAGATGTAAATAAAATATAAATACAGATGCTCACAGATGCTGATACGTACTTTACACCGGTCCGGGAAGAGAAGCAGAACGATTCATTTCGAAACTCCTGCCAAAATTTTCAAAAAAGAAACAAATTGACTCCAGTATTATAATGAACTGGATAAGAGTGAAACTCTGTAAATCTGATCAGATCCGATGTGCTGTGCTTGAGAGGAACCAGCAGTTTAAACATGGGACATAATGTACAGATGATTATGTAGGGAGAGAGAGATCGTATACAGTACAAACTCCTATAGATTACTTCTACAAGGTTTAAACATACGTTCCCATCTAAAGAATGCCCTGTAACGACTTGCAAACAAATTCATATAAGAACAGCCATCCTGAACCTAACTCGTTAGTAAGCTGGGGAGCGTCTATACACACATATAAGATGGTATGAAGACGACATACATACATCCGCATGCAGATGCGCATGTACACACACATGCAAAAATGTATTCAGTTTTGATGTAAGATTTTGGGTTGGTTTTTTTTTTGTGTTTGTTCAGGGTTTTTTTTTTTTTTTGCGTATTTGGTCTTTTTTGTGACATTTTCTATAACAAACCCCCCCCCCCATTCTTCCTTCATTTCCTTATTTTTTTAAATTCGATGAATATTTATTTATTCATTTTTTATGTGATGCACTGAAGCAGCATTAATTGAAGTGTGAAGTAGCAAGGGATCCATGTATATCAAAATACTTTGGCCTTCTCAACAATTTCTTGAGGGGAAAAATAGGAGTTTTGTTTTTGACCCTACTTTTTGTGCCTCTTGTTCAGTCCACTGTTGTTTTCCCACTGCTAATATCTTTCTTTATATCCAGTGGAATCAGTTGTGCTTTGCAACAGGAAATGGGTGTGTACTTTGACACACAAGCCAACAACTGCCTAATTGGCTGTTGTCATATTCATGTCTGCTATGTAATAGCTTGTCAAAATAAAATATCAAGTCAAATTGCGCCAAGCTTATATTTTTAATCGACTTATCTTTTAAGCGCAAGCTCATATTGAAAAAATTTTATCGTCCATCCATAGATACCTGTAGTACTGTCCACCGAGCACAACACAGGTTTTCAGGCCTGATGAGCGTTTTGGTGACAGTGCAGTATAATTACTGATCTGCTCTACTGTGTACATTTGAGACATCAGCAGTTTTATTTTTACACATTGCCTCAGCATCTTTCTCTCTCTCTCTCACACAGACACGCACACACATACACACTGTGATAATGCACAGCTTCTCTGAATTGGTTCTCTTGTGAGAGGCTTCGGGTTATGATGATGATCAGATATGCATTCTCAGTTCTCTCCAGCCTACTATATAGGGTGTGTGTGCGTGTCTGATGCTGGGTGTGTGCTTCTTTTTTCTGTCTGTAACCTAGTGTCCATGTTTTCTCTCTGTGTGTGTGTGTGTGTGTGTGTGTGTGCACGTGTGTGTGTGTGTGAGAGAGAGAGATTAAAATATTCTGAAATTCTTCTTCCATGTTTTCTCAGGAATGTTAACTATCACAGACTTTATCAATATACTTCACAGATACTACAAGTCACCCATGGTATGTGATTACATTTTTTTGTGTGTGTGTGTGTACAATTGTTTCTTTACATTTTAATTTGATGTGTGTCATTAATATTTTTCCCCACACAATGTGCAGGACTGATACATGCTTTAAAAAATACTGCACTGCAGTCTGCTGCATTTCCAGACTTGTAGACACTCTTTAATGACTGAAGCCCTGTAAGTAGCAGATGCAGCAAATTTAGAAGATAAAAATATCTCACTATGTCTTTGCTGTACCTGTATCTGAAACTTGCTTTCATGGTCTCTATCCAGGAATTGATGTTGAAAAGGTTGTGGGATGCATTAACCTTTCTTCTCATTATTGCAGAGTTCACAGAGATTTTGAAAGATCTCTCTAAAGTTTTCTTATCATAAAGTTTAAAGCCCTGAGGGTCTTTGGTATTTAGTTTTTAGGAGCTTTGATTTAATGGCCTGAGGAAGATTTTTTTTCCCAAGGTTATTATTATGGCTTCCTTCTTTCACTGTATCCTCTTTTCTTCTTTCACATCGACATTTATAAGCTCGGAAACCCGTTTAGTTGCTATTTAATAAACTCAGGGATGTCTAAAATAATGGGGGGGGGTAATTACTATTATTACTATAACTCAAAGGGAGAATCTTCAGACTTGTACATTGATGTTGTCTAAACTGGTCTGGAGAGTAGTTTGTAGGATGGGGAAGGAGTGATCCAAAAATTTAGTTAGTTATTTTTATTTAGCTGCTCTGCCATCTTGTACATTAAAGCTGTTGAAACTCAGGATAATGGGGATACTTTCACTCATTCAACAAATTATTTATGAGGCTGATAAGCTTCTTGTTCTTCTCGTTCTGGTCATTGTGACAACACAGCTTGGAGACATAACCCACCTACACATGTACATGATTCACTTGCACCATTAGCCATTTGTGCAGCCAAAGCCCTGCACAACCCTGCTCGGTGTTTAGAGCACTTTGAAACCTGTGATTACATCTCCATGCTCTGGCGTGGCTCTTAATTGGGTCCCCGTGGAGAAACCTTTTTAGATCATGTATTTGCTTTTTCCTTGCCAGTAAGTTTCCTCCTTTTCTCTGGGGAGGACACACCCACATGACACTGCACCAGGATATGACCCTGATCACCTATGATCACTGGTTTCTTAGTCGTACTGTACAGTGGTACCTCACCTTACGAAATTAATCCGTTCCATAGCTTTTTTCGTAACCTGCATTTTTCATAAGTTGAACCGCATTTTACATGTAAAACGCATGATTCGTTCCAAGGCTAACGTCGTATTTGTTCCCCCTAAACCCTTTAAAAATTATAAAAGCATACCTTTTAAGACCTCCTTCTGCTTCAATATAGTACCGATGGTAGACGGGTTTGGCCATATTCCTTTGTGATATCACTCGCGCCCGTTACATCTCCTCACTCGCACCGGAAATCATACGCGTGGGCGTGTGTGTGTGTGTGCGTGCGCACGTGTTGACCATGTCTTCTTAGCAGAGTTATAATCTTACAAATGTTTATGGAAGGTTAAAAGCCTGAGTCATGAAATAAAGCATATAACAATTGTAAGTCTGTCCTTTACACGAAAAGCATCATGGTGGATTCAGCTCTATAATAGGCAATGGGAGGTAGATGCGTCATTTTTCCTAGGCAATGATGTCCAAGATGGCGTCAGGTGGACCTGTCCAAGATAGCGCTTGAGTGAAGGCGACATGAATGACAGCTCAGTTGTTAGCCAATTGGAGGCCAGCGGGGCGGGATGTTTGAACATCATTGATGGGAGAGCAGCTTGTGCATTGTTTGAATTTTTAAGATGGCTCTTTCGTAATGTGAACTTCTTTCGTATCATGAGACAAAAATTTTAGGAAAATGCTTTTCGTAACCTGAATTTTTAGTTTGGTGAGACTTTTGTAAGGTGAGGTACCACTATATTGTAATGTTCACTGAAGTGTACATAGAAATAAAACATTTCATACAAACATTAAAGTGTGGTCATTAATTCTTATTACTTATTGTCACTTTCAGTGAATATTTACTCATGGTCTAGTAGCTGTCTCTTCAGTATGCATAATTAAAAAGAAACAAACAAAAAAATAAAATCCAGTGTAGCCCTGGGTCTTAAAAGCCACAGTTCATTGGTATAAAGGGGAGGGTCTGTTTATGCCGTTTGGGGGAAATGGGGTGGTAATGTTGTTGTTTTAGCTCAGTGGTTCTTAACCTTGTTGGCGGTACTGAACCCCACCAGTTTCATATGCTTATTCACTGAACCCTCCTTTATTGAAAAATAAAATATGATGATTTTTTTTTTCAAATCAAAACAGAGGTATATGTTTTTACTGGGGCACCAAAATGAACCGTGCATTAACATCACTGTGTTCAAAGAACAAAACCAATACAATGCATGAACTCCCCCATCGCAACTACAGTACGTACTTACATTTTTATGTGAGGTGCGCACCTCGAATGCATGCATGCGCATCTGTGTGTGCACGCGTCTGTATGTGTGTGTGTATTTGTTTTATTTACATCTTATGCATTATTTTTGAATGTTTAATCGTTATTATTCAATACTATAAATGCTTATATGTATTTATTGATATTATATACTAGTCATTTAAAAAAATTAGCATATTGTGATGAAATTCATTATTTTCTGTAATGTACTGATAAAAATGAAACTTTCATGTATTTTAAATTCATTGCACACCAACCGAAATATTTCGGGTCTTTTATTGTTTTAATACTGATGATTTTGGCATACAACTCATGAAAACCCAAAATTCCTATCTCAAAAAATTAGCATATCATGAAAAGGTACTCTAAACGATCTATTAACCTAATCATCTGAATCAACCAATTAACTCTAAACACCTGCAAAAGATTCCTGAGGCTTTTAAAAACTCCCAGCCTGGTTCATTACTTAAAACCGCAATCATGGGTAAGACTGCCGACCTGACTGCTGTCCAGAAGGCCATCATTGACACCCTCAAGCAAGAGGGTAAGACACAAAGAAATCTGAGTGAATAGACTGTTCCCAGAGTGCTGTATCAAGGTATCTCAGTGGGACATCTGAGGGATGGGAAAAGTGTGGCAGAAAACGCTGCACAAAACCAGAAGAGGTGACCGGACCCCGAGGAAGATTGTAGGGAAGGGCCGATTCCAGACCTTGGGGGACCTGTGGAAGCAGTGGACTGGGCTACAGGTGCCGCATTCCCCAGGTCAAGCCACTTTTGAACCAGAAACAGCGACAGAAGCGCCTGACCTGGGCTACAGAGAAGCAGCACTGAACTGTTGCTGAGTGGTCCAAAGTACTTTTTTCGGATGAAAGCAAATTTTGCATGTCATTCGGAAATCAAGGTGCCAGAGTCTGGAGGAAGACTGGGGAGAAGAAAATGCTTGAAGTCCAGTGTCAAGCACCCCACAGTCAGTGATGGTCTGGGGTGCCATGTCAGCTGTTGGTGTTGGTCCACTGTGTTTTATCAAGGGCAGGGTCTATGCAGCTAGCTATCAGGAGATTTTGGAGCACTTCATGCTTCCATCTGATGAAAAGCTTTATGGAGATGATTTCATTTTTCAGCACGACCTGGCACCTGCTCACAGTGCCAAAACCACTGGTAAATGGTTTACTGACCATGGTATTACTATGCTCAATTGGCCTGCCAACTCTCCTGACCTGAACCCCATAGAGAATCTGTGGGATATTGTGAAGAGAAAGTTGAGAGACACCAGACCCAACACTGTGGATGAGCTTAAGGCCGCTATCGAAGCATCCTGGGCCTCCATAACACCTCAGCAGTGCCACAGGCTGATTGCCTCCATGCCACGCTGCCGCATTGAAGCAGTCATTTTTGTAAAAGGATTTCCGACCAAGTGTTGAGTGCATAACTGAACATAATTATTTGAAGGTTGACTTTTTTGTATCAAAAACACTTTTTTTTTTTTTTTTTTTTTTTGGGGGGGTCAGCTGAAATGTGCTAATTTTTTGAGATAGGAATTTTGAGTTTTCATGAGCTGTATGCCAAAATCATCAGTATTAAAACAATAGAAAACCCGAAATATTTCAGTTTGTGTGCAATGAATCTAAAATATATGAAAGTTTAATTTTTATCAGTACATTACAGAAAGTAATGAACTATATCACAATATGCTAATTTTTTGAGAAGGACTAGTACACATATACATGTACGTCAGTCAGCAGGGGTTGATCCTACTTCGCGAATGCAGATAGGAAGCTGACTAGCATCACATTCCTTTATATATGTTAAGCCATGTTGTACATATTTGTCTGACCACTTTCTTTTTTTTTGCTCAACATAGTATGGATTAAAACTTTTAAGAAAGAAATCACACGACGTACCATCACAACAGTAACAAGTCAACTCCTGAGTGCACCAAATTTCCTGCAGCACAGATTGGCCAAGCAATGTAGCGTGATCACCTGCAGCCAATCATGGCGTGCCGTCATGAATCTGAGTCGGGTGTGTGGCTTGACCTCCACCGAACCCCTGAGACTGACTCATCGAACCCCTAGGGTTCGATCAAACCCAGGTTAAGAACCACTGTTTTAGCTAGACACATTCATGAATTGAGGGTGGAGCTTCTGAAGTGCTGAATAATGTGTTTGTTTTGGTGTTAATTTAAAATTTCTGAACTCCAGAAGTGATGAAAGAAAAGCAATCGCTTATTGTACACACTACTGTAGCTACTGTTTAAAATTGGTTTCTCATGAGTGTTTGCTCTGTTTCAGGTGCAGATCTATGAGCTAGAGGAACATAAGATTGAAACTTGGCGAGGTATATACCTACCAGTCCTTTATCAATCCTGTTTGAGCTTTTTAAAAATAAATGTTTTTTTTTTTTTTTTTTTTTTTTTATGATGCTGGATAATTTCTTGTGCTTTTCCTTCAATAGAGCTCTATTTACAAGAAACCTTTAAACCTTTAGTCAGCATATCACCGGATGCAAGGTGAGACCTTTTTTTTTTTTGTACAGTGAACATGATCTTTTGATCTTGGACTAACAGCCAAGGCAAGATGGATTCATACGTCTTGTGAATTAGAAGTGTCATTCATCTATTCATTTTCTAAACGGCTTAATTCTAAATAGGGTCGAGGGGCGGCTGGTGCTCATCTCAGCCGACTCCGGGTGAGGGCGGGGTACACCCTGGACAGCTCGCCAGGCCATTGCAGAGCCAACACTCACACAACCATTCATACTCTCACTCACACTTCGGGGTGATTTGGTACAGCCAATTAATCTGTTGTGCATCTTTTTGGACTGTGGGAGGAAATTAGTGGAGCCTGAGGAACCCATACACGCACGGGGAGAACATGCAAACTCCGCACAGAAACACCTGAGCTGGGACTCGTACCCAGGACCTTCTTGCTATGAGGCGGATGTGCTTACCACCAAGTCATCATGCTGCCTGAATTAGAAGTAATGTCAGGAAATATAAAAAATAAAAAAAATCTACGTTTTGCAGACAGTTTACATTATTTCTCAGCCTTTTCGTAGAGCTTTCATTTTATAACTTTATAGGCCAAACCAAACTTGTGACGGTTTGGCCTACAAAGTAGGCCTAATACAGCCCTGTCTGATGGGCTAACTGTACTCCACTTAAATCAAATTTTTCCCTTATTCACACTGTGTGCTTTCACAATTGCCAAAGTTTCATAATTAAATAATCAAAAAAAATTGACAGGTTCCGAATTGTGATGCACTACCAGGAAAGGCAATGTTGTTGGATTCTGTCTGAGCCAGAAAAATTGGAGAGGACTGTTTTTTCTCCTGTGGACTTTCTCTCTTACTTTGGTTTGTGGATATGAATTCTCGTCTCCCTTCATTTATTTAATGTTGCTAAGTGATAAGTATTTCCATGGGAATATAATCGCTGACACATACGAGAGAGAGAGAAAGAGAATGACGAAGAACTGTTGTCCATAAGTGCCTGTGGCCTGCAGGATTGCAGACGAGTTCATCAACGATCACAGGCTATTCACCTCAAATAACACTCCAGATTCCTTTAGAGTCCCCCAAGAATTGAGCAGAATGCACACATTCACACTTTATGTGAATTAGTCAATGATATTAATGTCGAGATGTAATTTTTCTCCATTAACCCTCTGAAGGATTTTACTTTAGGTTATTTGAGAACTAATGGTGTTAAGATTTGTTCTATATATAATGTAATCAGTCATTTTTGCTCTTTACCCTAAACCCTCAAAACACGCACACACGTGCCAGTTTATAAATTTACTATCTTTGTAATTAAGCTACCTAGGCAAATAGGATTATTCAAAAGAATGTTAGGAATGAAATCAGTCAGTGAATGGTAGTGAACAAAAAACTCCAGTCAGAGGAGTGATTCAGGGCTTCAAAGTTGTAATTCAGGGGTGTCCATTCATCATCATCCGCTAAGTCCAGGGTTGGGTCGCGGGGGCAGCAACC
The DNA here is from genome assembly GCA_024760905.1 of Plotosus lineatus. Lineage (NCBI taxonomy): Eukaryota > Metazoa > Chordata > Actinopteri > Siluriformes > Plotosidae > Plotosus > Plotosus lineatus. The sequence goes on along the minus strand of CM045734.1, from coordinate 34,077,836 downwards.
TAAGCAAAGAGGTCCAGACGTCCCTCTCCCTAGCCACTTCCTCCAACTCTCCCGGGGAGACACCGAGGCGGTCCCAGACAAGCCGAGAGACATAGTCCCTCCAACGTGTTCTAGGTCGACCCCGGGGTCTCTTCCCGGTTGGACATGCCCAAAACACCACACCAGGGAGGCGTCCGGGAGGCATTCTGACCAGATGCCCGAGACACCTCAACTGGCCCCCCTCAATGTAGAAGAGCAGCGGATCTACTCCGAGCTCCCCATGGATGGTAGAGCTTCTTACCTTATCACTAAGGGAGAACCCCGCCACCCGGCGAAGGAAGCTCATTACAGCCGCTTGTATCCGCGATCTTGTTCTTTCGGTCACTACCCAAAGCTCGTGACCATAGGTGAGGGTTGGAACGTAGATCGACTGGTAAATTGAGAGCTTTGCCATGCGGCTCAGCTCCTTCTTCACCACGACGGGACCAGTACAGGCTCCGCTTAACAGCAGAGGCTGCAGCGATCCATCTGTCGATCTCTCGCTCCATCCTTCCCTCACTTGTGAACAAGACCCCAAGATACTTGAACTCCTCCACTTGGAGCAGGACCTCATTCCCGATCCGGAGGGTGCATTTCACCCTTGTCTGACTGAGAACCATGGCCTCAGACTTGGAGGTACTGATCCTCAACCCGGCTGCTTTGCACTCGGCTGCGAATCGCTCCAATGAGAGCTGGAGGTCCTGACTTGATGAAGCCAAAAGGACAACATCATCCGCAAAAAGCAGAGACGAGATCCGATGGCTACCAAACCAGAACCCCTCAACGCCTCGACTGCGCCTAGAAATTCTGTCCATAAAAATTATAAACAAAATTGGTGACAAAGGGACAGCATTTGTGGACTCCAACTCCCACCGGAAAAGAATTCGACCTGTTATTGCCAATACGGACCAAACTCTGACTCCGGTTATACAGCGACCAAATGGCTCGTAGCAACGGGTCCAGAACGCTGTATTCTCGGAGCACGCCCCACAAGATTGTTCGAGGGACACGGTCGAAAGCCTTCTCCAAATCCACAAAGCACATGTAGACAGATTGTGCAAACTCCCGAAAACAATTGTTGTTCCTCCTGAATCCCAGGTAGGCTGAGGAATGTAATTCCCCGATGATTGGAACACACTTTCCGGTCCCCCTTCTTAAAAATCGGGACCACCATCCCAGTTTGCCAATCCAGAGGTACAGCCCCCGATGACCACACGATGTTGCAGAGACGTGTCAACCAAGACAGTCCTACCGCATCCAGAGCCCTGAGCTATTCCAGGCGGATCTCGTCCAACCCCGGAGCTCGACCACTGAGGAGCTATTTTGACAACCTCAGTGACCTCCACTCCAGTGATGGGCGGACCTCCACCCAAACCCCCAGGGTCTTCCTTCTCCACAGAGGGCATGTTGGTGGGATTGAGGAGGTCCTCAATGTATTCCCTCCACCTCTCGACGACATCCCCAGTCTAGGTAAGCAGCTCCCCACCTCCACTGTAAACAGTGTTTGTGGAGAACTGCTTCCCCCTGCTCAGGCGTCGGATGGCGGTCCAGAACCTTTTTGAGGCCAACCGATAATCACGCTCCAGGCCCTCACTGAACTCACTGTGTTCGGGGATTACCGCCACGACAAGCACCAACGACCTTACGGCCACAGCAATGGGCTGCCACCTCAGCTATGGAGGCACGAAACATGGCCCATTCGGATTCCATGTCCCCCGCCTCCTCCGGGACGTGGTTGTAGCTCTACTGGAGGTAGGAGTTAAAGCCTCTCAGACAGGGGACTTCGCTAAATGTTCCCAGAAGACCCTGGTTACAAAATTGGGCTTGCCAGGTCTGGAAGGCAGCCTCCCCCACCACCGAAGCCAACTCACCACTAGATAGTGATCTGTAGACAGCTCAGCTCCTCGCTTCACCCAAGTGTCCTGAACATATGGCTGCAAGTCCAATGACACGACTACAAAGTCAATCATCGAATTGCGACCTAGGGTGTCCTGGTGCCAAGTGCACTTATGGGCACACTTATGTTCAAACATGGTATTCGTGATAAACAAACTGTGACGAGCACAGAAGTCCAACAACGAAACACCATACGGGTTCAGATTGGAGAGGCCGTACCTACCGATCACACCCTTCCAGGTCACACTATCGTTGCCCACATGGGCGTTGAAGTCTCCCAAGACAACAAGTGATTCTCCCAAGGGAGCGTTCTCCAACACCCCTCCCAAAAGACTCCAAAAGGGTGGGTACTCTGAACTGTCATTTGGTGAATAAGCACAAATAACAGTCAGGACCCGTCCCCCAAGACTGAGGGAAACTACCCTTTTGTCAACCGGGGAGAACCCCAACATTTGGGTACCGAGACGGGGGCAACAAGAATACCCACACCAGCTCGCCGCCTCTCCCCATGAGCAACTCCAGAATAGAATAAGGTCCAGCCTCTCTCGAGCTGGATGGTTACAGAGCCCAAGCTATGCGTTGAGGTGAGCCCGACTATATCTAGTCGGTATCTCTCCACCTCACGCACCAGATCAGGCTCCTTCCCCGCCAGAGAGGTGACATTCCATGTCCCGAGGGTCAGAGTAAGTAGCCGAGGTGTGGTCCGACAGAACCCATTCCTTCAGCTACCATCCAACTCCCACTGCACCCGACCCCTAAAACTCCTCCCACTGGTGGTGGGTCCATGGGAGGACGGACCCATGTCTCCTTTTCGGGCTAGGCCCGGCAAGCTTCATGGGCAGAAGCCGGACCACCAGGTGCTCGCCTTCGAGCCCTTCCCCCGGGCCTGGCTCCAGGAGGGAACCCTGGTGACCCATGTCCAGGCAAGGGAGACTGCTTCCTTTGATCTCTCTGATATGTCATGAGGTCTTCTAAATCGCACTTGATATATATATATATATATATATATATATATATATATATATATATAAATAAAAACATACACGTTTAAACATACAGCACTGTAGTTTTCAAAACTTGGCCACTAGAGGGCAGCATTGCATTATGTGACGCGTTCCACCGAAAGGAGGCGCTTGTCCACAAGTGGCACACGGGGCTTGAGACGAAGCGTGGCTTATCCGGACTTCCGATCTTTCAAGTGAGCAAGTGTGAGTTGAATACTTGTTTAGTACTCAACCAGTGCCTGAAATGACATGGCATGGTTACGTCGCACTTGAATAACATGCTACAGAACATAAAATTTCACACACAAACATTCTAAACCAGTGGTTCTTAACCTTGTTGGCAGTACCGAACCCCACCAGTTTCATATGCTTATTCACCGAACTCTTCTTTATTGAAAAAAATAAAATAAAATATATATATATATATATTTGTTTTTCAAGACAGGTTTTTACTGGGGCACCAAACTGAACTGGGCATTACCATCGCATTGGTCAAAGAACAAAACCAATACAATGCATGAACTCCACCCATCAAAACTACATAAATTTTTATGTGGGGTGCGTATCTGTGTCGCTGACTAGCATCACGTTCCATTATATCTGTGAATCCATGTTGTACATATTCGTCCCACCACTTTCTTTTTTTGCTCAACATAGTAAGGATTAAAACGTTCAGAAAGAAGTCACACGACATATCATCACGACAGTCACAAGTCGACTACTGAGCACACCAAATTTCCTGCAGCACAGATTGGCCAAGCAATGTAGCGTGAGCACCTGTAGCCAGTGATGGCCAAGTGAGGCGTGTCATCATGAATATGACAATCAATGAGGCGTGTCATCATGACAATGCACGGCTTATCCGGACTTCCAGATACTTGTTTAGTACTCAACCATCACTTGCTCACTTAAAAAGATTGGAAGTTCGGATCAGCCACGCTTTCTGTCACAAGCTCCGTGTGTCACTTGCGACAAGCACCTACTTTCGAACCCGTCACATTTACTGAAATTCTCTCACTACTGTGCTATTGCAGTTATCATTTTGATCGCGAGAACAACACATGCGCGATTTCAAAAGTGTGTTTTCTTCATTCCTATCGTTTCATGGGTGCCGCCATATTGTAAACAAAGTCGGATTATACTGTAGAATCATTTGGTTTCTTTTTTTTCCTTATTCATTAAAATACGAACGCGACTTAGATGTGTATAATAAATGATTGTATTTTATAAAAGTGATTTTAGCAAGCAAAAAATAGAAAGGTTAGACCATCAGAAGGAACAGGAAGAGAAAGCACAGCGGAGAGCTAAAAAGAAGGAAAGAACAGCCAAGCTCCTCTCTCTTGCAACGAAGATTAAGCTTAAGTAAAACAACAAGAACGAGATTTGTACATAGTGTAAATATTGAACATAGACGTTAGTGTAAATAAACTGTTTTTCTCAAAGACACAAATTTTGAGTGGTCCTTTCATCTTGAAAGTTTAGAAGGGCAGATGATTGAATTTTTGTGATAAATACTGTACATATAATCTATTGTATACCTTTAAAAACACTGTCGGAACATGTGACATAATATGCATATCTGATTTTTCTACATATATGATACAGCAATACCATTCCTTTTTCAAGTACTTTAACCTTTCAAACCTTCTCCAAAAGTTATGAAGTTATTAATCTTTTGGAGAGATAATTATGATTATGTTAATTATTTCTACAATAATAAAAGTAACCTGAAAATATCTAAGTATTAACTTCATTTGAACACTGAAATTGTGGAAGAGTACAAGAATAAAGAATAAACATGTAAAATATCATTATATCAGTGGGTACTTACAATTCTTAAGATATTTTGATGTGATTTATTCTAAAAAAAAAAAAAAAAAAAGTTAATTATTCAAGAACATTATAAATGTTCCAAAGCTTTTTTTAAATGTGTGTAATCCCACCATTTTTAGTATTCCATTTTTCAAAAAATTTCTGCACCCCCCACATCCATGGCCAATCTCATGCCTGATATAAAAAAAGAGGGAGGAGCGGTTAATGTTCTGAACTCCTGTTTCCAGTTATCTTGTGATTTTCAGCTGAAACAAAAGTTTATTCTTTTCTTTTAATTAACTGTTCAAATTCTGTGTACATTAGTTGCTAATGGCGAAACTTCCTTCCAACAGGTTCTCTATGTTGACCTTCATTAAAAAAAAAAAGCATTCTGCTTACACTGATTCTAGAGAAAAACAGATATAAGCTATTTTTTGTGTATTTGGCAGCATATTTGATGCTGTGTATTCGCTAATCAAGAACAAGATTCACCGCTTGCCCGTTATCGACCCCGTGAGTGGGAATGCACTTTATATCCTTACACACAAGAGGATCCTCAAGTTCTTGCAACTCTTTGTAAGTGTTATGTTTATTGTGTACATTTTGTAAGAATATTTTTTAAATCTACCATTTTTATGAATATTATTAATCCTTTTAGTAAGTATCCATTGCAGAGACCCAATACAGCTAAAAATAATCAATGCTCTTGGCTCACGTGCTGTTAATGTTATATATTTTTAAATATTTACAATAGAAGAGAAGTTTTTAAATGATTTGTTCTATGTATAATGTAATTAGTCATTTGTGCTCTTTACCCCAAACCCCCAAGACAAGCACACATGTGCCAGTTTATAAATTTACTACATTTATAATTAAGCTACCTCGGTAAATAGGATTATTCAAATGAACGAAAAGAATGAAATCAGTAAGTGAAAGGTGGTGAACAAAAAACTCCACTCAGAGGAGTGATTCAGGGCTTCAAAGTTGTAATTCAGGGGTGTCCAGTCTTATCCGCAAATGGTCGGTGTGAGTGCAGGTTTTCGCTTCAGTCAAGCAAGAGCCACACCTTCCATCTGTGTGAACCACTGATCTCAGAACATGATTGGGTTGTGTAGCCTAGGGGTGTCAAACTCATGCCACAAAGGGCCATGTGGCTGCAGGTTTTTGTTTCAACCGAGGAGCAGCAGACCTGACTTGGCTCATTTAACCAACTGATCTGAGTCTTCAGGCAGGGATTAGTCAATCTGTGTGCTCTGTCCAGAGTCTGACCAATCAACTGCCTGAAGACTCGGATCAGTTGATTACCGTATTTTCCGGACCATAAGTCACACTTTTTTTCATACTTTGGCTGAAGGTGCTTATACTCCAAGAGCGACTTGTATGTGAAATGATTACATATAATTCTGTTTGTTTTTACATTAACAACCAAGAGGTAAGCTTGGGTACCAGTACTTGCTGATCCACCACTGAAGAAATGACCCCCCCCCCCCCCCCCCTCCCAAAAGAAAAAAAAAAAAATCCTATTCTGGGGATTACAAGCTGCAAATAGTGAAATATGCAGCAGAAAATGGTAATCGAGCAGCAGAAAGAAAGTTTGGGGTGAACAAGAAACTTGTGAGGTACTGGAGAAAAGCAGAGATTACTATTACTACAATGAAGAGAGAGAGAGAGAGAGAGAGAGAGAGAGAGGAAAAAAAAGCCAATTGCGGGCTGAAAGCTAGATGGTCACAGCTAGAAGAACCAGTTTGCACATGGGGGCTTGAGCAGTGTTCCTCAGGGAGAGGCTTGTCAACAGTGCAGTTGTGTCTCCACGTCCAGGTAGTTGTCAAGGAGATGAATATAAATGATTTTTGCGTGAGGAATTTCTTGGTGTTACCGCTTCATGCAACGCAACCGCCTCTATCAGAGCGAGGACCACAACCGTCACAAAAACTGCCATCAGATTTCCAAGCCAGGGTAGACAGTTTCCATGAGTTTTCAACTTATAGTCCAGTGTGACTTATATATATCTATTTTTCTCCTTTATTGTGCTTTTTTTTTTCC
>CM045734.1:34046063-34066063 GCA_024760905.1 Plotosus lineatus | reverse complement strand
TATTCACCGAGTTCGGTGCAAGACACACTAGAATCCATACACCAGAAGAATGGTCATTGAAGTAGTCTCTCCATTTTGGATGCTGTTTTGATATTAAAATGCAGTTTCGGCGAATAAAATAAAGGTTATGAAAACGATACGCTCATAAACAATGCACGCTAGTTGCTAAGGAAGATCTGAAACGAGCACACTGATTGGTCAGCTCGGGCTTGCACATGCTCAGTGCCTGTCACACGTTAACTTCCGGTTTACTTCCTGACTCTTGTTTACTCCATGTGGAATAATATCTCCGTCCTTCTCTTCAATAACAGTCATTAAGTTTATTTATAAGATTGTGAATACACATAATTTCTGGAAAAGGAGAGTGAAATGTCATCTGTGATGTCTACCAGCATTAGTATAGATGTTAAATTTGACGCGAGAATTGGGCTTTGAAGATGCCGGAATGCTTAGTGAATATTTTTCTCTGCATGCAAAATTCGATTATGGATTTTTTTTTGATTGTTTGATTTGTGTGTAATCTTGTCTGGATTGGACATGCTGGATCGTGGGTTGTTTAGTTTTGTACGAAAATTGGTCAAGACCTGAAAAATACTTAAATGTTTCATTCCTTTTACATATAAACAAACTGATGATGACTATACCAGCTGTGATGAAGATGTTGTTGTTGATGAAGAGGAGGCATCTGTTCATAAAAGTGTGATGAGTGTTGTTTGTGAAGAATATGTGATCTTATCTCATGAGCAAGATCTAGATGAAGATAATAGTGCTGAGGGCAGAGTTGATAAAGCTTACTTGTATAAAGAGATCAGAGAGTTTTGTTATATAGTTTTATTATATATAATTTCTTAATTTCAGTGTGATTATTTAAACCTGGCAGTGTTTTTTTTTTTTTTTTTTTTTTTTTCTTTCTCAATCAGTATCATTTGAAGGCATTTTAACCTTTATATAATGGTCAAAAAGATTCATACTGATCTTATTGGAATAAACAAAAATGAAAAAAAAAAAAATTTCTTTTTAATTTTTTGGGGGTTACCATGGTGACTGATGGGTTTAAAAAGGGCCTGTCAGATTAAAATGAGGATGATTTCTCTTATCATCTCTTCCTAAAACTTTTACTAGACATGTTTTCTAAAAGTTTATAGGCTGAGGTGCATAAAAATGTTTGGTTGCTAAGGACTAATGATCTTGGAAAAAGGACAATCTTTGTGCTCATTTTTCTCTCAAACGTCTTTTGAAATTTTTTAGTTGAATTCTGACACAAGAAATGGCATATCTCGGTCAGTTTTCAAGGTATTGACAAACTTTTTGCTGAGTTTTGCAGCTTTGGGCCTCCTCTATCTGACTGTGTAAAAAGCTCAGTTTTCATTTTTGGACCCAAGAGTGGAGTGGCACACATTTGTGTTGCATGGACCAACTTCTGGCACCTCTGTATACCAGCCCAGGATGATTGGACTACATTCCACAATTCTTCTGTATTTCTTGGTTTTGCTTCAAAAACTGCATTTTTTTTGTTATGTCACTCCAAGTTTTCTATTGGATTAAGGTACGGGGATCGGGCCTGGCCACTCCATAACATCAATTTTGTTGGTCTGGAACCAAGATGTTAACAATTTACTTGCGAATTTTGGGTCATTTCAAGGGCATTTTATGTTCAGCACAAGGCAGCATGACTTTTTCAAATATTCTGATATATTCAAACTGACCCATGATTCATGGTATGCAATAAATAGGCCCGACACCGTAATATGAGAAATACCTTCATATCATGATGCTTCTCTGTCGTCACATGTACTGTGGCTTAAATTCAGTGTTTGGGGGTCATCTAGGGGGTGGCACTAGAACCCAAAAAGAACAATCTTACTTTCATCAGTCCACAAAGTGTTGTGCCTTTTCTCTTCAGGCCAGTCACTGTGCTCTTTGGCAAATTGTACCCTCTTCATCTCATTTCTTTTTTCAGCAGTGAGACTTTGTGTAGGCTTCTTGCCGATAGCTTAGCTTCACATAGGCATCTTCATATTGCAACAGGACTCACAGGTAACTTTAGACAGTCTTTGATCTTCTTGGAGCTGGTTGTTGGTTGAGTCCTTGTCATTTTTGTTCTTCTTCAATTCATTCGAATGGAAGTTTTTTCACTTTATCTATGACTTCTAGGTTTTGGTTGCCATTTTAAAGCATTTTAGCTGAGCAGCCTCTCATCTTCTTTGTATGGTTTCCCCTCGCCAATCAATTTTTTAATCAAGGTACACTGTTCTTATGAACAATGTCTGGAACAACCTATTCTCCTCAAAATTTCAGAGAAACTTTCTATAACCAGCATGTACAACATTTGCTGCCTTCCTTAAATAAGGACAATAATTTGCACCCATTCTTCAAAGAATGATTGACGTCACTAATTGAACTCCAGGCTGCTATTATATTGAACACGCCCCTTTCAATTAGCAATTCAGTTACACATAGCAGCATATGCTGTTGGGCATTGCAGCAGCATATGTCATGACTGTTGGGTCTGTTGGGTTCTGTTACTCTACTACACCTGCTAGGAAGTTATTTTCCATATAGAAATATAATTTCTACCAAAAACAGTGATTGATCAGATTATTGATGTCTGACTGATATTATTTTTAACACAGCTGTAGATCATTATTGAGATATGAAATGACATGATATTGTGATGTGAAATTTGAGCCACCTCGCCCAGCCTTACAGGATAGTGATGCTGAGGTGAAAGCCATGATTTACACATACTGTATTAACATAATCAAATACTCTATAAGGCATTGGTTCGGCCAAGCACACACATTTTACAGCAACTTCACAGTTAAAATCTGACTATAAGGTTGAATTATAATTTTTTTTCCATTTTGGCTTTTGGACTTCAAAAGAAGTGCTTGTGTTTCCCCATTTTATTATATATTTTACTGCAAAAGAGAATCCGGTGAATACTTAACTGAAGTCCTGCTACAACAATAATTAATTAATAAAAACAGCTGTAAGCAACTTTGGTGCTTGGACCGCAGAATGTAATAGCAAAAGCAGTCCAGCAATGACGTTTTATTAGTAAATAGAAAAACATGGACCTTTTGATTTCTAGTTTAGTGATTAGAGGTTTTCAATTTTCTACTGACGGAACCTGCATTCATAATTACAACATTATAGGCCACACAGAACTCAAAAAGAAATATATAAACTTTGATAATAATCTGGCTTGTATTTCGGATGATCTTTCTCTTGCCAGGTACACAGGCTGGTGGTGGTTGATGAAGCTGGCTGCATCGTGGGCATTGTGTCACTATCGGATATTCTGCAGGCCCTGGTCCTTACTCCAGCAGGTATAGACGCTCTGCACTGCTAAAGCTCCTCTCCTCTCTCTCTCCAGGCCTTCATTCTCCTCCCACTCCAATACACAACACACAGGTATCGCCCGTACGTCAGCCTGGCTTTGTCAAGCACAGGACTGCTTCACTGCTGTCACTGTAACCTGCTGCTTTGAGTGTCTAAAAGCATGAGGTTTTCCAGTTTCTTCTGGATAGTGTGATACTGACAAATTAAAGTAAGGAGATTTCTGTTGTGTGTGTGTGTGTTTGCACGTGAGCCTACAAGGTGTGGTTGTATACAGGTAATATCCACTGTTTTAGTTGTGCCTTACCAATAAATCGTCAGCCATGTTACTTATTGTTAGTTAGTTTGTCCACCTGAGGGCGCACTGCGACTATACTGTACCGTTGGCAACAAGTCTGTTTGAAACAATTGCCACAAATAAAAACAAAAATCTTACCCAGGCAAAGTAGTAAAGGCGTATCGGAGATCAGAGCATTTAGCTGTTTTCTTAAAGGACTGATATATTTGTGCACATAAATAATGTCACATATTGGTGTGTTGTAATTGCACTTGAATTTTCAGATATGTTCCATAAAAATAAAAACAAAGTATCATAAAGTATCAGTATTTATATTGATATGAGGATTAATTTAAGGAAAACTAAAAGTAATTATTAAAGTAAAAATGTTGTTTCAAATATTTTAAATACACATTTAGAGCAGCATCATTATTTTTTAAAAAATATTTCCGTTTCCTTTCGGCTATTCCCTTCAGGGGTTGCCACAGCAAATCATCTGCCTCCATCTCATCCTGTACTCTGCATCTTCTCTTACGCCAACAACCTTCATGTCTTCCTTCACTACATCCATAAATCTCTTCTTTGGTCTCTCTCTATGCCTTCTGCCTGGCAGTTCCAACCTCAGCATCCTACTACCAATATATTCACCATCCCTCCTCTGTACATGTCCAAACCATCTCAATCTAGCCTCTCTGACTTTGTCACCAAAACCTCTTATGTCTCTTTGATGTACTCATTCCTGATCCTATCCATTCTACATCACACTGGACATTTTCTCTGCACACGCTTCTTCACGTCTTTTCTACACTCTCCATTGCTCTGGATTGTTGAGCCTAAGTACTTAAAATCCTCCACCTTCCTTATCTCTGCTCCCTGTAACATCACCGTTCCTCCTGGTCCTTCTCATTCACACACATGTATTCTGTCTTAACTAGGCTAACCTTCATTCCTCTCCTTTCCAGGGCATACCTCCACCTCTCTAGATTTTCCTGCACTTGTTCTCTGCTCTCACTACAGATCACAATGTCATCGGCAAACATTATAGTCCATGGAGATTCTTGTCTAACCTCGTCTGTCAGCCTGTCCATTACCATAGCAAACAAGAAGGGGCTCAAAGCTGATCCTTGATGCAGTCCCACCTCCACCTTGAACTCTTCAGTCACGCCGACAGCAGACCTCACCACTGTCTTACATCTCTCATACATGTCCTGCACCACTCTAACATACTTCTCTGCCCCTCCAGACTTCCTCATGCAATACCACAGTTCTTCTCTTGGCACCCTGTCATATGCTTTTTCCAGATCCACAAAGGCACAATGCAGCTCCCTCTGACATTCTCTGTACTTCTCTATTAACATCCTCAAAGCAAACACTTCATCTGTGGTGCTCTTTCTTGGCATAAAACCAAACTGTTTTTCACAAATGCTGCCCTCTGCCCTTAGTCTAGCTTCCACTACTCTTTCCCATAACTTCATCGTATGGCTCATCAACTTTATCCCTCTGTAGTTGCCACACATATATTTTATATTTTGGATTTTATGAGTTGTATCGAACAGTATATGCTGCCTTATTAAGGTAATAAACAGAGCTATAATCTATAGTCTAGAGGTACCGAGTCCCATATGCATACAGAGTGAACTTGCAACTACACAGAAAGACTTATGAAAGAAATGTGATATTAGAACCTTCTCAATGAGGCAAATCTGAATGAGGATATGTTTGTGTGCACCCACTACCACACACACCACCTATCACTACCACCATGCACAAGCAGTTTTGAATGAGGATAATTATTTGCTTGTTTGTTTTCTGAGCCAGATGCTCTATTACAGAATAATTGTCCCTATCATATAAAAACTGAATTCTATCATTGTTTTATTATTCATTCAAAATATTTAAAAGTAGACGGTCACATTACTATGTGGTGTGTGCCAATAATCATTTAACTTGATGGCAAGGAGGCAATATTTTGGCTATCCCATGGAAATTATAAGATAAAAAATCTTGTATTGGACAGTGGTGGCCTGGTGGTGTATTAGCAATTCTAAGGTTGGGGGTTCAAGCCCCACTGTCATCAGTTGTTCCTGCTGTCCCTCCAGTTAAGCTAACTGGGTTATCAAAAGACGGACATTTCTCTCACAGCCTATGATGAGAGGCTGTAAAAGAACCATTGCTGACATTCGTCAAGAGTAACTGGATATCTGTTAGCGTGTTTCTGCCCTGCGATGGCCTGGCAAGCTGTCCAGGGTGTACTCTGCCCTCGTCCAGGGTCAGGTGAGATGGGCACCATTTCCTGTGACCCTAATTAGGATTAAACAGTTTAGAAAATGAATGAATGAATGAAAAATCTTGTATTATTCAGGCCCCAATTGTTCAAACCATGGTTGCAGACATACTCAGGGTTAACTGTGGCCACCTACTCTGCAATTTCAAATGAAAACGCAGCGTGTTGTGATTTAAGTGATGGTAGATTTACTAATCTGCAAGGACCATGTTGTCTGCTAAGTACTATGTGGCTTACGAGAATAAGTTCTCTTTTAAAGCCAGTATGTGCTTTTTGCTGTTGTCAGAAAGAAGCTTCTTTTAAGTCTATACAATATAAAAATGTCAGTCAATGCTAACTCATGGGTCTCTCTTGATAGATGGGTAATCCACTGAATTTGTTAGGGGTATAGTATGAGTAACATAGTGCTTTCAACATGTCAGTTTTCAATCAATACATTTCCTAAATTTAGATAAATATGATAAGAAAATACCCTACCGACGTCTCGGAGATTATTTGATTTCGGAATCCCAAGGTCAAGTTAGAATGTTGAAGAAAAGTTGAAATGTTTTGGTGATAAGTATTCATTCATTTATTCATTTTTCTTAACAGCTTAGTCCTAATTACGGTCGCAGGGAGGGAGACACCCATCTCAACTGACTCTGGGCGAGGGCAAAGTGCACCATGGACAGTTCTCTGGGCCATTCCAAGCCATGATAAATATTTCTCATGTTAAAATTAAAATTGCTTAGATCTGAGAAACAAAGTCACATAAATGCATAAATACAATGAGGGCGAACTTACATTTTCCCTTTAGGGGCCTCCAAAGGTCAAAGTCTAACCATCTCATAAATCCTTCAAGCAGGAGAATTTATTTTATTTATTTTTGATTGTCTCATTTGGTTATGTCCCTGTACCATAGAACACACTATATGGTGAGCACATGGGTAATAAAAGCTATTGTCTATATCGGGCCTATTTGATTTCTTAAGTATTTTTAAATGTAATACAGTAGGCCCTTGTTATTCGTGGGGGTTTGGTTCCGGCCCCTCCCGCGAATGAAGATAATCTGCGAGTTCTGTACCCAGAAGTAAAACCCCATGTATCATATTACATGTGCGAATGATCAACCGGAAGTAAAATACTATGTATCTATTACATGCGCTAAAATATGCTTCTTAAACACATTCTATAGACAGTCTTACTCATTAATACAGTATTAATGTAGTAATGATTAAGAAAAACTTAATTTTTACTGTTATATTTATTGATGATAAAATATAAACATTATACATCATATATAAGAACACCTTTAAATGCATTTTCCATGAAGCAGACAGCACTGTAGTTTTCAAAAATGCCCACTAGAGGAAGGTATTGCATTACTGTATTTGTGAGTCATAAGATGACTGAATTCAGGTATGAACTGCATTCAGTCCGAGCAGCTCAGCCACACCCCTCAGCCGGAGCGGGTAGAAAACAGAGTTTTAGAGTGAGAGAGTTATAGAGCATTACAATTCAAAGAAGCGGTGACGTGATAAGAGTTAATCCTCAGGCGCAGAGGTGAGCGTGCTTTTGTTTATTGTGAGTAAATGAGAATAGTGAATTCAGGTGTGTGCCACAGAGCAGCTCAGCCACGCCCCTCAGCCGAAGCGGAGAGTAAACAGTTAGTTAGAGGCACAGCCACCAAAATCAAAGTCCCTCAAAAACACAGACCATAACAAAAAGGACATAAAAGAACAAGAAATGTAATAAATTGGAGAAACAAAATGATAAACATGCTACACCACAGTCAATAAAATCACACCCACAAACATTTTAAACATTAACTTAGGTACTGTACTGGAATAATAAGTGAAAAAGTCTTTAATATTGGAGTGTTTTACAACAGTTCAGATGATTTTTCCTCTTCGTGCACTTCAGAGGAAACTGTCGTTTCTGCCGGAGAAAGTCTTATTTCTTCAGAAGAGACGTCCAACGTCATTACCTTTTTCTGACACTGAGCCGACGTTTGAGTTGCATCATAGAGCTTAACTGGTAATTAAAACGCACTAAAAGGCTCATTGACAACTTGTGCGCGAATGAGGGAAAAGGGGCATTACATCATCTCAACCCAATCAGCAGGAAGGAGGACCGCCATTGGCTGAATTTGAATGACGTGACAGTTGCTCAGCAGTCCGAGAATATGCAAACCGTGAGTGCAAAACCGCGAATAGTCAAGAGCCTACTGTACTGCTGATGGTCAGAAAAGTGTGCCTTCCCTGATGCACATTACGTATTGTGACTGATGTCTTCAGTTATGTAGTTTTTTTTTTTTGGGGGGGGGGCTTTCATAAAGTAAGCAGTTTTCCTTTATCACCTTATCTTTTTGCCTTACACTGTGAAATGGACAAATCCAATCCCCTACACACTGCGGCATGTCATTGAATGCATCTTGCTGGGTGTGAAGATTTGACACTGAATACAGATCAACAAGTGTTATGAATATTAACCAGCAGATGGATTGCTGTGAATCTTGCTGTTTATATGGATGAATAATATTCTAGTGGAAACTGAACCGATTTATTTTTTCTTCTTGGGAAGTTTCCCTGTTTATATTTTATCTTTAAATCAGTGTTGGGATTTCTTTTTAGTTGTCTAGTTCTTTTCTCGCTGGTTCTGAGCGAGTTCCAATCATCTCGTGGATCAGTTAGTCTGTGTCACCCAGAGCTCTGGGGTGGCTTGCAATAAAGGGTCACGTTCTTCATTCATAAGCTCACCAAAGCTTTCAGAGGTGAACAGAGTATTTATACCTTTTACAGTGTTTATGGATGGGGGTCATAAAACAATAGAACCCTTGTAATGACCCAAGGTATGAGACCAGTCCTGCCCAAAGTATGACCCCTGAGCTCTAAAGTTAAAAGAACAGCTGGATAAACAGAACCCAAAGTAGATGCAAGGAGCTAATTACAAGAACAAATGGTTCTTGACCATAGGAACAACATCTTGGATACAATACGTACTTATAAAGAACACTTTTGTGCTTTTCCATAGGGAAACAAATATGAATACATAGTTAAAGGATGTCAAACACAAAAATAGAAATTACTGCAACTCTGAAAACCGCTTTCAACCAGTAACAGTGTGTTTGTGACCAGCCAAGCACCATCAAGGGATGACTTGGGATGTGATGGCTGTCAAATTGGCAGGATTAAATATACAGTAAATCAAGACTTATGTGTACTGTATCTGTTGTGCTATATTGCTCAGGACATATTGTTTGGGGAGTAGTTGATGGATTGAAATGGATACAGTGTAGAATAAATCCACTTGATTTGAAGAGCAAGAAAAGCAGTAGCTGACACACCATGCTCATTAATTGACATCTGTGATGCTTCATTGTGCACTTGAGTGATATTACAATAGTGTTGAAATGTGAAATATTATGTCATCATATGAATCTGTCATACTTACACCCTTGAATGCTGTAATAACTCCACCCTCACCACAGGATGGTGCAATTGACCTTTTGCCACAGCAGCACCACCCATGGTTTCTGTGCCGCCAATTGTTTCTTTTGAAACAATCCTGTGAAATGTGAAGTGTTTAATGTTCTTGGTATGTTCATTTTTTTTGTTAAAAACATTCTATGTTGACAACCTTTGAAAGAAAGTACACCATAATGTTCCCACACTGAAGCATGGGTAAATATGTATGTGTGAGGCGCTCCAATGAAAGTCGGCACTTGTCGCACAGACCACAATTGATATAAAGGCCAAAATAGTGAAAATGGTCCATTTTTATCGAAATTCGAATTTTTGCATAAACTATTAGAACAAGTATTCAACTATCAGTTGCTCACATGAAATCAACTAAAACTCACGAAAAATGTCTTTTTTTTTTTCACATTTTTTTCTGGAAATACTAGATAAAAACAGTAGCAAAACTTGGTTTTGTTGCAATTATTCACCAAGTTCAGTATAAGACACACTATAATCCATACACCAGAAGAACAGCCATGAAGTAGTCTTTCCATTTTGGATACTGTTTTGATATTAAAATGAGCTTCCATGATGCGCAGTACCTGTTACACATTAACTTCCGGTTTACTGCATGCTGAATTTATCTCCAACTTTCTCTTCAATAACAGTCATTAAGTTTATTTATAAGATTGAGAATACACATAATTTCTGGGAAAGAAGAGTGAAATGTCATCTGTGATGTCTAGCAGCATGAGTGTAGATGCTAAATTTGATGTGAGAATTGGGCTTTGAAGATGCCAGAATGCTTGGCGTTCTTGAAGATCATTTCTCCATGCCAGCTGTGTTGTTGAAGATTTTGATGTTGATGAAGAAGAGGCATCTGTGATGTGATCCTTTCTGCTGAGCAGGATATCGATTAAGATAATAATGATGAGGGCAGAGTTGATGAAGCTTACTTGTATAAAGAGATCACGGAGTTTTGTTATATCTTCTTCTTTTCCTTTCGGCTGTTCCCTTCAGGGGTCGCCACAGCAAATGATCTGCCTCCATCTCTCCCTATCCTCTGCATCTTCTACTCTTACTCCAACGACCTTCATGTCCGCCTTCACTGCATCCATAAATCTTCTCTTTGGTCTTCCTCTGGGCCTTTTGCCTGGTGGTTCCAACCTCAGCATCCTACGACCAATATACTCACTATCCCTCCTCTGTACATGTCCAAACCATCTCAATCTAGCCTCTCTGACTTTGTCTCCAAAACATCTAACATGTGCTGTCCCTCTGATGTACTCATTTCTGATCCTATCCATCCTCGTTACTCCCAAAGAGAACCTCAACATTTTCATCTCTGCTACCTCCAACTCTGACTCCTGTCTTTTCCCCAGGGCCACTGTCTCTAAACCATACAACATTGCTGGCCTCATCACCGTCTTGTACACTTTTCCCTTCATTCTTGCCGATACTCTCCTATCACACATCACACCGGACACTTTTCTCCATCCATTCCAACCTGCCTGCACGCGCTTCTTCACCTCTTTTCCACACTCTCCATTGCTCTGGATTGTTGAGCCTAAGTACTTAAAATCCTCCACCTTCTTTATCTCTGCCCCTGTAACCTCAAAGTTCCTCTTGGGTCCTTGTCGTTCACACACATGTATTCTGTCTTACTAAGACTAACCTTCAATCCCCTCCTTTCCAGGGCATACCTCCACCTCTCTAGATTTTCCTCCACTTGGTCTCTGCTCTCACTACAGATCACAATGTCATCTGCAAACATCATAGTCCATGGAGATTCTTGTCTAACCTCATCTGTTAGCCTGTCCATCACCATAGCAAACAAGAAGGGGCTGAGAGCTGACCCTTGATGTAGTCCCACCTCCACCTTGAACTCTTCTGTCACACCGACAGCACACCTCACCACTGTCTTACATCTATCATACATGTCCTGCACCACTCTAACATACTTCTCTGTCACTCCAGACTTCCTCATACAATACCACAGTTCTTCTCTCGGCACCCTGTCATATGCTTTCTCCAGATCCACAAAGGCACAATGCAGCTCCTTCTGACCTTCTCTGTACTTCTCTATTAACATCCTCAAAGCAAACACTGCATCTGTGGTGCTCTTTCTTGGCATGAAACCAAACTGTTGTTCACAAATGCTGACCTCTGCCCTTAGTCTTGCTTCCACTATTCTTTCCCATAGCTTCATTGTATGGCTCATCAACTTTATCCCTCTGTAGTTGCCACAACTCTGTACATCGCCCTTGTTCTTAAAAATGGGCACAAGCACACTTCTCCTCCATTCCTCTGGCATCTGCTCACTTTCTAAGACCTTGTTGAATATTCTTGTCAGAAAATCTACTGCTACCTCCCTAGACACTTCCATACCTCAACTGGTATGTCATCAGGGCCAACTGCCTTTCCACTCTTCATCCTCTTCAATGCCCTCCTCACTTCTCCCTTACTAATCTTTGCTACTTCCTGCTCCTCAACGGTCACCCTTCTACTCTTTTTCTCTCTCATTTTCCTCATTCATCAGCTCTTCAAAGTACTCTTTCCATCTTCCCAGCACACTTCTGTCATCAGTCAATACATTTCCCTCTCTGTCCTTTATCACTCTAACTTGCTGCACGTCTTTCCCATCTCTATTTCTCTGCTGTGCTAACCTGTATAGATCATTTTCTCCCTCCTTACTGTTCAACCTATCATACAAGTCATCATACGCCCTCTGTTTGGCCTTTGACACTGCTACCTTCGCCTTACGCTGTGTCTCCCTGTACTCCTGTTTACTCTCTTCGGTCCTCTCAATGTCCCACTTCTTCTTGGCTAACCTCTTCTTTTGTACACACTCCTGCACTTCCTCATTCCACCACCAAGTTTCCTTATCTACTTTCCTTCCAGAGGACACACCAAATACTCTCCTACCGGTCTCCCTGATCACATTGGCTGTGGTTGTCCAGTCCTCTGGAAGCACTTCCTGACTACCCAAAGCCTGTTTCAACTCCTCCTTGAAGACAACACGACACTCTTCCTTTTTCAGCTTCCACCACTTTGTCTTCTGCTCTACCTTTGCCTTTTTCACCTTTCTCACCATCAGTGTCATCCTGCACACCACCATCCTATGCTGTTTGGCAACACTCTCACCCACTACTACTTTGCAGTCACTGACTTCCTTCAAATTACCTCGCCTACACAAGATGTAGTCTACCTGTGTGCTCTTACCTCCGCTTTCATAAGTCACCCTATGCTTCTGTTTCTTCTGGAAGAAAGTATTCACCACAGCCATTTCCATCCTTTTTGCAAAATCGATCAACATCTGACCTTCTGTGTTCCTGTCCTGGATACCAAACCTGCCCATCACTTCCTCGTCCCCTCTGTTGCCTGCACCAACATGTCCATTGAAGTCTGCTCCAATGACCACTCTTTCACCTCTGGGGGTACTCTGCATCACTTCATCTAACTCACTCCAGAATCTCTCCTTCTCTTCTAGCTTACATCCTGCCTGTGGGGCATAAGCACTAACAACATTGACTATCACGCCTTCAATTTCTAACTTGAGACTCATCACTCTGTCTGACACTCTTTTCACTTCTAGAACATTCCTGACAAACCCCTCCTTCAAGATGACTCCTACTCCATTTCTCTTCCCATCCACACCATTATAAAACAGTTTAAACCCTGCTCCTAAGCTTTTAGCCTTTCTACCTTTCCACCTTGTCTCCTGAACACACAGTATGTCCACCTTCCTCCTCTGCATCATGTCAGCCAGCTCCCTATCTTTTCCTTGCATAGTTCCAACATTCAAAGTCCCTACTCTCAGTCCGAGGCTCACGCATTTCCTCTTCTCTCTCTGCCTACGGACACGCCTCCCGCCTCTCCTTCTTCGACGTCTTCGACCAACAGTAGTCCAATTTCCATCAGCACCCTGTTGGTTGACAGCACTGATGGCGGTCGTTGTTAACCCGGGCCTCGACCGATCCGGTATGAATTTTGTTTTGATCATTTGCATTTTTAAATGTGGCAGAAGTTTTACGCCGGATGCCCTTCCTGTCGCAACCCTCTGCATTTATCCGGGCTTGGGACCGGCATAAGGGGGAGAGACACTGGTTAGTGCCCCCCCCGCCTCATGGCTGCATTACGGAGTTTTGTTATATAGTTTTCTTAATTTGCGTGTGATTGTTTGAACCTGACAGTGTTTTGTTTTTTTTGGTTTTTCAATCAGTATCATTTTGAAGGCATTTGAACCTTTATATAATGGTCAAAAAGATACATACTGATCTTATTGGAATAAACAGAAATGAAAAAAAGGTAGGGTTTTGTTTTTTTTGTTCATTTTTTGGGGGTTACCACCGTGACTGATGGGTTTAAAAAAGGCGTGTCAGATTAAAATGAGAATTATTTCTCTTATCTCTTCCTAAGACGTTTCCTAGACATGTTTTCTAAAAGTTTATATGACTGAGGTGCATAAAAATGTTTGATTGCTAAGGACTAATGATCTTGGAAGAAGGGCAATCTTTGTGCTCATTTTTCTCTAAAACGTCTTTTGAAATTTTTTAGTTGAATGCTGACACAAGAAATGGCATATCTCGTTCAGTTTTCAAGGTATTGACAAACTTTTTGGTGCATTTTGCAGCTTTGGGCCTCCTCTATCTGACTGTGTAAAAATCTCATTTTTGGATGCAACAGCCTACTTTCGGTGGAATGGCTCACATATATTGAAGGTTTATATCTCATGAGAATGCACTAATTCATGATGAAATTTTTGAGTGTCATGGCAATAAGTTCAACACACAGTAACAGATTGCTAAAGAGCTGTTTGGTTGTGAGTTGTCACATGAAATGTTCAGGAACAGTATATTTGGGGTTGTGAACAGTGTCAGCCAACAGTAAGAAAGTTCTTGCAGTCTCAAAAATTGTGGCATAAAATCAGGAAGCACTGCCATAGCCATTGTTTAAATGCCTCCAATAAGCAGCGAGAATACGATGATCTGACTCGTAGGGCAGCAATACTGTACTCGAGGGAAGACTACAATTAACAATATTGTTTTATTAGAAACTTTTATAATGTATCGTTAACTGACAAAAATTAAACAATTTTTTACAAATGCCTTACTCGCAATAATTTAATCTTGAAGAGTTGTTCAGTGCCCAAAATTCCTACCATTTCCAGAGCTAAAACTGGTCAGTCACCGTTTCCTATCTAAAATTTTTTTTTTTTTTTTTTGCTGTGCAGGTTTGACCAGGATGCAGAGTGAGGAAGCTGAATGATGCACATCAGGACTGCTAAATTATGTCATGCTGCTGGTAGAGGATTTGGGAAGTAGATAATAAGCTGGTGTTTAGGATGATTTTGCAACCTACTGAGGGAAGAAAAAGGCTATAAGGGTGCAAACAGAATGCTGCTGATGGCTACAGGAGGAAATGGATTGATGGTGGTTTGTGTAGATGGGTGACAAGGTGGACCAAGGATCTCTTCCCTAAAGAGATTCTACAATGTCTACAGTGATCACAGCACACGCACTGTCACTGCATAGAAAACATCACCATCTGGTGTCCGTTTTTAACTCACTGGTGTGCTTTAGACTGAACCATCAATATCATCCTGAGGGGATTAATTCGAGTGACAAGCAGTTTATAACAGCATTTTTTTAAATTTCCACATAAAGATTAGTGCTTTGGTTTATGGGTTCATGTGCACATTTGAAACTGTTTGTTTAGTACTATTTTCATCCTCTTTAATATTCATCTCCATATTTCTTTAAATGGT
Source organism: Plotosus lineatus (assembly GCA_024760905.1). Taxonomy (NCBI): domain Eukaryota; kingdom Metazoa; phylum Chordata; class Actinopteri; order Siluriformes; family Plotosidae; genus Plotosus; species Plotosus lineatus. The sequence goes on along the minus strand of CM045734.1, from coordinate 34,050,953 downwards.
GCCTTCTATCTAATTGTCGCCCAGTATGAATGATCAAAAAGAAGAAATAACAGTGAATGTTAAAACGAAATTAAATGAATGTTAAAGAACCTGAAAACCAAAATGTCTGGAATATGTTGTCACTTATTCATCACTTGATTAGTTCTAAAGTTTAGGTTTTGACATATAGTTGTGTATATGTGTGTGTGTGTGTGTGTGTGTGTGTGTGTATATATATATATATATATATATATATATATATATATATATATATGTATGTATGTATGTATGTATGTATGTATATATATATGTATGTATGTATATATATGTATATATATATATGTATATATGTATGTATATATATATGTATGTATATATATATATATATATATATATATATATATATATATATATATATATATATATATATATATATATATATATATATGTATGTGTGTATATATATATATATGTATATATATATATATGTATGTGTATATATATGTATATATATATATATGTGTGTGTGGGTGTGTGTGCGTGTCCTTTAAAGTTCTATTTCAGTAAGATGTTTTTGGAATGATTTATTTATTTGTAGGTTTTGTCGGTAAATATTTTTTTGTGGGATGGACAGATGCTTAGCCCCTATGCATTAGAATTACATTCTTATAACTTGATATTGAGTGCAATTTAAAAAGGCAGCCGCTGTCTATCTGCGGTTATGACTTATGTCCAGGTAAAACAGAGGCATCCAACGATACCCTTCATACTCCGTATCAGTTGTACTGTACATAGGCAGAGCTTGTGAGATATCTCCTAAGAATCAGAGAGAGGTCTATTTTTCTGTGCATTAAATGTATGTTTGTAATATAACAGGTTTTCATTTGCAGGTCTGTTCATCTTTGTTGTGGCTGTGTTGAAGGTCACTGATGAAAACAATATCCACTTAAAAATGTCTTATCACTGGCATGAATATGATACTACAATGGTTAAACATTGTATTGTGAGCTGGTTTTATTTTTCCATTTTGCAGTTTATAAAACAATAAATCACACTACTGAATCTTTCAAAGGTGTCGCTGGTGTTTTAAATACGTGTGTGTGTGTGTGTATGTATATATACTAGTCCTTCTCAAAAAACTAGCATATTGTGATAAAGTTCATTATTTTCTGTAATGTACTGATAAAAATTAAACTTTCATATATTTTAGATTCATTGCACACCAACTAAAATATTTGAGGTCTTTTATTGTTTTAATACTGATGATTCTCTTCAAAAATGAGAAAGGAGTGAAGATTCACCAATTCAAGACGAAGTGTAAAGAGAAGTTACAACAGCACAAAGCTACGGAGAGAACAACAGTAGCTAATAAGTCGCAGGAGGATCAGAGCCAGGACGCCAACCACAGCGCTCAGAACCTCCAAGTTATAACAGATCCACACACAGCAATGCCTGTAATAAGAACAGTGGAGAGAGGAACAATTCTGGAGAAGAAAGCAAAACGCCAGCTATCCCAGCAACAGACAAGAGATTGGAAGTTCTGGACGGCATCCTCGAAGACTTTGAAGGGAGAAGCACATAAAAATATATATATATATATATATATATATATATATATATATATATATATATATGAGTAGAATTGTCTATGAACAATGCAAATTTATGTTTGGCATCAAGTCCACTACAGAAGGCCTACACAGCGATGTCCAAGTAGAAGACACAGAGGTAGCAAAGTCCACAAGAACTCTATAGTCTCATGAAAGTGTGGAAGAAAGCTGCAGAGGCTCAGAAAGGTCTTCAACAACTGCACAAAATACTGCACAAGAAGTTGCTAAACCTCAGGAAGGCTCAAAGGCTGTGGAAAAAGCTGAATGAGGAAAAAAAAGCACAGGAAGGCATTCTTCAGTAACCTGTTTAAGTTTACATCAGATCTGCTGGGGAAACTGAAGAGTAGCAAACTGGAGTGCACGCAAGCAGAAGTGGAAGGAAGCATAAAGCAGGCCCACAGTGACATACACATAAGTTCTCTAAAGATCGATTGATGCTACTACAAAGAGCTTGACAAGCTCTGTAATATATAGGTCTTCTTTTTGTCTGCATCTTCAGCAGGTCTTTCAGGGTCTTTGGCGGTTTGCCCCTTAACTTGTACGCCTCGCCTGAGTGGGGCAGCAAAGACTGCAGTGATAGCCTTCACCTGCAGACCGGTATTTACCTCTGGTGGTGACTTAATTGGCAGCTTGGATCCAGCCTTCGTTTCTTTTAATCTGAAGCCAATGAGAGCTTGACTCTGCTGACGATCCGAGTGCTTTGATGGCTTTCTTTGATATGGAGGGTGACAAACCTATCCGACTAAGGAAACTTCCTGTTGATAGTGCAACAAAGCCTCTACAACCAATTTGTATAGGCATAAGGATTGCTTTCCAGCCTCTTGTATTAGCTTCGTCGACCAGGTCTTGTTATTTGGTGGCCTTGAGCTCGTGTGCACTTCCAGTCTGTCCTGTGAGCTCTATGATAAGAATTGTGTGAGAGCTTCTTGACAGCAGTACCACGTCTGGCCGAAGAGAAGTGCTGGCTGCTACTTCTGAAAACCTAAGCTTCTTTTGTACATTGACTTGTAACTCCCGGTCGGATTCTTGTGACAGCAGTGAGCTGGTCTGAGTCGACTCGGCAACCTTCGACTTGTCACCTTCCTTGTGGAACTGTACTTGTTTTGGGCCTCTATGTGTTAATTGGCAATTGACACCCATCCTATGCTGGTCTTCCCATGCCGCGATCTCCTTCAGTACATTGTCATGCTGCCAGTGGTACCTTCCTTCTCCAAGTGCTTTTGGACATGCTGAGAGAATGTGGTTGTGTACAGTCTGTTGATTTGCAAATGGAGCATGATGGGTCATCATCTTTGCCCCAGATTCTTAAGTTGGAGGGTGTTGGAAGGAGATCTGCCACAGAGCGAAGCAGGAAACTGAGTTTTCCCTGGTCCATGGACCATATATCTTTCCAAGTGAGTGGGCATTGTAGAGCAGTCTCCCATCGCTTCCAGCTACCTTGTTTTCTCAGTCCTACTGCCTTGATGAATCTGGTGTGTCCTGCCTCCTGCTTGACTTGCTGGACCATCATGTCCCACTTGGTCCTGCTGTCTGCCTTACTCCACCGAGTCTCTCCACAATTGCCTAGGCCCAGTCTACCTCTACAAACTGTTCCAACCAGTTCTTTATGTTGCAAATCTTCTTCTGCTTCTTCTATTGCTGAGTGAGGGTTTCATTTTCTTCCTGTCTTGACTGTTTCCTTGGCTTTCTGCACTAGTTTGTCCTTAGACAGGCGTACGGTGGAAATGGCTCTTACTTTTGCAGCCTGGAACTCCTCTACTACCGATAACAGAGGTAGGCTGAGCTTGGACGATTTGCTGTAGAGGTTTACTGTGCTGAAGCTTGGAGGCACAGTCAGCCACTTGCGAAGGAATCTGCTGCATTTCTTCTCCATGGTTTCAATTGTGCTGAACACGATGTTGTATATGAGGAAAGGCCACTGCAGTCTGGGGATGATGCCAGACTGGAAACACCAAGCTTTGAATCAGCCCTGGAGGTGGCTAGCGTTAATTGTCTGAAGCCATCTTTTCAATGCCGTGATTACATCTCTGCTGTTATTGATGTCTCCCAGAGACCGGTCGAACCATTCACCCAAGCACTTTATGCTTTCATCTTGGATGGTAGGCATCTTCTCCCCCTGAATAACAAAAGGTGTGCTTACGTAGCTTCCCTTTCAAGATGGTGAGGCTTCTTGACTTGTTTGGATTGATCTGCATCCTGGCCCAATTTGCCATTTTCTCCAGAGCAGTGAGAATCCATCTAGTTCCTGGTACTGAGTGCGTAGTCACTGTTACATTGTCCATGTAGGCCCTGCAGGAAGGATGCTTAATATTATCTGCTGTGGTAGGACCCCTGCACTGGCTTTCTCCTGTTTTAAGTATCATGTTCATGGCAGCTACAAATAGCATTGCTGACACTGTACACCCTGCCATGGTGCCTTTCTCCAGTCGCTGCCATCTTGTAGTAAAGCTGTACGCTGTGAATCTCATCTAGATATTGCAGAGGTAGTCCATCACTAACTTTGTAACTGCTGGTGGAACATGGTATTGCTGCAGTGCTTCTTGAATCACTAGATGAGGGACGCTGGGATAAGCCTTTGCAATGTCTAGCCAAACAAATAGGTTCTTCTGATCTTTTCTGACTTCCCTGATCAGTTGGCTTATTGCGGTGGTGTGCTCTAGACATCCTGACTGGCCTGAAACCGCTCCTTTCTGTACACTAGTGTTCACATAGTTGTGAAGTAAAAGGAAGGTGGTGAGTTTACTTGCAACCACTGACTAGAAAATCTTCCCCTCAACATCAAGCAGTGAGATCTTGCAGAACTGGTTGAGTCCTCTGGAGTTTAGTTCCTTTGGTACGAAGCATCCTTCTGCTAATATCCATGAAGATGATAACTGCTTTTTCTTCCAAACTGTTCTTAGTAGCTTGCATAGGTGGTTAAGCAGCTTTGGGCAGTTTCTTGTACTGGTCCTTCTCAAAAAAAATCAGCATATTGTGATAAAGTTCATTATTTTCTGGAATGTACTGATTAAAAATTAAACTTTCATATATTTTAAATTCATTGCACACCAACTGAAATATTTCAGGTCTTCTATTGTTTTAATACTGATGATTTTGGCATACAGCTCATGAAAACCCAAAATTCCCATCTCAAAAAATTAGCATATCATGAAAAGGTACTCTAAACGAGCTATTAACCTAATCATCTGAATCAACCAATTAACTCTAAACACCTGCAAAAGATTCCTGAGGCTTTGAAAACTTCCCAGCCTTTTTCATTACTCAAGACCGCAATCATGGGTAAGACTGCCGACCTGACTGC
>CM045734.1:34016063-34041063 GCA_024760905.1 Plotosus lineatus | reverse complement strand
TATTCATTCTAGAAAGTGGCTTATGTTTGTTTTTTATTTGAAGTTGCATTTTTGATTATTTATCTGCCTGAACATTACTTCAGCTGATGCATAATCAACCGTTATTTCAACCGTTTTAACTGAAAAGTTTCCAGAAAGCTCGAGAATAATCCATTTTTAATGACGACACAACACCTGTTATATTGTGTGCATGCACCAGTTTCATATGAATGGGGTTCCTACTACCACGAAGATGGACGTGTGCCATCACCAATCAGCACGAAACTTAACTACTCGCGTCTACTTTTTATGGTTCTGTGAGGATTATAAACTGAGTTGCAGAGCCTTCACCTGCACACGGTGTTGTTTTTATGAGGTTGTACGTCACCTATTGGAATTGCTGTGGACCAGTGACTCGACTCTTCGTTGAAATGACCCTATAATGAGTCTATTTTTTTGTGTAGACATGTAACCGACATTGGTTAATTTATATTCTGCTGCTATTCTGTTTTATGGCAGTCATTTATAACCTATTAAAACGACAGTTTCCGTTTATTCATTCATTAACCTACAAACTCTAATTCACGCGTGTCGACGAGTGCCGCCTTCGAACCGACTCGTTAGATTCGTTTAAAATGAAGAGTCGATTCGATTGCCAGACGGACCCACGTTACACAGATAATAGATGCATGACATGAAAGACTCCGAATACACACACAGAGATGGGAAAAGATAAGAGAACTTTTAATGGAGAGTCCTATTATAAGTGCTCTCTTAAATTTGTCCATGGCTCACTCTCTCTCTCATATATATATATATATATATATATATATATATTTATATATATATATATATCTATATATATGTATATGTATGTATGTATGTGTGTGTGTGTGTGTGTGTGTGTATGTATGTATATATATATATATATATATATATATATATATTCTTTTCCTTTCGGCTGTTCCCTTCAGGGGTCGCCACAGCAAATGATCTGCCTCCATCTCTCCCTATCCCCTGCATCTTCTACTCTTACGCCAACAACCTTCATGTCTGCCTTCACCACATCCATAAATCTTCTCTTTGGTCTTCCTCTGGGCCTTTTGCCTGGTAGTTCCAACCTCAGCATCCTACTACCAATATACTCACTATCCCTCCTCTGTACATGTCCAAACCATCTCAATCTAGCCTCTCTGACTTTGTCTCCAAAGCATCTAACATGTGCTGTCCCTCTGATGTACTCATTTCTAATCCTATCCATCCTCATTACTCCCAGAGAGAACGTCAACAGTTTCATCTCTGCTACCTCCAGCTCTGACTCCTGTCTTTTCCCCAGGGCCACTGTTTCTAAACCATACAACATCGCTGGCCTCATCACCGTCTTGTACACTTTTCCCTTCATTCTTGCCGATACCTTCCTATCACACATCACACCGGACACTTTTCTCCATCCATTCCAACCTGCCTGCACGCGCTTCTTCACCTCTTTTCCACACTCTCCATTGCTCTGTATTGTTGAGCCTAAGTACTTAAAATCCTCCACCTTTCTTATCTCTGCTCCCTGTAACCTCACCGTTCCTCTTGGGTCCTTTTCGTTCACGCACATGTAATCTGTCTTACTGAGACTAACCTTCATTCCCCTCCTTTCCAGGGCAAAGCTCCACCTCTCTTGATTTTCCTCCACTTTTCTCTGCTCTCACTACAGATCACGATGTCATCTGCAAACATCATAGTCCATGGAGATTCTTGTCTAACCTCGTCTGTCAGCCTGTCCATCACCATAGCAAACAAGAAGGGGCTCAGAGCTGACCATATATATTAATTATATATGAAATTATATATTAAATTCGTTAGTTAAGGTATCACTGTGTGCATATATATATATATATATATATATATATATATATATATATATATATATATATATCACACAGTGATACCTTAGCTAACGAATTTAATCCGTTCTGAGTGCAAGTTCATAATTCGAAAAGTTCATTAGTTGAAACAATTATTTCCATAAGAAATAACAGAAAATCAATTTATCCGTTCCAACCCCATTCATCCCAAACTCATATAACCAGGGCTGTAGTCAGGCATAAATCCGGGTACACTGTCTGCTCACTTATTTTATTAAGCATGTAACATTTACAGACGACTTATTTTGCCTTGAGATCATTTGTCAAAGTGTAATTTTTTTTTTTTTTTCAACAAGTGTAAAGGTTTTTTTAAAATATTGCTTTGTCACTTGTCCTGGCTTGTAGGGATGTCACAATCACGAAGGCCTTCAGCCAATATAATTTGTTTTTGTACAGGATATGGAAATTCCCGGTAAAACCAAAACCATGATTCATATTTCTAATTGCTAAGAATTGTGCTGAGCTACTACATCTATATTTTCGTTTTTATATATCTACAGTGGTACCTCACCTTACGAAATTAATCCGTTCCAGAAGTGGGTTCGTAACCCGATTTTTTTCATAAGTTGAGTAGCATTTTACATGTAAAAGGCCTGATTCGTTTTAAGGCCCCCAATACTACCCCTAAACCCTTTAAAAAATTATTAAAGTATACCGCTTAAGGCCTCCTCCTGCTTCAATATTCTACCGATGGTAGACGGGTTTGGCCATATTCCTTTGCGATATCACTCAACTGCATGCCACGAGCCCGCTTCTTCTTTTCACCCACACTGGGAATCACTTTGTTGGGGCCCATGATGAATGACGAAAATTAAAGTTGCATGAGCACACTCAAAAAACTCACGAAACAACAGTGACTCTGTCCTTTACGTGTGTTAGAACTTTGTGATGAACAATGGGTCGAAGGTACATGAAAAGCATCATAGGTATTATGGAGATGCAGTTCCCTCTTAGCCAATGGTCGAAGGCACACGAAAGGCATCATGGGTATTATGGAGATGCAGCTCCCTCCTAGCCAATGGGAGGCCATCGGGGCGGGGTGTTGGGAGATAGCCAATGGGAGAGCAACTCGCACATTGTTTGAATTTTTGAGATGGTGCTTTTCGCAACATGAATTTTTTTTCGTATCCAGAGACATAAATTTTAGGTAAATGGGTTTCGTAACTTGGATTTTTCGTTTGTTGGGTCTTTCATAAGGGTAGGTACCACTGTATTTTTAAATGGGGAAAAAGTGGGAAGCGGTCCCATGAACCTGACAACAAGGCACATTAACCATGCAGGTGGTTTTTTTTGTTTGTTTTTTTGCTAAACGTGGCAATAATATCTGTCGACGCTGAAAAAAATGACGATACACAATTTGCGGACTCAGCCTGAGGCATAACATGCTCCAAATCGGTCCCAAATTCTGGTAAATTAAATTCCACTTCTCTCCATCATTATCATAATGTTCATGTGATTTATATGATAAAGGATATTACATGTTTTATATTTCATAATATTTATACATGTACATTAACATTACTAGTAATTAATAATACATAATATTAAAACACAATGGTTTCGAAACAGTGGCGCTGAGGAAAAGACAGGAGGCAGAGGTGGAGGTAGCAGAGATGAAAATGTTGAGGTTCTCTTTGGGAGTAACAAAGATGGATAGGATCAGGAATGAGTACATCAGAGGGACAGCACATGTAAAATGTTTTAGAGACCAAGTCAGAGTGGCTGGATTCAGATGGTTTGGACATGTACAGAGGAGGGATAGTGAATATATTGGTAATAGGATGCTGAGGTTGGCACTGCCAGGCAGAAGGCCAAGAAGAAGACCAAAGAGAAGATTTATGGATGTGGTGAAGGAAGACATGGAGGTAGTTGGTTTATGAGAAGATGCAGAGGATACGGTGAGATGGAGACAGATGATTCACTGTGGCGATCCATGAAGGGAGCATCCCAAAGGAAAAGAAGAAAGAATAATAATAAAACAAAAATAAACAATTTGTCAATTAACCCTGTCAATCATCAACTGCAGCGAAGATGTCACATCTTCAGATGAGTAACAGAGGAGGAGTAAGAGGAGAATTTTGTGCGTGTGCACACTACGAATGCCAGCGAGGAAATGCTCGTGTGAGCGCCCAAGACTTAACTTTCAAGACTCCCAGATGATTGTCATGATGAATAATTATCATATTAAAAGCATGAGACACTTTCAAGATGTTCAAATTACATATAATAAAAATTTGTAAGTGCTGCTAAAGATTTTTAAGGTGTAAGACACTCATAATCGATTTTTAATACGCAGGTAAGCTATATTCAAGGGAAGCTTATTCATCAAATGATCAGAAAACCTGTTATCAACCCGATAGTGAGAAATCTGAGCCACCTGTCAGTTTGAACTATTATGGAAAGCACCAATCTGTTGATTTTTGCTTCTGGTAATGTTAACACCCATCTTACATAGCTTTGTGATTGTATGGTTAAATTTGAATGTTACTTTTTAAAAATATTCTTCAAACCAACCATATAAATTCTTGATTTTTTTTTTCCCCCCAATTGAATAGGTGACAACATTTACAATAGGCATTTTTGGTTTCATATAATAATCTCTCATATAACAATTAATTGGAAAGCACAAGGGGAAAAAAAAAAAAAAACGCCTTGCGATGGCCTGGCCTCGCCCGGAGTCGGCTGGGATGGGCGCCAGCCTCCCCGCGACCCTAATTAAGATTAAGCGTTTACAGAAAACAAACTGAACTGAAGAAAAAAAAAGAAAATGATCGCATTTTCTTAGATTACCAATTTTGGTTCAAAATTAATAGTACAGTATTTTGAAAATCTTCAGGAATAAACCGTTTTGTGGTCCATTTTATACTAAATGGCCAAAATGCCAAAATTACTTTATCAGTTAAATTTTGAAAAAAATGTTAAAATGCTTTCTTTCATTTTCTTATTCAATTTTGTATACAGTTTGTCTCTTTTTCTAAAGTAATTATCTGCATGATGACTAGACTAAATTTGCATTACGACTGCGCATGTTTCGCATTACGACTGCGCATGTGCGCGGAACGTGACCCAACCTCTGGTCCAAGTGTCACTGCAACCAAACTTTCCTGTAACCACTTGCTTTTGTATGTAAACACACCCTAACAACTGCTGCTTGAAGCCTGCCTTAAGCCTTAAATTACATGTATCGATACGCCAGGTGCGCATTGTACCGTAGTGAACTGTGGGAACAGCATTTATCATCTTGAGCAGTGGAAAAGGGAAATTTGCAGTATACATGCCTACAAATTTGGGACTAACGCGTGTACATGTCTGCTGCCATTCACATTATTTACCTTCCCTACGAAGCTGAAGGATCTGGCGGGACGCAAACGTTGGATGAAAGCAGTAAGTTTATAATTAAAGTGTTCTTTATTCGAATTAATAGACCCTATAGACTATATGACCTTTTATTTACCTGTTAAATTACCATAAAAATCGGCGATGCCGTAATCAATAAATATCATAGATCTTGAAAATTACTGTTATGTTAAATTTGTAAAATAGACAAACAAGAGCTGTCAGATCACTCGGTAACAGCTGTGAAACTTGTATTTCCCTTCTTTGTAGTCATTACGAAGTCGCGCTAGTAGGGGTGCCTGGTCCTTCATTAACAAAAAATCCGCTATGTCAGCGTACATACACGGGGGCCACTTCGATAAGGCGTCATTTTCTGTCTCCCAGCCGTCCTCAAGTCCCAAGGGGTCGGGAATTGTCACGCTTTCCTCATCTACTTCAAATGTCAACAAGCTGGCATCGTCATGTTGGAATTGTTTAGATTCCTTTTCTAACGTCACCGCAAATGCAAGCGCAACAAGTTCATCTTCACGCTTGCGGGAACAACCGGGAAGACCCCTACGTATACAATACGCTCGAAAGTCGGGAACTTTCCGTAAATTGAACATATCGATAGTGCAGTTCTCATCCACATCAAGGTTTATTTCCACCATATTGGTAGCTTGTATGGTAGTCGCAATCCCATGATGCCGTGCGCGAGCCGAGATGCGAATTTAGTCTTTTAAACATATCACTCCTAATGGGGAAAAAGATCATTTTTTTTTCACTTATCAAAATGGCCGAGTCGGCAAATCCGTTGACTTTAGAAAAATTCGCCACAAATTCCTGAATATTGGTGCCATTAACATCAGTTCTGAAATGTTACACAGTTTAAACCAGTGGTTCTTAACCTTGTTCGTGGTCCCGAACCCCACCACTTTCATATGCTTATTCACCGAACCCTTCTTTATTGAAAAATAAAATATGATTTTTCTTTTCAAGACAGAGGATTTTACTGGGGCACCAAACTGAACTGTGCATTACCATCACTGTGTTCAAAGAACACAATGCATGAACTCCGCCCATCAAAACTACTTACATTTTTATGTGAGGTGTGCATCCAAGTGCGTGCACGCGCATCTGTGTGTGCATGCACACGTTGGTATTTGTGTGTGTTTATATTTTATTTACATCTGATGCATTATTTTTGAATGTTGAATTGTTATTATAAGCATCTATAGCATTGAATATGTATTTATTGATATTATATACACATAGACATGTATGTATACATCAGTCAGTGGGGGGTTGATCCTACTTTGCAAATCATGCAGATCGGAAGCTGACTAGCATCACGTTCTGTTATATATGTGAATCCATGTTGTACATATTCGTCCAACCACTTAAGACACAACACGACATAAGATCACGACAGTCACAAGTCGACGACTGAGCACACCAAATTTCCTGGAGTACAGATTGGCCAAGCAATGTACCGTGATCACCTGCAGCCAGTGATGGCCAAGCGGGGCGTGTCATCATGAATATGAGTTGGGTGTGTGTCTTGACCTCCGCCGAAACCCTGAGACTGACTCCCTGAACCCCTAGGGTTCGATCGAACCCAGGTTAAGAACCACTGCCTTTCTATCAATAAAATGTAATCAATTAACAATAAGTTCATTTCATGGCTTCTTTGGTTTTAACAACTAAATGGATAAATTACGCTTGTTAAAGCTTTTCAGGCTACTAATTTATATACAATATTTAAGGAAAATATTTAACTGTATTTTAAAGCATGAAACGTCCATTAGGGGGCAAAACACTTCACCAAACATGTTCAAATGGGAATCTGGCCAATTTTTATCAATGAAAAGTGTTATTTTCCTTCAGTCACAGCCTGGACAATCAGTGCCTTCAAAACTGAAAGGTCTCTGGTAACGATCCCATAATAACATTCATATTCATACAACACTAAGATATAAGATTCATTCAGTTATTTAGTAACAAATACATACAGAATTCTTCATATATGTGATAATGACCCTCTTTTGGTATTTGTGGCACTTCCGTGTTCAGCGGATCCGTGCTGTTACTCGCACTGAGTTGGCTTCAGTCGGGTGAGTAGACTTGGACTAAACTCCATTCTGCGCAGTTTTGAGTCAAATTATTTTATCTTATACAATTTTTTTTTTAATAGACAATATAAATTTTTATTTCAAACTGACATGGTTTCACATTTATTTAGCCATTCAATAAAACACGAATGAAGACTTTAAACTGGCATTTTAACCACTTCCAGCAGAGTGATGGCCAGAATTCTTATATGAAAATGCATCTGCAGGCATAGTTTCTGTTGGACCGATCCTCGGCAACCAACTGTGATTCTTGGGACATGAAATGTCACCTCTCTGGCGGGGAAGGAGCTTGAGCTGGTGCGTGAAGCAGAAAGATACTGAATAGATATAGTCAGACTCAATTCAACGCGTAGCTTAGGCTCTTGAACCACCCATCATGAGAGGGGCTGGACCTTATTCTATTCTGGAGTTGCTCAAGGGGAGGAGGGGCGAGCCGGTGTGGGCATCCTTGTTGCTCCCTGTCTCGGTCCCACACGTTGGGGTTCTCCCTGGTTGACGAAAGGGTATCTTCCCTCCGCATTCAGGTGGAGGAATAGATTCTGACTGTTGTATGTGCTTAAGCACCAAATGACAGTTTAGAGTACCTACCGTTCTTGGAATGTTTAGGGGGTGTTGTTGGAGAACACCATCCCGAGGACTCCCTTGTTGTTCTGGGAGAATTCACGCCCATGTGGGCAAAGATAGTATGACCTGGAACGGTGCGATCAGTAAGTACGACCTCTGCAGTCTGAACCCGAATGCTAGGTAATTTTTGGACTTTTTATGCTTGTCATGACTTTTACAATTACTTTTTCACAGAGGCTAATGTAGGTTTGGATAGGATTTTCCTCCAAACAACAACAACAAAAAAAATCACAACAGGAAAACTGCATTTTTGAATACTTGGGTTATCTTTGTGTAATTTTTAAATTTGTTTGATGATCTGAAAAATTTAAGTGCGACAAAGTAAAAAATCAGTAAGGGGCAAAATCTTTGGCACAGCACTATACTGTGTGTGTGTGTGTGTGCGTGTGTGTGTGTGTGTGTGTGTGTGTGTGTGTGTATATATATATATATATATATATATATATATATATATATATACACACACACACACACACACACACTAATACAGTCGGACCCCTACTTACGAAATTAATCCGTTCCAGAGCCTTTTTCGTAACGCGGGAGTTTCATAAGTAGGGGGCGCATTTTACACGTTAAACACCTGATTCATTCCAAGGCTCCCAAGACTACCCCATAAACCCTTTAAAAAAGATGAAAGTACACCAATTGTGTATGAAATATGTGTTAAAAGTAAAAAAAATTATTTATTAAACCATTTAAACATTTTATTAACATATTAAACCATTTTATTAACCTATTTATTAAATAAATATATGGTGTATGTGTATAATGCAGCCGTGAGGGAGGGGCACAAGCCAGTGTCTCTCCCTCACGCCGGTCCCAAGCCCGGATAAATGCAAGAGGGTTGAGTCAGGAAGGGCATCCGGCGTAAAACAAATGCCAAATAAAACATGTGAGTCATATCAAGAAAATTCATACCGGATCGGTCGAGGTCCGGGTTAACAACGACCACCATAAGTGCTGTTAACCAACAGGGTGCTGGTGGAAATTGGACTGCTGTTGGTTGAAGACGTCGAAGAAGGAGAGGCGGGAGGCGTGTCCATAGGCAGAGAGAGAAGAGGAAAGGCAGGAGTCTAGAACTGAAAGTAGGGACTTTGAATGTTTGAACTATGATAGGAAAAGGTAGAGAGCTGGCTGACATGATGCAGAGGAGGAAGGTGGACATACTGTGTGTTCAGGAGACCAGGTGGAAAGGTAGCAACGCTAGAAGCATAGGAGCAGGGTTGAAGCCATTTTTTCATGGTGTGGATGGATGTGGATGGGAAGAGAAATGGAGTAGGAGTCATCGTGAAGGAGGAGTTTGTCAGGAATGTTCTAGAAGTGAAAAGAGTGTCAGACAGAGTGATGAGTCTCAAGTTTGAAATTGAAGGTGTGATATTCAATGTTGTTAGTGCTTATGCCCCACAGGCAGGATGTGAGCTAGAAAAGAAGGCGAGATTCTGGAGTGAGTTAGATGAAGTGATGCAGAATACCCCCAAAGATGAAAGACTAGTCATTGGGGCAGACTTCAATGGACATGTTGGTGCAGGAAACAGAGGGGACGAGGAAGTGATGGGCAGGTTTGGTATCCAGGACAGGAACACAGAAGGACAGATGTTGGTAGATTTTGCAAAAAGGATGGAAATGGCTGTGGTAAATATGTTCTTCCAGAAGAGAGAGGAGCATAGAGTGACTTATAAAAGTGGAGGTAGGAGCACACAGGTAGACTACATCTTGTGCAGGTGATGTAATTTGAATGAAGTCAGTAACTGCAAAGTAGTAGCGGGCGAGAGTGTTGCCAAACAGCATAGGATGGTGGTGTGCAGGATGACGCTGATGGTGAAGAAGGTGAAGAAGGCAAAGGCAGAGCAGAAGACAAAGTGGTGGAAGCTGAAAAAGGAAGTGTCGTGCTGTCTTCAAGGAGGAGTTGAAACAGGCTTTGGGTGGTCAGGAAGTGCTTCCAGATGACTGGACAACTACAGCTAATGTGATCAGGGAGACAGGTAGAAGAATACTTGGTGTGTCATCTGGAAGGAGAGGGGATAAGGAGACTTGGTGGTGGAATGAGGAAGTGCATGAGTGTGTACAAAAGAAGAGGTTAGCCAAGAAGAAGTGGGACATCGAGAGGACCGAAGAGAGTAAACAGGAGTACAGGGAGACACAGCGTAATGCGAAGGTAGCGGTGTCAAAGGCCAAACAGAGTGCGTATGATGACTTTTATGCTCGGTTGGAAAGTAAAGAGGGAGAAAATTATTTATACAGGTTGGCACAGCAGAGAAATAGAGATGGGAAGGATGTGCAGCAAGTTAGAGTGATTAAGGACAGAGAGGGAAATGTATTGACTGATGACAGAAGTGTGCTGGGAAGATGGAAAGAGTACTTTGAAGAGCTGATGAATGAGGAAAATGAGAGAGAAAAAAGAGGAGAAGAGGTGACTGTTCAGGACCAGGAAGTAGCAAAGATTAGTAAGGGTGAAGTGAGTAGGGCGTTGAAGAGGATGAAGAATGGAAAGGCAGTTGGTCCTGATGACATACCGACGGAGGTATGGAAGTGTCTAGGAGAGGAAGCAGTAGATTTCCTGACAAGAACATTCAGCAAGGTCTTAGAGAGTGAGAGGATGCCAGAGGAATGGAGGAGAAGTGTGCTGGTGCCCATTTTTAAGAACAAGGGAGAGTTGCAGAGTTGTGGCAATTACAGAGGGATAAAGTTGATGATCCATACGATGAAGTTATGGGAAAGAATAGTGGAAGCAAGACTAAGGGCAGAGGTCAGCATTTGTGAACAACAGTTTGGTTTCATGCCAAGAAAGAGCACCACAGATGCAGTGTTTGCCTTGAGGATGTTAATAGAGAAGTACAGAGAAGGTCAGAAGGAGCTGCATTGTGCCTTTGTGGATCTGGAGAAAGCATATGACAGGGTGCCGAGAGAGGAACTGTGGTATTGCATGAGGAAGTCTGGAGTGGCAGAGAAGTGTGTTAGAGTGGTGCAGGACATGTATGAGAGATGTAAGACAGTGGTGAGGTGTGCTGTCGGTGTGACAGAAGAGTTCAAGGTGGAGGTGGGACTGCATCAAGGGTCAGCTCTCAGCCCCTTCTTGTTTGCTATGGTGATGGACAGGCTGACAGACGAGGTGAGACAAGAATCTCCATGGACTATGATGTTTGCAGATGACACTGTGATCTACAGTGAGAGCACAGAACAAGTGCAGGAAAACCTAGAGAGGTGGAGGTATGCCCTGGAAAGGAGGGGAATGAAGGTTAGCCCCAGTAAGACAGAATACATGTGTATGAATGCCAAGGACCCAACAGGAACGGTGAGGTCAGAAGGAGCAGAGATAAGGAAGGTGGAGGATTTTAAGTACTTAGGCTCAACAATCCAGAGCAATGGAGAGTGTGGAAAAGAGGTGAAGAAGCGTGTGCAGGCTGGTCGGAATGGTTGGAGAAAAGTGTCCGGTGTGATGTGTGATAGGAAGGTATCGGCAAAAATGAAAGGAAAAGTGTACAAGACGGTGTTGAGACCAGCGATGTTGTATGGTTTAGAAACAGTGGCCCTGGGGAAAAGACAGGAGGCAGAGCTGGAGGTAGCAGAGATGAAAATGTTGAGGTTCTCTTTGGGAGTAACGAGGATGGATAGGATCAGGAATGAGCACATCAGAGGGACAGCACATGTAAGACATTTTGGAGACAAAGTCAGGGAGGCTAGATTGAGATGGTTTGGACATGTACAGAGGAGGGATAGTGAATATATTGGTAATAGGATGTTGAGGTTGGAACTACCAGGCAGAAGGCCTAGAGGAAGACCAAAGAGACGATTCATGGATGTGGTGAAGGAGGACATGAAGGCAGTTGGTGTAAGAGAAAAAGATGCAGAGGATAGGGTGAGATGGAGGCAGATGGTTCGCTGTGGCAACCTCTGAAGGGAAAAGCCGAAAGGACAAGAAGAAGAAGAAGATATGGTGTATGTGTATGGCATCAGTCGTATCCGACTATACTATTTGAAGGTTAAACAACAGCAGGTAGGCAGCCATGCCGTCTTTTCAATCTTTCAAGATTTGCATCTACATCAACTTGGATACCCTTCTTTAGGCTGGTATGCCATCTGCCTCTGTCACTGCATAGAGCAATCCAGGTAGCAGGATCAATACATATACATATACAGTGGCTTTAAAGGTATCTGGTTGCAGACTTAAATTTATAATAGGTAACCAAACTCACAACGGAACCCATCCTATTCTGAGTAACCCTGGATAGTGTCGTTGTGTAGAATAAGAACATAGGTACATAAAGAAATTGTACTTTTAACAAATGTGTAAAATGAGATTTCATAAAGTTTTAATTTCTCTGGACAATTTTGTTTTGGATAGTTTTTCATTCATTCATTCATTCATTTTCTGAACCAATTAATCCTAATTAGGGTCGCGCTGAGACTGGTGCCTATCTCAGCCGACTCTGAGCAAGGGCAGAGCATACTGAGATCAGCTCGTCAGGTCATCGCAGGGCAGAAACACATTGACGGCTATGCAGCCTACTCTTCGTGAAAGTCAGCAATGGTTCTTTTACAGCCTCTCACCATAGACAGTGAGAGACATGGCTGGCCTTTGATAACCCAGTTAATGGCACTAGGGGGACAGTGACAACCTGTTGAGAGTGGGGCTTGAACCCCCAACCTGAGGATCTGTGATCCTGCACCTTACCACCAGACCACCACTGCCCCTTGTATAGTTTTTTCTCTATAATTAAACTTATTATCTCATGAACTGAATATTTAGTGTTTGTTTATTTTAAGTTTTGTTTATCCACCAATTAAAGTGTTCAATTACCAGATACTTCTTTCGTCTGTCATGATCATTCATCGGGTATATAATTACTTTGAATTGATTTTTTCTTAAATCTCCAATATTGTGCTCTAGATGCTCTCTTCCCGTGTGCTGCTTCGGGGTTTGCGAGCTGACACTGGCCTCTGGAGGAGCCTGTCCACCTCGACCAGAGCACTGACTTCACATGGCCACAGTGAGAGTCATTCATATGCATTTGTACTTTATACATACAATATGGCAGAACACATTCGTCACTTTGGGTATTTCTACCATTAAGATTCACGTTACCTTTATATTATGCTCTCAGTTATCAAAACCAATGGCTATTACTTCCAGCTCCTTTAATATCATGCTCCTGGTTCCATGCACACTTCCAAGTACAAATATCTCTGCATCTTTTCTGGAAAACAAAAAGCACCCTAAAACATAGGCATTAACTACAAGTACATCAACATTTACTAGACCAGGGGTCGGCAACCTTTGCCATTAAAAGAGCCATTTAGACCCGTTTTCCACAGTAAAGAAAACACTCCTCTTCTTCTTGTTCTTTTCCTTTCGGCTGTTCCCTTCAGGGGTCGCCACAGCAAACCATCCACCTCCATCTCACCTTGTCCTCTGCATCTTCTTCTCTTACTCCAATGACCTTCATGTCCTTCTTCACCACATCCATAAATCTCTTTTTTGGTCTTCCTCTAGGCGTTCTGCCTGGTAGTTCCAACCTCAGCATCCTACTACCAATATACTCACTATCCCTCCTCTGTACATGTCCAAACCATTTCAATCTAGCCTCTCTGACTTTGTCTCCAAAACATCTTACATGGGCTGTCCCTCTGATGTACTCATTTCTAATCCTATCCATCCTCGTTACTCCCAGAGAGAACGTCAACAGTTTCATCTCTGCTACCTCCAGCTCTGCCTCCTGCCTTTTCCTCAGCGCCACTGTTTCTAAGCCATACAACATCGCTGGCCTCACCACCGTCTTGTCCACTTTTCCTTTCATTCTTGCTGACACTCTCCTATCACACATCACACCGGACACTTTTCTCCAACCATTCCAGCCTGCCTGCACACACTTCTTCACCTCTTTTCCACACTCTCCATTGCTCTGGACTGTTGAGCCTAAGTACAGTAAAACCTCCGCTGACGAACGCTTAAGCTCACGAACTTTTCGCCTCAAGAACATTAAATTTGCGAGCATATTGTCTCTGCTGACGAACTAGTTTTCGGCGGACGAATCAAACCACGCGGTCGAACAGCGCCACGGTGGCGGCCACGAGAAGCTGACGCACGCTCACGGCGTCACAGTTCGTCACACCCCTTTCTTTGAGTGCGGAAGTGGTTTGTGTTTGATAGACATTTTGGACCATATTGAGTGTACTTTTGCTATTATGGGACCGAAAAAGACCCCACCACAGGCGGAGATCATTGAAAAACACGAACGAGGTGTGCATTTGTGTGACTCAGCGTCCCAGTACCAGTACGCTAAGTCGACCACCATCCTTAAGAACAAGGAAGCTATTAAGGGTGCGTGTGTGGCTAAGGGTGTTTCCAAACAGTAGGCGTTTCCAAACACTCCTTCCAAACAGTAAGTCCCTCCCTCCCTCCTCCTCCCACTCCATTCCATCAAGCCATCAACTACCATCACAAAGATAAATAAAACGACTTTATTATACAGTACAGTTTATTTATTTAATTACAATACAATAGCACATTTATTATACATAAAAATAAGGTATATTTTTGTGTAGTTTTAAGGCTTATTTAGTAGAAAATTATGTTTTATGGGGACCTGAGAACGGATTATTCTCATTTTAATGGTTTCTTATGGGAAATAAATGTTCGGAAGACGAACTTTTCGCCTCACACACACTTTCTGGGAACCAATTATGTTCGTGAGCAGAGGTATCACTGTACTTAAAATCCTCCACCTTCGTTATCTCTGCTCCCTGTAACATCACCGTTCCTCCTGGGTGTTTCTCATTCACACACATGTGTTCTGATTTTCTGAGGCTAACCTTCATTCCCCTCCTTTCCAGGGCAGACCTCCACCTCTCTAGGTTTTCCTCCACTTGTTCTATGCTCTCACTACAGATCACAGTGTCATCTACAAACATCATAGTCCATGGAGATTCTTGTCTAACCTCGTCTGTCAGCCTGTCCATCACCATCGCAAACAAGAAGGGGCTCAGAGCTGATCCTTGATGCAGTCCCACCTCCACCTTGAATTCGTCGGTCACGCCGACAGCACACCTCACCACTGTCTTACATCTCTCATACATGTCCTGCACCACTCTAACATACTTCTCTGCCACTCCAGACTTCCTCATGCAATACCACAGTTCTTCTCTTGGCACCCTGTCATATGCTTTTTCCAGATCCAAAAAAGCACAATGCAGTTCCCTCTGACCTTCTCTGTACTTCTCTATTAACATCCTCAAAGCAAACATTGCATCTGTGGTGCTTTTTCTTGGCATGAAACCAAACTGTTGCTCACAAATGCTGACCTCTGCCCTTAGTCTAGCTTCCACTATTCTTTCCCATAACTTCATCGTATGGCTCATCAACTTTATCCCTCTGTAGTTGCTACAACTCTGCACGTCTCCCTTGATCTTAAAAATGGGCACCAGCACACTTCTCCTTCATTTCTCCGGCATCTGCTCACTCTCTAAGACCTTGTTGAATGTTCTTCTCAGAAAATCTACTGCTACCTCTCCTAGACACTTCCATACCTTCACAGGTATATCATCAGGACCAACTGCCTTTCCACTCTTCATCCTCTTCAGTGCCCTCCTCACTTCACCCTTACTAATCTTTGCTACTTCCTGCTCCTCAATGGTCACCTCTTCTACTCTTTTTTCTCCGTCATTTTCCTCATTCATCAGCTCTTCATAGTATTCTTTCCATCTTCCCAGCACACTTCTACCAAACCTGCCCATCACCTCCTCGTCCCCTCTGTTGCCTGCACCACATGTCCATTGAAGTCTGCACCAATGACCACTCTTTCACCTCTGGGGGTATTCTGCATCACTTCATCTAACTCACTCCAGAAACTCTCCTTCTCTTTTAGCTCACATCCTGTCTGTGGGGCATAAGCACTAACAACATTGAACAGCACACAATTTCTAACTTGAGACTCATCACTCTTTTCACTTCAAGAACATTCTTGACAAACTCCTCCTTCAAGATGACTCCTACTCCTTTTCCCTTCCCATCCACACCATGATAAAACAGCTTAAACCCTGTTCCTAAGCTTTTAGCTTTGTTACCTATTCACCTGGTCTCCTGAACACTCAGTATGTAAAGAAAACACTGGGTGCCACAAATCCTTTTTTGACATTTAAAATCAAATAACACTGCATAATGTTTTCCCCTTTTTCCTTCATGGTAATATAAAATAGCAATGTGTTGCATTGATTTAAATGACTGCAGAGTAAATTAAATTACAATTCTGCTTGCACCAAAATATTTAGATTAAAAAAAAATCGCCAGCCTCCCCGCGACCCTAAATAGGATTAAGTGGTTCAGAAAATGAATGAATGTTTTCGAGTCCTTCTTGTAATTTTATAAAGAAAAAGAATATCTATCCCATGAAGCGAGGGATGGGGTGCAGCCAGATGTGTTAACGGGTTGGGTAGTCTACCTCACCATTTCTTCATGGGATCTTTTTTTTAATTTATTTGTTATGCAGTCGGCCCTCTACTTGTGAAATTAATCCATTCCAGCGCCTTTTTTGTAACGTGGAGGTTTCGTAAGTATTGGTGCATTTTACATGTAAAACGCCTGATTCGTTCCAAGGCTCCCAAGACTACCCCATAAACCCTTTAAAAATGATAAAAGTACACCAATTTTGTATGAAATATGTGTTAAAAGTAAAGGAAAATTATTTATTTAAACATTTTATTAACATATTAAACCATTTTATTCACATATTTATTAATTAAACCATTCTTCTTCTTCTATCCTTTTGGCTTTTTCCCTTTCTCAGGGGTTGCCACAGCGAATCATTTGATTCCCACATTTGATTTGGCATAGGTTTTTACGTCGGATGCCCTTCCTGACACAACCCTTTTAACAAGGGACAGAAACACGCTGACGGCTTTGCAGCTACTCTTTACGAAAGTCAGCAATGGTTCTTTTACATGCCTCACACCATAGACAGTGGGAGACATGGCCGGCCTTTGATAACCCAGTTAGCTGCACTGGGGGGGGCAGTGGCAACCTTGTGGAGACTCGAACCCCCAACCTTAGGATCAGCGATCCTGCGCCCTAACCAATAGACCACCACTGCCCTAATTAAACCATTATTAAACATTTTTTATTAATGCACACACACACACACACACACACACACACACACACACACACAAACACTGTCTCTGTCTCTCTCTCACACACACAATACACATTAAATGTGTATTGTGGTGCGCTCTACTGAATGCAGGCTCCGCCCACACGCAGGACGCCGGAGCATTTTAAGACGGGGAATTCAAAGCGCAGTCCCGGCTTGACAGATCAGAGGTCCAAACTCAACTTTAACTTGTATCCTTGAGGGATTGGAGGTCCAGATGAGCCGTGTTTTTCTCACAATCGGCGGAGTGGCCACGTTTATTAAAGATTTACTGAATTAAACAACTTAAACAACAAATAAGCTGCAATGTCCTCTCTCGAAAGAGAGAAAAGAACGCCTCCTTTCATCTCTGACTGACTCTGTATGCAGTCTCTCTCTCTCTATCTCTATGTCTCGCTCTCTCTCTCACACACACACACACACACACACACACACACACAGTCTCTCTCTCTCGCTCTCTCTCTCTCTCTCACAAACACACCCACACACTGTCTCACTGTCTCTCAAACACACACACACTGTCTTTCTTTCTCTGTCTCTCTCTCTCTCACACACACACACACACACACAGTCTCCCTATCTCTCTCTCTCTCACACACACACACACAGTGTCTCTCTATCTCTCTCTCTTTCACACACACACACACACACACACACACACACTGTCTCTCTCTGTCTCTCTCTCTCTCTCTCTTTCACACACACACACACACACAAAACTCTCTGGTGTGTTCTGCCGAATGCGGCCTCTGCCCACGCACGGCCCAGAGCTGACTGAGAAATTGTATTCAAATGTTTAAATGGACGGGATGTTGTATTTAAAGCGAAATTACAGTGCCTGTTTGGAAGATCAGAGGTCCTCATTCAATATTAACTTGCTTCCTTGTGAGATCGGAGGTCTTGTCCCACGGAGCACTCTGTTTCCATGCTCCTTCTGCTTCAATATTGTTCCGAAATAATCGCCTCCGTCACTGTGTTTCCGCTTTTCAGTATTTTCCGGGTCAATGATGGATAACGAAATGTAACACTGCAATGATCTCTCAAAAAGAACTCATGAGCCAACATTCCTGTTCAATTCTCCTCTCTCACACGTGTGGCAAACAGGAAGTATGGGTACAGTTCAGCTGCCTCCTGGCCAATGGGAGGCCAGTGGGGCGGGATGTTGGGAGACAGCCAATGAGAGAGCAACTCGTGCATGGTTTGAAATTTGAATGGCGCGTTTGAATTTTTGAATGGCGCGTTTGGCGCTTTTCGTAAAAAGAGGGTGTTTTCATAAAAAGAGGACAAATTTAGGAAAATGTTTTTCATAACCTGGAGTTTTCGTTCTCAGAGGGTTTCGAAAGTAGAGGGCCGACTGTATTAATGTTGTTTTGTCAAAGTTTTAATTTACCAAAACGACAGCAATACAGAAAAGTATATTCAGACTTATTTTAAGAAGGAGCCTGCTCAACATTTTTAAAAATAATATTAATGCTTAATGCTGCACTGACCGACTCATTCTCAGAGTGGAGAGTTATTTAATTCGGAGATTGCTGTGTATAAACAAATCTCATCCACTATCTCTACTTCAGCTGTGATTTCCGTTGCTGGATTACAAACCCCGGCGGCAGAAAAAAAAATCTCTCGTTCACTGTGCTGCTGCTTGCCATGAGCTCTTTTCGGGCTCTTTTATATTTTTTTGGTGTGGGCGGGGTTATTTTGTGTGTGGTGTGTTCTTGTGGACACACCCACAAAATCACCCCGCCCACACCAAATAAATATCTGCCCACACCCGTGACTGTTAATTTTCATCTATTTAATTTTCAACCCTAAAAGAGCATTTTTGGAAGGGTACCCACACCATTCAGGTGAAAGCTTGTTTAACTCAATAACCCCTGGAAGCTCAAAGTGCTTCCTATGTGAGTAAATAAGCACCTTGTGGTGCACCCATCAGCCACCAGAAAGTACATTATTTTGAAAAGCCACTGAGCTGCACCAGAGAAGTGTCTGGAGCCGCGGGTTGCCGACCCCTGTACAATACTGGTATTAATCTGGAGAGAAATGTATCACTGAACAACATATTAACTACTTTAATGCAAAACCTATTCACAAAAAACTGTAATAGTTTCCAAAACGCAAAAAAAGAAAAACCTGTTATTGTTCATTAACACGAACCTTCATTTAATTGAAAAATTAAAAGAAAATAAGTATTTTTACTGACACTACTGTAAATATAAACAAACACAGAATTTGATCCTGTGACACATTCAACAAAAGTTGCAAAAAGCTGCAACAATCAAACAAACAAAACAAACAAAATTCAAATAAAATGCGATGAAACACAAATGTAAACTTGTCTTTTCTCAGATTTTTTTTTTGCGTTGCAGTCATCAATTTTTGTTGATATTAACAAAATTCAATTAAGTTGGGAAATCAAAATATTAATTATTGTTTTTTTTGTGTTTCACATGAATTTCATTTTTTTTAAGAATTAAGAATTTTTTTTTATTTTGTAAAGAACATCCTAACAGTTTGGAAAATGTGGTTAGTATAAAATTGGAATTTATAAGTTTGGGGTTATTTCATTGTTACTTTTGAAGGTAGACACTAGAGTGTACAGAATATTTTTGTACAGATTCACGATTTTTTCAGTAAAAATAAAAGGATTAATTTCATTTTCCATCCTATTCATTCATTTATTTATTCATTTACAACGCTATGTAGTCGTGCTCATCAGTCATACATGTATTATAGGAGTCAGACTTTTGAGGTGACTTGTTCAACATGGTACTGCTGAATTCTGTTCGCTGTCCATAAAATTGTTGATTAATATTTTAGAATGGCAGCACAGCACTGACAGTAGTGACAGCTATAAGCCATATTACAGATTTAGGTAAATGTGCTTTTGTTATCAGTGTAGTTTTTAAAGCGCCATCTCTTTATGTGGACCTATAACTATGTCATGTATCACTCGCAATTTTTTTTATTCAAGAGGAATAAAATTCTTTGCTCTTGGTGGAAAATAAACTTTGAGATGGTAGTGACCCCAGCAAAGTTCCTTATGTAAGACACGGAAACAAATTAGGTGCCTCAGTAGCGCAGCGGTGGAGTCTCTGTATTACCAATCTTATGGTTGGTGGTTCAAGCCCCAGTCCCTTCAACCTGCTTGGACCTGGATCCTTGAGCAAGGCTCTTAACAGTCAGTTGTATAAAAAAGTGATAAGTCTGCAAAATGCTTTAAATGAAATTACTACTGGTTCATATTACAAGGCCACAGACATTTTTGAGGCCATTGCTTGTGTAAAATGAGCTCAAAATTAGTACAAAAATCATACTTTCACACACTTCCATTTAATTATTTGGCAGAAATCGGCAAAATGTATAATATTTATATTCATAATAATTTAATCAATCAAAGACTGAATTAAAATGTTAATCAGAGTACTTTCACCCTTTATGTTCCTCTGGCTTGATTAAACTGATTTGTTTGTAGCAGTCATTTTAATGAAAGAGATGTGTTATAAGTTTAGTATTTCATATTCATACAATTGTGATACAGGAAAGCACCTTGTGCACATCTTAACAAAAGAACTCATGTCACCTCAGTGTATTTTTCAAAAGTTTTGAAACAGTGCAGTGCTCTGAACTAGAGATCTAATCACCTCCAGACTTCACACAGTAGGGGGCACTGCTTCCTGATTCATTTTTGGCATCCTTTTTATTTTAAATGATGGACCTGCTGATCACTATTTCTCTGTTTCTTTACTCTTAGGTGTTGATGTGATTGACTTCACTGGCCCTCAATACAATAACCGTAGAGATACACCACTGCCTGATGTTCCATTCGTTAGAAATCTCAATCCTGATCAGAGGAAGCTTAAAGAGAAAGAGAAGGAGTCATGGACTTCACTCACCAAGGAGGAGAAACTAGCATGTAAATATGACCCAAAATATGATAGAAATATGATATTCTGTTGGAGTAAAAAAAAAAATCTTTCGAACCAGCTCAGTGTTTGATGTATAATTGATATGCACTAGCCTTGTATGCATTAACCTTGTATCTATGTAAATTTTTGTAGTTAACCAATTTTTATTAATGGACCCTGATTGTATCACCAAAAAAATTCCTTATAGCCAGAGCTATGATGAATTATATTCTACTTAGCAGACATACTAACCCACTGCGCCATCATGCCACCGACAATTCATCCTGATTTTCCAAAATCCACCAAAAGCTTGTTTTCAAATATATATCAGTTTGCATATTCATTCATTTATTTTCTGAATCACTTAATCCTAATTCGGGTAATGGGGAGGCTTGTGCCCATCTCAGCCAACTCTGGGCGAGGGCAGAGTGCATCCTGGACAGTTCACCATGTCCTCGCAAGGCAGAAACACACTGACAGCTATTCCCACTGTTTCTCTAAGTCAGCAAAGGTTCTTTTACATGTCAGTGAGAGACATTGTTGGCCTTTGATAACCCAGTTAGCTGCACTGGGGGGACAGCAGTGACAGCTGTTGACAGTGTGGCTGGAACCCCTAACTTTAGGATCAGTAATCCAGCACCTTAGCACCAGGCCACCACTGCTCCGGTTTGCATGTTTTTATGGTATATTCCTAAAGTTCTCAGTTTCTAGATTACCAAAAAAATATCCATTTAGCAGTACTGTATATTGTCACTTAACTAAATGATGGTGATAATTCCAGCGAGCTTTTTTGCAAACACATTTGTCTGAAGTGTCTTTGTTTAAAGACTAGACTTCATTTCATTGAGTATGCATTGAGTATTGATAAGTTGTTTTTATAAATAAATAAATACATTCATGAGGAACTAAAACATCACTTGTTCATTTATTTTCAAAACTTCAAAGACAAAATGTATTGTAGTATTACAGTATTTTTCATATCTTTTATTTTAATAATGTTATAATTTATTTATATATATATATATATATATATATATATATATATATATATATATATATATATCTAAAATGCAGCCGTGAGGAGGGGCACATACAAGTGTCCGCCCTCACGCCGGTCCCAAGTCCAGATAAATGCAGAGGGCTGCGACAGGAAGAGCATCTGGCGTAAAACTTTTGCCAGAATACAAAATGCAAACCGTAAGAAGATAAAAAATATATATATATATCCAGAAACATGCTGATGGCTTTGCAGCCTACTCTTTACGAAACTCAACATTGGTTCTTTTACATGCCTCATACCATAGACAGTGAGAGACATGGCCGGCCTTTGATAACCCAGTTAGCTGCGCTGGTGGGACAATGACAATCTTGTGGAGAGTGGGACTCGAACCCCTATATATATATATATATATATATATATATATATATATATATATATATATATATACTAGTCCTTCTCAAAAAATTTGCATATTGTGATTAAGTTCATTATTTTCTGTAATGTACTGATAAAAATTAAACTTTCATATATTTTAGATTCATTACACACCAACTGAAATATTTCAGGTCTTTAATTGTTTTAATACTGATGATTTTGACATACAGCTCATGAAAACCCAAAATTCCTATCTCAAAAAATTAGCACATCATGAAAAGGTAGTCTAAACGAGCTATTAACCTAATCATCTGAATCAACCAATTAACTCTAAACACCTGCAAAAGATTCCCGAGGCTTTTAAAAACTCCCAGCCTGGTTCATTACTCAAAACCGCAATCATGGGTAAGACTGCCGACCTGACTGCTGTCCAGAAGGTCATCATTGACAACCTCAAGCAAGAGGGTAAGACACAGAAATAAATCTCTGAGCGAATAGGCTGTTCCCAGAGTGCTGTATCAAGGCACTTCAGTGGGACGTCTGTGGGAAGGAAAAAGTGTGGCAGAAAACGCTGCATAACCAGAAGAGGTGACCGGACCCTGAGGACGATTGTGGAGAAGGGCTGATTCCAGACCTTGGGGGACCTGTGGAAGCAGTGGACTGGGCTACAGGTGCCGCATTCCCCAGGTCAAGCCACTTTTGAAGCAGAAACAGCGGCAGAAGCGGCTGACCTGGGCTACAGAGAAGCAGCACTGGACTGTTGCTCAGTGGTCCAAAGTACTTTTTTTGGATGAAAGCAAATTTTGCATGTCATTCGGAAATCAAGGTGCCAGAGTCTGGAGGAAGACTGGGGAAATGCCAAATTGCCTGAAGTCCAGTGTCAAGTACCCACAGTCAGTGATGGTCTGGGGTGCCATGTCAGCTGCTGGTGTTGGTCCACTGTGTTTTATCAAGGGTGGGGTCAATGCAGCTATCAGGAGATTTTGGAGCACTTCATGCTTCCGTCTGCAGAAAAGCTTTATGGAGATGAAGATTTCATTTTTCAGCACGACCTGGCACCTGCTCACAGTGCCAAAACCACTGCTAAATGGTTTACTGACCATGGTATTACTGTGCTCAATTGGCCTGCCAACTCTCCTGACCTGAACCCCATAGAGAATCTGTGGGATATTGTGAAGAGAAAGTTGAGAGACACCAGACCCAACACTGTGGATGAGCTTAAGGCCGCTATCGAAGCATCCTGGGCCTCCGTAACACCTCAGCAGTGCCACAGGCTGATTGCCTCCATGCCACGCCGCATTGAAGCAGTCATTTCTGCAAAAGGATTCCCGACCAAGTATTGAGTGCATCACTGAACATAATTATTTGAATGTTGACTTTTTTGTATTAAAAACATTTTTTTTTTTTATTGGTCAGCTGAAATATGCTAATTTTTTGAGATAGGGATTTTTTTGTTTTCATGAGCTGTATGCCAAAATCATCAGTATTAAAACAATAAAAGACCTGAAATATTTCAGTTGGTGTGCAATGAATCTAAAATATATGAAAGTTTAATTTTTATCAGTACATTACAGAAAATAATGAACTTTATCACAATATGCTAATTTTTTGAGAAGGACTAGTATATATATATACACACACACACACACACACACACACACACACACACACACACATATATATATATATATATACAGTCGACCCCCTGCCTACGAAATTAATCCGTTCCAGCGCCTCTTTCGTAATGTGAGGATTTCGTCAGTAGGGGTCGCATTTTACATGTTAAACGCCTGGTTCGTTCCAAGGCTCAAGTCTTTGGACTGGATAAACCACATAAACCCTTTAAAAATGATAAAAGTACATCAATTTTATATGAAATGTGTTAAATGTAAAAAAAAATTATTTATTAAACCATTTAAACATTTTATTAAAATATTAAACCATTTTATTAACATATTTATTAATTAAACCATGATTAAACATTTTTTATTAACACACATACATACACACACCCCTCTCTCTCTTTCGCTCTCTCTCTCTCTCTCTCTCTCACACACACACACACACACACACACACACACACACACACACACACACACACATACACATTACAATGCACATGTTTATTGTAGCGTTGTGGGCCACGCCCAAAAGACTTGGAATTTAAAGCGCATTCCCTGCTTGACAAAGGAGGTCCAAACTCAACTTTAATGTGATTCCTTGAGGGATCGGAATTCCAGATGAGCTCAAATGCGCCCACATTTATTAAACATTTACTGAATTAAACAACTTAAAAAACTAAACTAAAAACTAAAGAGCTTCTCTCTCTTTCTCGCTCTCGCGCACACACACACTCTCTCTCTCTCTATCACACACGCGCACACACACACACACACACACACACACACACACACACACACACACACACATACACATGGACGGGATGTTTTATTTAAAGTGGAATTACAGTACCTTTTGAAAGATCAGAAGTCCTCACTGTATTTCCGCTTTAAGGAGTCCTTCTGGTTCTGCGTCATCCCTTGTAGCCAATGGGAGGCCAGCGGGGCGGGGTGTTTAGAGACAGCCAATGAGAGAGCAACTCGCACAT
>CM045734.1:33931063-34011063 GCA_024760905.1 Plotosus lineatus | reverse complement strand
AATTCGCATTATATATTTTTGTGGAATAAATATGCATATTGTGCAAAAGTTGCAAGAAAGTCATGCGACAATTTTGCGACTGACCAGCGAGTAATTTGAGATTGGTTTGCGGATGTTTGCTGAAAGAAAGCAAATCTGTCGTAAATCAGTCATTTTATTTGCTTTTTATTCTTAAAGCGTTCACTTTTTCTTAGCACTAATAAAATGCAAATAAAATACAAATGATGGCAAAATTTACATAATATGGCTGATGCCAGCAAGTCTCAAACTTTCCCCTGGAGAGTCTCCAACTTTTCACTTTTCTTTGTAACTCCAAAAGCTGAACAATTTGAGCAAAACGTCAACGTGTGGAATGTTTGAGAATAGTTTGAGACTACTCCGTGACAGAGTCTCATTTTACAACATTTGCAAAATTTTGAAGAGGTTTTAGATTCTTTTTTTTTTTTTTTTTTAGCAAAATCTTCTTTTCTTTTTGGCTTTTTCCCGTTCTCGATAGTCGCCACAGCGAGTCATCTGATTCACACATTTGATTTGGCATGGGTTTTTTACGTCGGATGCCCTTCCTGTCACAACCCTTTTAGCAAGGGACAGAAACACACTGACAGCTTTGCAGCTACTCTTTACGAAAGTCAGCAATGGTTCTTTTACATGCCTCTCACCATAGACAGTGAGAGATATGGCCCGCCTTTGATAACCCAGTTAGCTGCACTGGGGGGGACAGTGACAACCCTGTGGGGACTCGAACCCCCAACCTTAGGATCAGCGATCCTGCGCCCTATGCACTAGAAAATGCACTGCCATAATGTTGTGAGATAAATTTGAAAACATTTTGAGAACATGAAGCAACATCTATAAATTGCCATTCATGTGTGATCATCCCCTAAGTCTCAAAATCTTATGACCTAAATTTTGATCAGAAAATGTAAATAGAAATAAGGTTTCCTGGTAGCATTTCATAGTAATGGCATTTATTTATAGTCGTTAGCACCCAAAATCATGTGACCTTGACTTGGCCTTTAAATGTCATTCTCGTGTTTGAAAGTGTGTACTGTATATATTTTCCTCATTCCTAACTCTTTCCAGGTCTGTGCTACTTTGTTTCTCAGATATAAGCAGTTTCATTTTTAAAATGAGAAATCTTAAAAATTTTAATGATTTTTCTCTATCCTTAATCCTTTGCCTTCTCATTTCAAAATTCAATAATTTCTGGATCTTTGGTAGTGTAATGTCTCTAGCAAATTTGCTGAAAATACTTGTATGGGTGTGGTCAGGAAGCTTTTCACAAACAAACTGACAAACAAGACACAAACTCTGGTAATTATACATTACCTTAACCAAAACTGTTTTGTGGTGGAGTTAATAATAACTGCCTGAGCAAAAAAAAATCCTGTATCCAACATCTGTAGACCACTTCTGAAGTCAAATAATGAAGCTGTGGTTGAGGATTTGTCAAAACCAGAATTCACAGATTGTGCTGGCAGTGCACCGTATGCTAATTTTAGGTAGACTTAAAAAAAGGCAACGTGAAAGGCTTAAAAAAGAAAACCAGCCATTTTTTAGGCCATGCTGACTTCATAGTTACATCTGAATACAGATGGATAATTGAAGCACTATGTTGAAGCACTACACGTTGAGTTAAAAAAAAGCAAGAAGATGGGGGGGGGGGGGGGACGGCGCAAGAAGAGAGAAAGATTATTGTTAAATTTTAAATAAAAGTAAATGAGACAAAAGAAGAGAAAGAAAAACATTTGTTTCAAAATGAAGTTAAAAATGGGGTATTTCCCATGCTGTCTACTTCATGTTGGAACTTGAAAAGTAAGGGAATGCACCTCATTTTGCATTAAGCACTCGTCTGGCATTAAGTTAGACAAGGAGCAGGTTTATATGCTTGAACATAGATGACAAGTGGGGGAAAATTGTTCGGGTCGCAATCATATCTGACTCAGTGATAAATGTGATTCCATTTCACAGAGAATTCAGCACGCTCTATGTATCTGTGTGCGCATTTTTCCATGGTACTCTAGCAGTGGGAGTGTTGTTTTCTTTTTCTGCATTCTCACTCTTTTGTTTATTCCATTTGTTTTCTAGTCAGAAGATTAGATGGATTAGATATTTCATCAGCTTCGGCATCTGTCAGGACAATTATTAGCTCTTTATCTTTGTGTTGTTGACAAGGCTGATGTGTGAAATGTGTCGTTGTGTGGTTCTGTCTGTGATGGGGTATTTAGGGGATTTCTTACAATTAACTGTTTCTTTCATTCCTCTTTTTATTTCCTTTTTAGATTGTGTTACTACTTTATGACTGATATTCTGGGCTTCATTTTAAACTAGGCTGTTTCTGAAAATATTTCAAACACAGTGTGTGCCAAGTTAGTACCAGAAACAGTTTCAGACCAAAATATATGTTTATTTTGAGAGAAAATGGACAAAGAAGTTTGCAAAAGTTTGTGTTTGTAGTGTGTGCCTTTATTATAACATGCAGTTAAAAATAT
Organism: Plotosus lineatus; assembly: GCA_024760905.1. Taxonomy (NCBI): domain Eukaryota; kingdom Metazoa; phylum Chordata; class Actinopteri; order Siluriformes; family Plotosidae; genus Plotosus; species Plotosus lineatus. The sequence goes on along the minus strand of CM045734.1, from coordinate 34,008,571 downwards.
GTAATCCATTACAACAAAGTGGGTATTAATACAGAAATTATTAATTTTTAGATATTGGCAGCTGATATTGTAAGCTTTAAAATGATACCAAGGTTTCTAACATAATTATCATAATTTAGTTTTGGAGTAACGAAAACCGCTGATATTTTGAGACTATAAAGAATGCAACTTTATAGAAAATTGCATTTAAAATTCATTCATTTTCTGAACCACTTTATCCGAATTAGGGATAGGCTGGTGTCCATCTCAGCTGACTCTGGGCAACGGCAATGTACACCCCTGGCTAGGGAAGAAACATGTTGATGGCAATGCAGCCTAACTCTTTACAAAAATCATCAATGGTTCTTTTACATGCCTTCCATCATAGACAGTGAGATGCATGGACCGGGGATTTAGCTCAATTGGTAGAGTGTCCGCTTTATCCTCCTTCGAATCCAGCCGCGTCATACCATGAGACATTAAAATTTGGGAGTTGTTGCTTCCTGCTCAGCATCGAAAGGATAGAACAATGCAACAACTGGTGCCATACAGTGGCGACGGGTACCCGAAGCGCAGGGAGCGCTGGGGTCTCACGCACATACGTGTGTATGAAATTGTGATATATAAGCATCCACAATAATAATTAAAAAATAATAATAATGGCTGGCCTTTGATAACCCAATTAGGTTCAATGCGGGGGGACGGCACATCAGTGACACTTGAGACACGTTGACAGTGGGGGTTGAACTTGAACCTGACCTTGGGATCAGTAATCCTGCACCATACCACTAGACCACTACTGCCCTGCATTTAAAGTTCAAACAAGTATTTAATAATGTTCATCTTAATACCCACTTTACTATAATGGATCACATATATTTGAAAATGAAGGTTTTAAAACACCAGGCAGCACAATGATCCAGCAATTCGCCACCTCACAGCTCCAGGGTTCAATCCAGAAATCTGTTTGTCTGCATGTTTCTCTGTACACATGGATTTCATATGAATTTTCTAGTTCATTTCCCATCTCTTAAAAACACGTTATTATGCATTTTATCTATCGTTTACTCATCGGGGTTAATAATGTAATTTTCCCACCGCAGAGTGACTGATGTGCAAAGTGGTTGAAAAAACAAACAAAAAAAAAACACGGGTCTGTTGTTTTGTTCCATCACATCACATGAAACTCATAAAATGCTTCTTTAATTAGTAGCACTTAGAACAGCCCAGAAGAACAACGGCACGTAGCAACAAACTATCAGGCTAATGTTAGTAATAATACTAATGTTGATGGTTACCTTAATAAAACAATCAGAATGGATATTAGTAAAGCCAATACTCATAGAAACCAATTCAAAAGTAGAGAAGAGGTATTTTACCTGTTGTCATTCTGCCTGGCAATGTTGATTTGTCATTACCCTGTTAAACTTCCCCAAGTTGAGGAGATGATATTACAAGTAAAGGGGAATTTTGTTTCAGTGGCTTTTACTGAGTTTAGTAGAAAATCAGTGCAGCTAAATGGGTTATCAAAGGCCGGCCATGTCTCTCACTGTCTATTGTGAGAGCTTCATATAAAAGAACCATTTCTGACTTTTTCAAAAAGAGTAGCTGCATAGCCGTCAGTGAGTTTCTGCCCTGCGATGGCCTGGCGAGCTGTCCAGGGTGTACACTGCCCTCGCCCAGAGTCGGCTGGGAATGGGCACCAGCCTCCCCGTGACTGTAATTAGGATTAAGCAGTTACAGAAATGAATGAATGAATGAATATTGTCTTGTGATGAATTGGCATCTCATCCAGTGTGTATTTCTGCCTTATACACCATGTTCCAAAAATAATCTCCAAATTCACTGGAACCCTGATCACACTAGACTGCCAAGAGAAGATGAATAAATGAAGATGAATACTGAAGAGTGGAGTAATAAAAAGAAAAGTTGAATACTGGAATTATCATTTCACTATTAAAAAAGGATGCTATAAAAAAAAAAGGATAAATGCTGTTAAGCGGTGCCTGTACCGGTCCGTTGTGGTGAAAAAGGAGCTGAGCCGCAAGGCGAAGCTCTCAATTTACCAGTCGATCTACGTTCCAACCCTCACCTATGGTCACGAGCTTTGGGTAATGACCGAAAGAACAAGTTCACGGATACAAGCGGCTGAAATGAGCTTTCTTCGCCGGGTGGCGGGGTTCTCCCTTAGAGATAGGGTGAGAAGCTCCGCCATCCGGGGAGAGCTCGGAGTAGATCCGCTGCTCCTCCGCATTGAGAGGGGCCAGTTGAGGTGGCTCGGGCATCTGGTCAGAATGCCCCCTGGACGCCTCCCTGCTGTGGTGTTTCGGGCATGTCCAACCGGGAAGAGACCCTGGGGTCGACCTAGAACACGCTGGAGGGACTATGTCTCTCGGCTTGTCTGGGACCGCCTCGGTGTCCCCCCGGGAGAGTTGGAGGAAGTAGCTCGGGAGAGGGATGTCTGGACCTTTTTGCTAAGGTTGCTGCCTCCGCGACCCGACCCTGGACTAAGCGGAAGATGATGATGATGATGATGATGATGATGATGATGATATTAAAAAAGGTTTAACATAAATCAAGAATGAATTTGTCACTCTGGGTCAGTGTGTCCCTTATATAGAACCCCACAACTTGAGTGTTCATACTATGACTACATTATGTCCATGCTCAAAATCAGTCATTTATTGTCACTGTATTATAGGTAGTTTTAAAAAACTTATTATTTATACTCACGGAATGATAAGTCTTTTATTATGATATTTTTGTATGTGCAATGTCAGAAAGATTAGCATATTAAATTAATTCATGTTAATTAACATTTTAGTACCATGTGGCACACAATAGCATGCTTAATGAATGGCACTTGTCTTAAATTGGAAATATACTTTATAATTTACCATTGGGCTTTCCTTCATTAAAATAAACATAATAATAATGAGAATAAGCTGCTGCTTATTAACTAAACACATTCTAATGAGCATAAGGAAGCAGACATCAAGTTTTAAAGTAGCTACAACTGACATCTTTTATATAAATAATTTGTTCAAAAACTATAACAATTATTTCCAGTAACATATAAAGCGCTTCCTTGTGTTTCACCAAGTTGGTTATTTAAATAAATGTCATGCTGATGTGCAGCAGTGAGGGTGGATGCAAGGATGCAGAACTATATACACATTTATGTCCAACACTAGACAAACAAATCTAAATACACAGTCTAAAATCATGAGCTAGAAATGAGCAGGAGTCAAGTGAACAAACAAGCATGTAATTAAACACAGGACTAGCACACGAATTATGAGGCAAGCAATGGTCCAGGCACAGATCAGGAACTTGCAGGCAAAACCTCAACATGTATGATGTGAATTGAAATGCATAAAATAAGACTTTGCAAGTCTTGGCAACATGGACACCGTACTAATTCTTTGTGATATGCACTCGTCTGGTCGTGCATATATACTGTATGTGTCTTCTTCTTTTACTTCCGGCTGCTCCCTTCAGGGGTCGCCACAGCAAATCATCCGCCTCCACCTCACCCTGTCCTCCGCATCTTCTTTTCTGACTCCAACGACCTTCATGTCTTCCTTCACCACATCCATAAATCTCTTCTTCGGTCTTCCTCGAGGCCTTCTGCCTGGTAGTTCCAACCTCAGCATCCTACTGCCAATATACTCACTATATATACTGTATGTGTGTGCATATATAAAAGGGGTGTGCATTATGTAGGTTGTAGTTCTTCTGCATTGGATAATGGTTAATAAATGTCCTGTAAACATGCTGAACGTGGAACGTCATGATACTTTTCAATTGCAGATCTAAATTGCCTAATTTTAGAACCATATTCCATCAGATCATCAAGTGAGTTGCTGAATACATCTTACACTTGTAACTGATCAAGAGTTTACAAATGTAAAGCCCTTACATGTGGCTGAGCCAGAAGACAAAGTTGTCAATTTACCAACCAATTTATGTTCCTTACCTCACTTATGGTCATCAGCTTTGGGCAGTGACCAATAGAGCAAGATTGCGAATACTAGTGGCTGAAATTAGCTTCCTCGGCAGGGCTTAGAGATACGGCGAGAAGCTTGAGAGGAGTTCGGAGTAGAACTCCTGCTCCTTTGTGTTGAGAGGAGCCATTTGAGATGGCTTGGGCATCTGGTTAGAATGCCTCCCGGACACCTCCCTGGTGTGGTGTTTTAGACATGCCCAACCAGGAAGAGACCCCGGGGTCAACCCAGAACACGCCGGGACAGATTATGTCTCTCGGCTGGTCTCTGGACTTCACTGCTTAGGCTGCTGTCCCCAACTACCCGATCCCGGATCAAGCGCTAGATAATGAAGATGAAGCCCAAGCATCTTTTTAAGAATAAGACTCTTTTAGTGAGGTTTTAAATTCAATGCATATAATAACCACCTCTGAATCCTTGTACTATGACAAACTGTGAATAATAAAACAGAACAGGGCCTGATATTATAGGAAACATGGGGAGGTGTGAATTGGGTGGAGGGGAGTGTTGTGTTGAAACATACTTGTACTCAACGTTTAGGTAAATTTCTAATTAATTATACTATACTGAATTAAGGTTATAGTAAGTATCAGTACAGGTGTAAATTTAACACTGGCACATCAGGCACAAGGCTGAAGGCTTGGTGCCATAATCACGGTGTGTTGATATTCAGTTCAGCAGCATTGCTTTTCTACATCAGTTCTTCAGGCAAAACAAATAAATTTGTGTAAACGACACATTGGACATAATGGGCTTGATTCTCTCATGTGTTTTAGTTGAAAACAGCAGGCAGCTGCACTGATGCAGCCTGAACTGATGGGCGACCTGGACTTAAGTATGTGCCTTACCTGTGTGGCAAGTGGAGATATACATTTCAGGCAAAGAAAAGCCAAAATCAGGGTGTTTTCTTCTTATTTTTTTTAAATGTAAAATCCCCTGAAATTAATTCAGGCGTGCACTTATGCCTCTCTGAGCTGTGCACTTTTGAGGACTATTGTAAATCAAGCGTCACGGTGGAGTCAAACACTATGTTCTAAGCTGGCAGTTTGCCTACTACACATTGCATTGTTAAAGAGAAAGTTAAACATTTTATATCACATGGTGTTGTGTGCAAACCTGGTAAATAACAAACTCAACAGGAATAAAACGGAAAACTATCAACTTAGATGAGTCAAAATGAGACATTTGGTTCTTTCTTTTTCAAATTCTTTGAATGGATTTCAGTGACATTCAAATGGTCAATTAGAAAGTCCATTTTCCTCTTTTATTGTCTGCCAAAATACATGACCGTGTGATTTGATTTAATTCATCTATTTTAGTTAGATCATGCTCTCATTCATACGCCCACTTGTATTTTAACTTGAAGTACAGGGGTGTGTACCAATTGGCCAAATGAAAAGTTATTGAATTGGAACTTGCATAAAAAGACAAAGCACGGATGGGAGAATTGAACCCAGTATGGATATTTTTGCCCCGTGATTGGAAATAGATCCCAAAAAAGCTAGCTTACATTGATTTTCAAGTTTTTGATAAAGATACTGCCGATAATATCTTCAGTCAAATGTTAGATTCCTGAAAAGTTTAATTTGTCCTGGTCAGAGATGAACTGGATAGTATGACGGAAACAGTAACGACTTGTTACCTTTGATGCAAAAAAAAAAAAAAAAAAAGCACCAGGAAAAATAGTAAACTAGAAGTTGGAAGTTTCATTTCTTTTACACCACGAGCTTTTGCCAACAATATTCATTCATGTTCTGAACCATTTAATCCTAATTAGGGTCGCGGGGATGTTGGCACTCATCTCAGATGACTCTGGGCGAGGACAGAGTACACTCTAAACAGCTGGCCAGGCCATCGCAGGGCAGAAACATGCTGACAGCTATGCAGCCTACACTTCACAAAAGTCAGCAAAGGTTCTTTTACATTCCTCTCACCATAGACAGTGAGAGACATGGACAGCTTTTGATAACCCAGTTAGTTCCTCTGGGGGATCTGCGAACAATATTTTATTTATTAATCAATTGAATAGCATGGCATACCTGTTAACAATTTGACCTTGTACCTCCTATTGTAAATAAATAAATATTAGAAATCCTATGATTACATATGGTCTAAAAAGTATATCCTACACAATCAATAATCAAGTCTAAATATCAACATTTAAATAACTGACGCCTAAATCCCAAAGTTGGTCAGTGGAAAAACACTGTTCTCAAAATTATCAAGATATAACTTGTTAGTTTTTTGTAAATCGAGTGAAAGACTTAATCACCATATTCTATACATATCACAACTGAACTGTATTTTTTTCTTGATTTTGATATACTCTATTAATCCCATATTATTATTTTTATTTCTTTTGCATTCAACCCATTCCAAAGTGAGCGCACACACACTTGGAGCACTGGATGACACACAGTGGGGCATCTGGTGAGCAGTTGGGGGTTTGGTGCCTTTCTCAGTGGAACTTTAGCCATTAATGTGGAACAACAGAAGGTGCTGCTCACCCTCACACATTTTCCCGCTGGGTCGGGAATAGAACCAGCAACCTTTCAGTCCTAAAGCCGCTTCTCTAACTATTGGGCTACGGATGAATCCACAATGCTGCTGATATGCCGCTGACTATGCTTCCCTTGAACAGGAATAAGCAAATCTCAGATTTAAAATGCTCTTGTTGATCAATACCTCAGAAGTGTGTGGATATTTTAACAGCATTAATGTAAGATAAGATAATCCTTTATTTATCCCAAAAATGGGAAATTCAAATGTTGCAGCAATATATGGGCAAAAATAGCACGCAGAAAAAAAAGTCACAAGATAAATTGAAATAAAAATAGAATAGATAGATTGTAGGTATGATAGGAAACCGAGTAACTTCACAAGTAGATCAAGTCAATTAGGATGAAAAAAGTAAATAGAAAATTGGCTTTGAATTTGATTCAGGCTTTTCCAGACAAACAGATATGTTGTATGTTCCATGTATGAAGTTAAACAATGTTGGCAAGTTTACATTTTCTGTGAAGATATTTATTTAACATTTTTGTCTGTTGTCCTAAGTGTCAGTTCTCTGCAACTGTCAGAGGTACAGTGAATATGTTCCTTGAAGTTTTCTAACATGAAATCTTCATGGCAGTGGAGTTTATACTTTCAATGTGATGCATCAACTTGAAGACATGAGAACGAAAGGGTGGTGCAAGAGACCAGTGAGCCGTTTAGTATTGTGAAATAACCCGTGATGGTGGTACAGGATCCTGATGCAAAGCAGAATTGGCTTGAATCACTGTGAAATCTGAAATAAAATGCTGTAGCATTCTGTAAATGACCAATCAGTATTGAGTATTCAAAAAAGCCATGCTATAAAGCTGTGAGAAATGTATAATAGTAACAAACTTGTGGACCGTTCACAATATTAAATGTATCTTAAAATGAATAAAAGGCATGTGTATTTCTTGTTAAAAAAAATAATAATAGTAATAATAATAATAATAACAACCAGCAAACAGACCAAAACAAAGTAGAACCACATTGGAGCAAGGATAATTAACAGACCATGTCAATCAACCCCATTTGTAATTATTTTCCTATACAGGTACGACCAGATTTGGTTCAGGTTTGGATGTAAATCGGGTCTGTACATGTATTATTACTAGTATGTACAGTATACTGTACCTTTCTACATGTTTATGTCAAAAACCCAGTGAGATTCCCACCAACTGCCAAGCAGCAGAGTCAATCTATCCTTAAACTTTATGATTTTTAAAAAATAATAATATTCATAATAATGATGATAATGTTACTATTTTTTTCTTGTTGGAATTCTCTCTCTCTTTCTATACCTGTGTTTGTATCTGCAATCACACACACACACACACACACACACACACACACACACACACACACACACACTCTTCTGTATGTTTGTTTTTTTTTTTTTTTTTTGCCTCCCGCTAGTATTTTTCATTAATTTTGCATTAATGTAAATTTGTTTATGCTTTTGTATATAATGTGAACATTTGAGGACAACCTGCTAATAATGTTACTGTTTTTTTTTCTTGTGACAAATATCTCTCTCTCTCTCTCTCTCTCTCTCTCTCTCTCGCTCCTTTTTCTTATTAAATACATGGTTTAACCCATTTGATCTTCACAAATAGGCTACAATCATCTAGGCTAGGCTGATTATATTTACATACATGATACACTAGTATATATGCTATTTATGAATTTATTATAATTATTATTATTTTATAGTCGTTGGTGGTTGTAAAGTTGAACAGTCGTAAGTCGTGCAGGTCGTAAATCGGCCACTTCCTGTAACAGTACAGCCTGTTTTATTCTGCCTTTATTCACATTTGCTGCTTTTGGTGAGCTCACTTCTTCATTGTTTTCTGCAGTGTACGGTGATGTGCCACACACGCTTTCTCCTGAATGGGTGGAGAAGCAAACCCAACGGATGATTGACATGAGGGTTAATCCTGTGCATGGCTTCTCTGTCAACTGGGACTATGAAAAGAAGCAGTGGAAGTAGATCCCTGCTGGCCAACATTGTATCTAAAGCTGACATTCACCTGAGGTTCAGGTCTTAACAGCCTTAAAAATATTTACACTTTTGTCAAATAAACAGTGAATGAAATGTGAGCATGTGTTTGATTTTCTGATTTGAAGAAAATTCCCAAACTATTTTGCAAACATCAATAAAGATCTGTCCACTTCAACATTATAAGAACAGATACTTTAAATTAAAGTGGAATTAAACAACAACTTAATAATTTATGCCCATATCCATCAAATTGCCCCCCCCCCCATTTTATTTGTAATTTAGTTCAATTTTCACCTATCAGGCAGATAGTCCCTTCAGCATCATATGACCACACCAACCAGGGTGGGGTGCCAGCATGCACACGCCCCTCCATGACATGCAATGCTTTCGAACTATGGATCCATGTGTATTTAGGGGGGACTAACACAGGACTAATTGGTTGGTGATCGCCGTGACAGCTCGGACAAATCAGCTCTCATGGACTCCGGCCTTCATTCTGGAAAAAAATAAAATGAGTAATGGCTCACACAGAGGAGCACAATTAAACAATTAAACATTTTGAGTTTTTAAAGCCCAGATGTGCATTTTGGTGCAATTTCTGTGTATAGATCACCAATGTTTTGCAGATGTATCATAGAGTATGCATATCATCACGAGAATATTTGGAATTTAAACCGAGCTTCACTTTTGAGAAAAAAATTAAATATAAAGTAACAGTCTGGAACATTGAAAATAAAATAATAATCTTTTATTTCAAATTATTTGATATCATTAATATATATTAATACATCGAACAGTATAATGTATATTAACTGTAATTAGTAGCTACTTTATATAACTCAAGCATGTCTCTAGTAGGCCAATAAACAAGTTACGGTATTTTATTATTTTAATGTTACAAAATGTGTAAATATTTCATTTTCAAGAACATTTATTATTAATATTAAGCTAAACTATGACATGCTTTTGTCACTTCAAATCACAAGCTTCCCTTAAGCCTATAGTTTCATAACTGTAAATTAACAAACTCATGAAATTAAATTTAACATTTGAAGTTATATAAAAAAATATAAGGCTGGAAGTATATATCAAGACTGGTGTCTGCATATAATATACATCTATATGTATGTGTATAAGAATCAATAGTAAGTCTATAACAAACGTTTGTGAATGAATCCATGTATTTAAACACATTATATTGTATAATACAGTACAATAATTTTACTTATTTTCATATTTATCTGTTTCTTTAAAGACATGTTTATTTGCCAAAGTACCTCACTCGCCTGTCGTTTCTTCATACAAAATCCTTTACTATATCATCCATACAAATACTGTCAAGTTGTTGCTTGTGGACGTGGCAAACAAGTGTATTGTTCGTTCTTTTTTTGCGTCATGGTGCTGCGTAGATAGGTCTTTAACCTCCTCATAGAATTCCAATCTTTACCCGATTCAGAACCATGTACAGTTGGCCCCCAACTTACGAAGACATCTGTGTACAAAATCCCCAGGTTACGAAAAACATTTTCCTGAGTTTCCGTCCCTGACATATGAAACAACCCCTTCTTACGAAAATAAATTCAAAATTCAAATGCGCCAATCGACGCGCGAGTTGCTTTCTCATTAACTGTCTGACTATATAATGAATATAATTTTCCCATCTCCTTTTCTGTCTGCCTTATGATCTGTTCTCACATGTCTATAGCCAGTTTGAATTTCTTATGCATCCCAAGAATTATAATTTCCACCTGTATGCCGTTTTCATCAACCTGCTGTCTGGGATTTCAAGCTCATGTCTGATGAAAGCATTTATCCTTCTCCGAGTCCACAGCACTCACAGATTTCCAGTGGCACTTGTGCTTGAAAGCCATTATGTACTTGTATCACACCATTTGATTATCCAACCACATTTGTTATTATGCTTGTGGAGTCAGGTTTTGTGGCATTCTCATGCCAATAGCTAATTACCTTCTGATTTTTGGAGGTTCAATCCTGAAAGATCAAGAAACCCAAGTATTTGAAATTGTTGAGTTCCTGCAAGTCCTCACCATCAACATTTAACTAAGCCTTTGTTTTGTTGTCCCTCATAACTTTGGTTTCATACCAATCCACCCACCATACCACCAATTTTTATTCCATTGTAGTCATTCTGATCATCAGAATCTATTTCTCAAGTTACATCCTCTCAGTGTACACATTGGGGCAACCTACTCCCCCCCAAAAGGCCTGGGACTTTACCAAACACATAATATGTTGTACCAGGAGATGTTTGCGACCTCAGTTTTTTTGCTCAAAGCTTGTTATCAAGTTTGTGGTGGGCTGCATCAGTTGTGAGAAAACCTTTGCTCACCAAGACACGCATAAGTGAAATTACAGATCAAATAATTTTAATCTTCATGTAATTTTTTCTTTGCATACAAGAAGACTACATATAGTCTGTGAATTATCCTGTTTTAACCTTTCCCCCAATAGCTTGCAGCAGAATCAACCTGTGACAAACAAATGATGCTTTTGGATAGTCCACAAAAACAAAACAAACAAACAAAAAATCCCATCATGGGTAAAATCTCTGGACTTTTGGAGGTCCTCTCTTTGACTCCTCTCAACCCAGCTTGACGGTCACCAATTTCCGTTGACATCTTCTGTTTTAAATGCCTGATTATAACCCTGAGCACCACAGATGGTTTCATAACTGCTTAATGCTAATTAGGGCCGCAGGGAGGCTGGCGCCCATCCCAGCCGACACTGGACAAGGGCAGAGTACACCCTGGACAGCTTGCCAGGCCATCGCAGAGCAGAAACACGTTGACAGCTATGCAGCCTACTCTTGTCGAAAGTCAGCAATGGTTCTTTTTTAGCCTCTTACTATAGACAGTGAGAGACATGGCCGTGTTGAGACTGGGGGGGGCAGTGATAACCTGTGGAGATTGGGGCTTGAACCCTCAACCTTAGGATCAGCGATCCAGTACCTTTACCACTAGACCACCACTGCCCGAGGTTGGGGCCTATCTCAGCCAACTTTGGGTGAAGGTAAAGTACATCCTGAACAGATCTCCAGTCCATCACATTTATTTGTTTTTCTTATAAACTTATTTAATTCTGGAGTTTGCAGAACACTGAGAGCAGTACTTCAGTGTGCACAATATGTTTAGCCTTCTCTATTTGCAATTTAAACTACTCGAGGCTATGCGATTCAAATTTGGGAAGCGCCGCACATTAAAACGTGACTATCAACACCAATCTATAATTAGAAACAAACAGGGCTATGCCATGTCCACTGATGGGTCAAGCCATGCGAATCGTAAAACCAGTATTCTGGTCGATCCAAATAGCATACTTATCCAATAAGTAGGGCACTTTATAAGGTTGCACATTGGACGCACTTGATCCCATTTCTAGTGCACTTGAAAAAAAAAAAAACAGGGCCGTTTGGAATTCAGCTGCAGTTAGTCAACGCTCGAAAAAAAATGAATGGGTGACGTAGAGGAAGTGCCGGCCCTCACGAGCATTAGCCTCGTCTCCAATTACACACACACACACACAGAGAGAGAGAGAGAGAGAGAGAGAACGGCTGAATGAAAGAAGCAGTGGCGCTTCAATGCTGCAAGACTGTCGGAATCGTCCCCGCTTGATGTTCCCTTTCCACGGATCCATGCTGGACCTGCGCGAATGAGATACCGGACCGAGTGGGGAACCGTGCAGCTCGAGCGGCTTCACTTCATTCCAATTTCTCTTCCGTCTTTATTACGGTGGCGCCGAATGCGCGTGAAATTCTAATATACGGGAGGAAAAAAAAAACATTTCGCCTAACGCGTGTTATAATCGAAACGCATCGCACTATTTACATCTGAAAACCTTATTTAAAAAAAAACAACAACAACAAAAAAAAACATTGCGCAGTATTTGCGCAGGCGGGCGAGCACCGCGTTGGAGCGGCGCCTGAATGAGCGTCAACTTTGCTCGGTAAAAAAAAAAAAAGGGGCGTTCCGTGTCCGCGAGCTTCCATCGACTCAGGCGCTCGCGACTGTATCAAACGCAAAGCGCGCCGGTCATCAGCTGCAGCTTTTTTTTTTTTTTTTGCGCGAGCTCCAACTTCGGGATCTGTCGGTTCACTGGAGGTGTGATATCAGCCTAAATGCTCCACGCGGTCACCGCGAATCCCCGTCGGCAACGGAAGAAATTCGAAGCGCAAGACGGATGTGACCGGCGTACACATGGAGCTCGTGTCGGTTCTGAAGATTTGCTCCGCGACTCACGCTTTTGAGGCTGTTACTGAGATGCGTTCCGAGTGACCCCCCCCCCCACCTCCCCACAATTTCGCGCGCACACACCCCCTTATTCTCCGATTAATTCACGGTGTGTAAAAATGGCCAACCAAAGTCCACATGACAGTCGGGATATCGTTGAGAAGTATCTTCATCACAAACTTTTGAAGCGAGGCTACGTGTGGGACTTCCAAGCTGGAGCAGAGGAGCACGCCGGGTCCAGGGAGTCGCCGGGGGAAGTTGTGGCTCGCAGGCCGCACGCGGCGTTACCGCTGCACCGCGTTCTGCGCGAGGCCGGCGATGAGATCGAGCGGACGTACCAGCGCGACTTCGCGGCCATGTGGGACCAGCTGCACTTCACCCCCAGCACCGCACAGCGCCGCTTTACAGCCGTCGTCGAGGAGTTGTTCCGGGACGGCGTGAACTGGGGCCGCATCGTCGTCTTCTTCGAATTCGGCAGCACCCTTTGCGTGGAGAGCGTGAACCAGGAGATGGCGTCCCAGGTGGACAACATAGCGAGCTGGATGACGGATTACCTGAATGGGCCGCTGCAGAACTGGATTCGGGACAATGGAGGCTGGGTAAGAACCTGTAGTGCTCCAGGCGGCCATTGTTTCTATTTAATATAAAAATGCTTTACATTTGATACTCAGGAACGTGCACAATGCTGTGTGGCAATACTGTAGTCTCATAGAAACGAGGGTTTGCGTGCGCACTCATTCTCTCTGTGTGTGTGTGTGAACGCGCGCCCATTCTGTGTAGGGGTGCGCGCGCGCGCATGCGCAGTGACAACCCCCCCCCGGAGGAAAAATGGGAAATCTTGCTTTCAGTTCCACGTGCTCTTCGTGCACATGTTCCGGGCGGACTGTCCCTATTCTCACGGTATGGTTGTGAATAGGTCTTTGGTTATGGTGCACAACATTCTTTACGCTCCTAGGCGACCATTTGTAAAAACGAATGCTCCGTCCTTTGCTTTCTGGAACTGCAAACCAACTATTAGCATTAAATTTATAGCATTCGGCAGACGATTCTATACCATAGAGACTGACATTTATCATTTTCTTTGTACATCTGAGCAGTTGAGGGTTAAGGAATTGAACCCCTGACTGTAAGATCAGGGGCAGTGGTGGCTTAGTGGTACAGGGCGCTTGGATCTCTGATCCTAAGGTTGGGGGTTTGAGTCCCACTCTCCACAAGGGTGACACTGCCCCCCCCCCCTCCAGTGCAGCTAACTGGGTTACTGTCTGTGGTGTAAGGCATGTTAAGGAACCACTGCTGACTTTCGACAAAGAGTAGCTGAAAAAGCCACGTCTTTCCATCCTGCAAAGGTCTGGCAAGCTGTCCAGAGTGTACTCTGTCCTCGCTCAGAGTCGGCCGGGATGGGCACCAGCCTCTCCGGGATCCTAATTCGGATTAAGCGGTTATAGAAAATGAACTGTAAGATCAGTAACCCAGAGCCTTAAAGGGTACCTGTAGTGAAAACGCTCATGTATACCGAATTCGATGTATTGTGTATAGCTAGTGACAATACACCTATAAGGCGTTTATTATATTCTCTCCCAAACCAGCTTTAAGCAATTTAAGGGCTTCACTAACGTCAAGTCTCAGATTTGCAGTGTCGAATTTCCTGTGACGTCACATCGTTGACAATGCCTCCACCGGAACTGCGAGATTGCAATGTAAACATAAGCCGATATACCTGACACAACACAAGCTCATGGAAATTTGGAAAAAACAGACATTATAGTAGTTTTGTTTTAAACCATGGACGAAGACAATGTCGTAGAAGGATTAGAAGGTTCTTTATATGAACCACTGAAGAAAGACTGTCCACATTTAGTGAAATCGGACCTGGAAAGTGACGACTTGGAGGACGATATTGGAGAGTCTGCAGAAGCTCTTACACGGGAAAATCGTAGCAAACAACCAGCAAATATTTGTTGCTCTTGTGGAAAATGCGTGCGTAAAAAAAAAACGATCAGGAGTGCTATTGTTGTAAAGAGCATGAATTGCTTGAGGAAAATATACTGACATTCTGCAATTGGCGATACGACTGTCAACGATGTTACGTCACAATGACCTTTGACCCCGGTGAAAAAAGCTAACATGTCCGCGCACTGAACCTTCGTGAGCAAGGAATGTCATACAGAAGAAAAGGAAATGTGGACTTCTACATAACCTTCCGACATCACGCGATGTTTAAAAGTTAATAATAAGGTATGGTATATCTTTTTTTTTTTAACGCTGTCAATTTTGGGTACAGGTACCCTTTAAACACCCAGCCATCACTCAACCAATCAATCATTTTTAGTAACTGTCAAGGCGCCATGCACACAGACTTATTCACACCTCAAGTCTAGTTAGAATCAGCCGGTCCACCTCCATCAAACCCACACAAATATGGAGAGAACCTGTGAAATACGTACAGTCTGAAACATTAAAAGATGAGTTCAGGCTGTAATAACCGACCCTGGAACTGTGGGGTGATAAAACCACCCACGCATCACTGACAGAGGCATATTTATTTTTGTATAATTGTCAACCATATGTACTGTATTTGAGGGAGCATGCAGAGCAAGTATGTTCTTCACCACACGCGGCTATTGCATTGTCTTGTCGTATTGCATTAATATGCTGCTTATTCATCACCATGATTCCAGAAATGATTGCAGAAATAGTGTGCTAAAGAGTCAGTAGTGTATGATTTTTGACCTTTGGTTTAGCGATTGCAGTAAATATAGTTTTTTCTTCTTCTTCTTTTTCTTCTGTTTGTGTACTAAATAAACAGTTCAATACAAGGCAACTCATGTAAGCAATGTGCGCTTTTACATTAAAATAATGTGTGTTCTTTTAATTCAGTGTCTCTCATCAGTAGTAGCATCCTTCAGAAAATGATGGTAAACTTCTTGTCCTATAGGCAACCATGAATTTAACTGTATACTTAACATGCCATGTTATGTATGTTCCAGGCATTTATTCTACCATGTCTTTAAAATTGATATGGCGCAAGTGTCAGGGATGGTCGAGTCTAGATCTTACTCAGTTTAACCAAGTTTTTGTTTTTATTTTTGACTGGTGGCTATCAGGTGTGAGTGTGGTGGCCCAGTGAGACCATTCTTCCTGTGTGGTTTGCAGATGGCCTGGGACAAAATTATTGGTGGTCATTACTTAACACGTTTGGTAGCAGTGAAATGGAATAAAAGCTTTTCTGACAGGGTGGGTCAAATACAGTGTTAGAGCTGACAGAAATGACCACTCAGGGGGTTCCTGAGTGGCACAGCGACAGATTGCGTGACTCAAGTTCGAATCCAGGTTAACGTTATAGCCGTCCATAGTCGGGAGGTCTTGGTGATGTCTGCTCATTTCCCTGTCTCTTATACCGATCGCCAGCCAATAATGGGTGTCTGTGAGTTCATTTGTACGAGGGGCGGATAGTGCTTTCCCTTCGAGTGTGTTAGACCACCTCCAAATACATATGTGCTGAAGTGTAAAAAAGGGGGTAGAGGGGGGCATGTGCATGCTTTCACTCTCAATGGTTGTTGGTGGTTGTGTTGTGATACAGAAGGCAATACTTGATGGGTGGGAATTGGATATGACTAAATTAGGGAGAAAGGGGGGGGGGGGGATTACCACTCAGCCAAGCCATGTCAACATATATTTCATAGTCAATGTCAACACAATCATATATCATTTTTAAAATGAATGACAAGAAAAGAAAATATGGTGGGCTACATGTGGTGGAATGTATAAAGTGCTAATGTTCAGTGTGATGAGATGAGTGTTTGCTTAGGATGCAATTAGTTTGGCTGTATGTTAATGAGGTTTTAACTTGTATTTGCATTATTCACAAAGCAGCTACTCTCTTGGCCAGAGGCAATTAATGTTTAATTAATTAATTTTTTTTCTCAAAATGGCATGCCTGTGTTTCACCTTAGATATTGCAGATGGAAATGTGCACAAAGATTGTACATTACACTTTGGTGTCTTTAAAGGTGCCCTCATGTTTTTTTGCACTGAGACATAATAATGTGCATGTCTGTATTCTTTGCACTGATATTACATTTCTTAAATAGGTTAGTATTTTTTTTTTTTTTTTTTTTTTTCTGGGGGGGGATTAGGCCGTAAATATTAATTGGTCTTCACACGTCTCTCAACCCAGGTTATTTTCATGGCCATCACTGTCAAATCAATAAACCATTGGTTTCAATAGTCCCAAATGTTTACACAGCTTCAGTATAACCAATGATTATTGCATGTCCTTGCTAACAAACAGAAGTATATGATGAACATGAATCATCACAAAACATGTGTACACTGGGGAGGGAACCAGAGTGCTAATGATTTTCCACATAGTGTTTGCATCATAATTTGAATACATAAAAATGGACTTGAAAATTAAATGCTCCTGACTGATTATTTGGTCTCCATATAAGTATTAAAGGACACCTTATTCATGACTTTTAACTACTTTTTCAAATGGGTAAAGCCTATGGAATAATTGCTCAATGTGTGGAGAATACTGTAAGTGGTTCTGCAGCTTGTTCCTTGCTTTTATTCCAGACACCCTGCTGAGGCTCGCCTTCTACCCAACACATTAATGACCTTCATGTTATTTTGGTCTTTTCTACCCATGATTGACTCTGGCATTCAGTTGAGCTTCTAAAGACTTTGAAAAATGTGAATTTTTGTGGAGTAAATCGCAGGAATTCTAACTGTAATGGTGAATCCCGTCCCATCGACAATATAATGGGTTTCATTTTTAAAAATATGATTCATTCTAGAGGTAGTCTGGTGGGACAGACCCTTGTCTTGCCACTTCACAGCTTCAGGTTTTCCGGTTTGGTCTGCAGCTCAGTGTGCTTAGTCACTTTCTGTATGGACTCGTGTATATTCTCCTCATATCCATGTGGAGTTCTGTAGAATTCATGGTTCCTCTGCAATATACTGGAATCCCATCCGTGGTGTTCAGTATTCCTTCCTCATGTGTTTCGCTGCTTGACATTGATTTCACTGCAAGGAGAAAGAGAACTGGAGATGATTTAATGGTTCCTGCAAATGAGAACATCTGACTTTGAAACAGTTCACATTCCTCGTTCTTATAACATCTAGTATTGAACCATCTTAAAAGGTGAAGATTCATATAATTTCTATGAAATGTTCTGTGTAACTTCTCTGCAGGCTCTGAGTGGTTCAGGTTTCTGATTGAGAAGGTGGTAGCTTTCATATTATGTCAATCAAATTAGTTGAAATTCTACTTCTACTAGTTTTGAACAAGAGTAGGTGGTCCACTTTGGCCACAAAGGGACTTAATGGAATGGTTAGTTTTGAAACTCTGCATTTATGCCACATCATTTAACAAGACTTGATTACAAAGAGGGAGACAAACTCCTGACCATGTTGAAAAAGCAGCTTACACAGGCTTGCCTGTTCAATAGCATGGCCAGCATAATGCACCAATGAAACCATGTCAGAGTTTTCTAGTTTATTGCTTTGCAAAACCATCACTAGTGCTATCCAACATAAACCCGCTTGGAGAAAACAGCATGAAATTCATGCTGGCATGAGATGTTCTTCAGCAATAGATCTTAAATTAAATTTATGCAGGGTTGTCCAAAATATTTTGCTTGATTGTTCTTCAGAAAAGGTTCCAGACATGCCACATCTACTCCTCCTATGTTGCTATAGAGTCTTTTGAAACAAACCTTTCTGTTGATTCTGTGAAATTGAGCAAGAGTTAATCATGAGCAAAGAATGGCAATGGCAACATATTCGCTCATTACAAACAATAATTTGAATCAATTTAGGTTCATTTTCCTTTGTACTTTCTCTATAAAGTTTATGAGAAGTACTTGGGCTGTGTGGGAGTTTAATAGAGGGGGTGAGTTATAACTAAAAATTGATGTCTCATAAACCTAAACACTGCTCAGATGCTTGTGAATCCTGAGTTGTAACAGTGTTTACTTGGGGTCTGTTCGGTACACTTGCTGCTTTGAGGTACTTCATCAGCCTTTCTTTGTGTCCCCTTTCAATGAATGATGGGTTTGTTGTTATAATTGCCTGATTTTAAACTATGTGTTGGGGTCCACAGGCCATTCCGTGGGTGATTTACTGCATAGCAACTTACTTTAACCTCACAATCAGCAATGGATTTATCAGCTTTGTTTCTTCCATGCCTCATAGAGAGAGGCAACGATTAAAGTGTGTCTCAATTGTGCTCATGGTTATAGATTTACCTTGAATCTTTCCTTCCCCATGTGGGGCCGGTGGCGTAGTGGTTAGGGTGCTACGCTCATGATCAGGAGGTTGTGAGTTCGAATCCCACGGAGACCCTCTCTGTGCTAAGACCCCTGGGCAAGGTCTCAACAACAAGTGTGCCTCTGTTCACCCAGCAGTATAAATGGGTACCAGTAAAAATATACTAGGTAACCTGCGATGGACTAGTGTCCCATCCAGGGGGAGTTAAACTCCTGGTCGCTTCACGCTATGGAAACTGGGGATAAGCACTGGCCTGATGAGCCATGAGGCTTGGGTGTAAAAACCCAGCAGACTTTACCTACCTACCTTTTTCCTTCCCCATGTTAACACCAAACATTAGTACTGTATATTACTTTGTTTCTCCAGAAATTAAGTCCAAAACATATACAAGATGGCCTAAGAAAACCCATTTAATGATGCTGGGGTAAAATCGAAACAGGTAAGAGTTACATATTCTGTGCAGTATAGTCTTTTTAACAGGTTTTATTTAGGTGACTCACCTTAGCCTTTTGCCTGCAACAATCATGTTGGATAAGGTGATCGCACATAAGGTGTAAATGCAGTCAGTCAGCCTCAAGACATCTAACCCATGCTATCCACTGAATTCTGATTAAATTAATTAGGTGGATATCTACGGGTCCGAGTGAAATGTCCAAATGTCTACTTTAGTTCAATTCAGTTTAAGCCTGAAATACTATACATGGTGGTCCTATACAGGCACGTCATCAAAGCACCACTGATGGATGAGAGGGAACAAAGCTGTGAAATGTTTAAATTACCTAATTAAAAAGAATAGTTGTTACAAAAAATTTACTAAACAAAACTGAGATGACTAGTGATGACTTCAGCACCAGTGTTTGCATAATACTTTATCAGTTGATTGAGGGTAATTGTTACCTTTCCCCTTCTGGTAATAACCCAGTTTCCAAATGGGATTATTATGTATAGTTTTGGCAGAGGTTCTTGAAGGCAAGAAATACATCAATTCAGTAGAAAGCAGAAAATGTCAAATTCACTGTCTGAAAGGCTTTCCCAGGATGCAATGCAGCGCACAATGTGTGTGTGTGTGTGTGTGTGTGTGTGTGTGTGGGTGTGTGTGTAAGTAAAAGGATGGATGGGTCATTTTCTGAAAATGGGTCAAATTTAATTATTTGCATTTGACTTACTGTTTTTCAAAAACTATAAAGAATTAAAGGAGCAAACCCCCCTCGCTCCCAATTCAGCCTTATTCAGTTCTCACCCATGAGGGATTGCCCTCCCCATCACATGACCACCACTAACCAGGGAGTGGCAAAAGCATGAACACGCACACCCTCTCTTTACCCCCCTTTTTTCACACTGCAGCACATAGTATTTGGGGG
Organism: Plotosus lineatus; assembly: GCA_024760905.1. Classification (NCBI taxonomy): domain Eukaryota; kingdom Metazoa; phylum Chordata; class Actinopteri; order Siluriformes; family Plotosidae; genus Plotosus; species Plotosus lineatus. The sequence continues at coordinate 33,988,167 of CM045734.1, read as the reverse complement.
TGGTCTAACACGGAGGGAAAGCACTATCTGCCCCCTCATACGAATGAGCCCACAGACACCTCCGATTGGTTGGCCATCACTGTGAGTGAGAGAGAAGTGAGCGCAGCAATGCCATCTCTCCTTACCGTGAGAGCTTGGCCAATTAGCTCAAATGGACTTTGTGGTCATGGACGACTGTCTCATTAACCCAGATTCAAACATGATTTCTGGGTTAATAGTCACGCACCTTGTATGTGCATAACCAGTGGTGTCCATGCCAGTTACTTATGGAACCGACCCATTTTTTCCTGTTAGGGGTGAGGTTAAATGTTACAATGTTCACTGTACAGTTGAGTTCCTCCTGAAGTGTATTTACTTCACACGCAGTCAAGCTGTAATTAATTTATTCACCAAAAACTGGATTTTGTGTCCATACTTGAATGAATTTGAATATGAATTGGTTGTTGCAAACAGATTTATACAATATACACTCTAATACAAGTGCAGTTTTGTGCATGAAATAGTCCTCTCACTGTTTTTGTAACAATGGTTCATGGATTTTTGGTCAATAGAGAGGGAAATAAGCAAGGGGCAGTGGTGGTCTAGTGGTATAGGGCGCTGGATCGCTGATCCAAAGGTTGGGGGTTCGAGTCCCACTCTCCACAAGGTTCTCACTGTCCCCCCCCAGTGCAGCTAACTGGATTATCAAAGGCGGGCCATGTCTGTCACTGTCTATGGTGAGAAGTTCATGTAAAAGAACCATTACTGACTTTCGTAAAGAGTAGCTGCAAAGTCGTCAGCGTGTTTCTGTCCCTTGCTAAAAAGGGTTGTGACAGGAAGGGCATCCGATGTAAAAACCTCTGCCAAATCAAACGTGCGAATCAGATGATTCACTGTGGCGACTCCCGAGTGAAAGGGAAAAAGCCGAAAGGAAGACAGACAGAGAGGGAAATAAGCAGGACTTCTTTGAACCTTGCTAAGACCCCTGGGCAAGGTCTTAACCACAAGTGTGCCTCTATTCACCCAGCAGTATAAATGGGTACCAGTAAAAATATACTGGGAAGGTAACCTGCGATGAACTAGTGTCCCATCCAGGAAGAGTTGAACGCCTAGTTGCTTCACACTAAGGAAACCGGGGATAAGCCCTACCTTTCTTTGAAACTTGGGGCTTGTGAATGTCACACTTTTATGGTACCAGTTTCAGAGAATGACCCATTTGAAAGGAATTCCCCAGTGAAATCAAAACGGGGGGAAAATAATCAGATCACCAGAATATTATACAATAACTGTGAATGTCAAACTGAACACCATTCCCATGATGCCAATCAGTGGTAATTTAGAAATTATGCCAGTATTCCAGGAGTAATACAGAAATCTCTACTTGGTCACTCGGACAAAAACACAGTGATGCCTCTTGTATTGAAGTTTGTTTAGGCAGGCTACAAATGAGTAGGTGATCGGGGGCAGTGGTGGTCTAGTGGTATAGGGCGCTGGATCGCTGATCCAAAGGTTGGGGGTTCGAGTCCCACTCTCCACAGGGTTGTCACTGTCCCCCCCCAGTGCGGCTAACTGGGTTATCAAAGGCAGGCCATGTCTCTCACTGTCTATGGTGTGAGGCATGTAAAAGAACCATTGCTGACTTTCGTAAAGAGTAGCTGCAAAGTCATCAGCGTGTTTCTGTCCCTTGCTAAAAAGGGTTGTGACAGGAAGGGCATCCGACGTAAAAACCTCTGCCAAATCAAACGTGCGAATCAGATGATTCACTGTGGCGACTCCCGAGAAAAGGGAAAAAGCCGAAAGGAAGACAGACATACAAATGAGTAGGTGATCAACCCACACATAGCACACCTGTGTGTGTGTGTGTGTGTGTGTGTGTGTGTCCCCTGTAGAACTGGTGGCTATTTGCCCTTGAGACATGTTTGACCCCATTTGCACCTTTTTTACTTGGATGGGTGCTGTGTTGAAGCTTTCACCAAAAGACAGCAAAACAATTCAGAAGCTCTACTGCGGCATCGCTATTCATTTTCCACAATGTGTTTCTCTCGCTCCTTTCAAGTGACTTTGTTTGTGAAAGCCATGTAGACACCAAAGTCAGTATGTTGAGGGGGGAAAAAAAGGACTGAAAGCAAATGAGAGAACGGAAGGGGGTTCCTTTTTGTCTTTGTGTCTTTTCTGACAGATTGGTAGTAATCTCTACAAACAAACCTGCCTCGAGTTCAGATAGTTGGTTGTGGCTGTGAAGGCCAATTGAACGTGGGCATAGGCCAGGAAAATGGGATGAGACAGAAAAATAGATTGACACAAGGCAAAGGAAAAAAAAAGAACCAAGATATGAAAGAGATAAAAGGAGGATGTTTGTTGTTGCTTTTTTTTTCCTGCCCAGATGCTTACAGAGAATGCCAGTTTCTCCAGCGGGCCAGGTACAGTACTGCGAGATCTGAAAGCTGATTGGTTATCAAGATCTGCAGTGTTGTAGATGCCTTGATTTAGAGAAAGAGTGTAGTGCAGGATTGAACTAATGGGTTAATATGAGCTGACAAGGAGTGCGAATATTCTCTCTTGTGCACAAAATTCATCCAGAATTTTGTGTTCTCTAAATGCATTTGAGATATGCATGTTTTAATTGTTTATAATTTCATTTGGTGCATAATTTGAAAAGCAGTTGCCTCAATGATTAATTCGACAGCTTTCACACAAATCCATTTGCTGAATCTGAATTGATACGGTTGCAGAGGTCTGCTCCTAGTGTTAGTATCTGACCAAATAATCTGCACCAAGAGGAGAAAGCCCATCAGGGTATAATACAAACAGATTAAGTGCTGCATATGTGAAAGCACCTGCAATTTCCACAAATATGTCCCTGTTGTGACCAGAGAAAGAAACAGAAAGGACATGTTGGATGCGAGAGACAGACAGACAGCAAAAAATGAGCTGAAGGGGGTACGGCTAGATTAATTAATAGGTTAGTTAAGTACATGAAATTAGTGATTTAATCAGGAAAAAAATTTGAATGGCTAGATTAGTAACTGTTTTACTAATGATATCTGCTCTAAACAAATATAGACTAAAGTAATTAATATAAGCTGTGGTCTATAATGGTATTTTAGTATTTTACTGGAAACCAGAGGGTGTTTTGTAGTTTACATTTACAAATTTTAAGCATGACACTGAGGCCGAATAAAATTTGTGTGTGTGATGGCATCTACTTTGTTTACCCCACATTATCCACTCCGAATAGTGATTTATAATCCTGGTATATTAGACCAATCAGATTGCGCAATTTGCTTGCAGTATATAGTGATATGCTTTTCTATGAATAACTGAACAGTTAACAAGTTCCTTTTTGGAAATGTTTCAATTCTGCTATGTGTTAGGAGGATCATAGATTTGGTAGTGTGACTATAGTACTATACTAATTTCCTCTTAAGAAGCCGCTAGAGCAGTTTTGATGCTTATTCAAACTCATTCATTTTCTGAACTGTTTAATCCCAGCTGACTCTGGGTAAGGGCAGGGTACACCCTGGACAGCTCACCAGGCCAGTGCAGGGCAGGAACTCGCTGACAGCTATGCAATCTAATCTTGACGAAAGTCAACAATGATTCTTTTACGTGTCTCTCATCATAGACCGTGAGAGAATAGCTGGCTTTTTGATAACCCAGTTAGCTTCACTAGGGGACAGCATTGACAACCGTTGATGGTGGGGCTTCAACCTCCGACCTCGGGATCAGTAAACCAGCACCCTACCACCGGGTCAAAACTGCCCACTTATTAGAAATGTGCATTCAAAAACTAATTACACAAAATTTATGTACATAATAAAATGAAGAATCTGTAAGGAGTGATGCCTTCAGTTTTTTTTTTAAAAATAGATTGATGCTGTATGTCAAAAGTAACTTGTTGTACCAGTCAGAAACATTTTGTAATTGAAAATTTGGGATTCAGTTCCTTTTGATGCTGAAACCTATCCTCACAGTTCAAGCATCTGGGTTCTGATTGGTGCTTAATGACTGAAATTCTCGCAGAATAGAACAGCAAGTTCAAAGTGAATAACTGACAGTCTGTCTGTCTTCCTTTTGGCTTTTTCCCTTTTTTTTTAACTCGGGAGTCACCACAGCGAATCATCTGATTCACACGTTTGATTTGGCAGAGGTTTTTACGTTGGCTGCCCTTCCTGTCACAACCCTTTTAGCAAGGGACAGAAACACGCTGACGACTTTGCAGCCTACTCTTTTACGAAAGTCAGCAATGGTTCTTTTACATGCCTCACACCATAGACAGTGAGAGACATGGCCCGCCTTTGATAACCCAGTTAGCCGCACTGGGGTAACAGCTGTAAAGGTGCAAAGCAACACCTTTATGTGGTCCTGATTTCTAAAACAAGGACTTCTTTTGACTTGGAGACTTGTGGCAAGGATGATGCTTTCAGCTGAGAAGATTTATGTTAATGATCTATCCACAAAAGTGAAGTTTGTTCACGTGTATATGTGAAAACACCATGCCATGAGTCATTGGCTATTTCTGAGCCAATTTGTAAAAAGTAAGCATCATGCTTTTATTTTTTTTAACAACTGTTGTCTTATCCTGGAGTTAAGTCTCCCCATTTTTCTGGAGACAGCCTGAAAAAAATATCGTCACCTTTATGAATAAAGGACCTGCTCCAACATGCAGCTATGGACAGACAAAAAGAAGAAGAAAATCCCAATTGATAGGCTGGTGGCTGTTTTGAAATATCCCATTCAGCCTCCCACACAAATGTTGTTTGCTTTGACGATTGGCTTATAGAAGCATTTTACAGTAAATTCCTCCACTGTTAACACAATACACACACACACACACACACACACACACACACACATGAAAGAGATGAAAGAAAGAAAAAAACAAACACCATCATACAAAAAAAAAACCAAGTAGCAGCAGTAACACTCTTGGGAAGCCTAAACCGATGGTTTCTATTTAGTCAAAAATGGAAATGGAACAATATAGCTGTTTAAATCCACGTCTATGTGTCTTCTGATGAGGGAGTCTGAAGTGGGATTTTGTGTAGGCACACTGGGGGTCTGTTGATGGAATTACCCTAGGAGAACTACGTACATAGATTTCATCTTGTCTCTTGGATACCTCATGCCAGTAGAAACTGTTTTCTGTTTTTAATTGGGGTAGTCTCAACCCACTTTTTTAATAAAGGTCTTCTTTGTGCGAAGCCCGAAATGTTTTTAAATAGCCTCCCTGGCAAGAGTGTACTTGGCAAAATATGTCTAAACTAACCATTTTTGATTGGTTAAAATAACACCTATCCATTTAATATTTTTCTCCCTCTCTCATTATCTGATGACTTCTTTCTTTCTCTTGAAAGTAATGAAGGGAATTAAGCTTGTCAGGTGATCGCAAAACCATGAAGCCTGAAGATCTGACCAAAAGATCAGCTGTGTTGGAAAGCTGAAAGTTACAGCTTTATCTCTGATGATTATAGAAAGGTGGCACTGCCCCTTAAAAAAATAAACATCTCGCCACTATAATCCTCACCAATGGGGATGACAATTTTTCACGGATCTGCGGAATTCCGTGGTTTTTATCTCAAATTGGTCATTTCTGTGAATCGTCTAAATCCGGGGAGAAAATTTTAGGGGGGGTATAGGGCCATCTAAAGTAGGTGCTTGTCGCAAGTGACGTATGGAGCTTATGAGACAAAGCGTGGCTTATCCGGACTACTGATCTTTCAAGTGAGCAAGTGAAGGTTGAGTACTAAACAAGTATTCAACGGCACACTTGCTCACTTGAAAGGTCGGAAGTCTGGATAAGTCGCGCTTTGTCTCAAGCCCAAGCCAAGTGAACTTTCGACAAGCGCCTACTTTCGCTGGAGCGCCTCACATATTGTAAGCCGTTCGTTGATTGGCTGTTTTAAGCTTAATGTAAAGTGACTCGGCTCAATGCAAATGGCAGCATGTTGTATTTTTCCAAAGAGAATGTCTGGTTAGAAAATCCCGAAAATGGTGCAAACTTTAACGAAAGAAGAGGAATCCCATGTGTCAGAAATAGATAAGGATGTTAAGAAAAAGTTTAATTGGGAATGGCTAGAGAAGATTGTGAAATTTGAGGTGAAAATCGGAAAACGGACAGCTCTGGAACGGATTAATTTCGTAAAGTGAGGTGCCACTGTATTTGAATGGATAAATTCATATTAACCCTGCAACTCTAGCTGCTGTTGGAACTGCTTTTTTAAAAACAAAGCAGACTAATCAAAATCGGAGGGAAAAATGATTCACATGCATGTAGAGTTTGAGGGCATATCTTGAATGTATAGGTATATCTGTAAAAACTGGTAAGTCTTGGTGATATTGAGAAATAAAGCCCAACTAAAATACTAAATCCACCAATAATAACGGAAGACCATCTACCAAGTCAAGCAGTAGTCAGTAAACTGACTGTTATGGATTCATTACTCTGTAAAGCCAATAGGTACATTAGTAAAGCATTCTATTAGGGCACTTCATCTGCATTTTCTCATTGTTGTACTTTAGGCAAGGAAATTTCGTTCTGAAACACATTATAGCTATTGAAAAACAAAACACACAAATGTTTCAGATAGTAAAGCTCATCCTGCTATTCATTAACATGTTGGAGTATTTGTAGAGGAAAATAGAATTGTTTTTCTATATGTTCAGTGATCTTTGGGTTTGTCAATTATACTGTAAATAAACTTCTGAACTCTCAAGTACATTTTAAATAAAGTACAACCACTAGTTCCATTAACATTTTTTGCTGCACCAGAATTAAATACATCGATCAATAAATGTCTTCTGTTTGTACTGCTTTTTATAATAAAAGTGGACCGATTTAGATTTGTAAAGCACTATGGGGATGAAGCCAAACGTTCCTCTTTTCTATATCTCTGTGTTGACCCTGGCTGTTGCGTCTGCCATCTGCCATGCCTTTTGCACCTGGCACTGCAGGCCCTTCAATCTCCTCCAAAACAACTAACTGTCCATCTTAGAAATGCAGATTTACCCTTCTTTTATATGTTCACAACAAACTATTTTCTCAGGACATGTTTGTGCTGGAGTAAAATATGTTTGTATGGTAATTTAACCCTTTTGCCCTTGACCCAGTTTAGGTAAAGATGGAGTTTTTGGTGTTTTATTGCCAGCCTGCTGTTGTCTGTGGGCTTGCACTCTGATTAACATATTGAGTCACATGGAGCGTGATCAAGCTTAGGAACCTCCAATGAATGCTAATAAGGCATTATTTTCTGATAATGCATAACCTGCACCATGCTGATGTCAGAGATGGGTGAACCAAGCTTGTATAAATCAAATTATGTGTTTTAAGTTTTTCTTTTCTTTTTTTTTTTGAAAGAATTATTATTCTTGGACTTGGTTGAGTGTGAAGGAAGTTTCATACAGTAAAGTAAATGGTTTAGGAGTTGCGTATTAGAATGTTGAAATGCACACGACAATAACACGCTTCTGAAAATGGTTGTATGAGCAGCCATTGAACAGCTATGGGCAATTTGCCAATTAGCTTAATGTGCATGCCTTTTGAAACATGAGTGCCCAGAGGGAACCCCCTGCAAGCACAATGCCAACTTCACCCAGAAGTGCCTGAGCCCGGGACTCAAACCCAAGGCTGTCTTGCTGTATGGATAATGTGCTAACCAATAAATCACCATGCCACCCCCATGAGTCCATCATCTGTATAGTGCAACATGTTGTGCAGAATTAGTGAGATCTAGCATTGTGTGTAGAAAATATTTTAATTGATGATAGTAGAGTCGACCCAATGGTTTCATAATTTATAGATAGGAACCATTTTCCAAATTTATTGAGCACACATAATGCGGCTCAATTTTATATACAGTGATACCTCACCTTACGAAAGTCCCATCAAACGAAAAATCCAGGTTATGAAACGCATTTACCTAAAATTTCTGTCTCTGGATATGAAACAAAGTTACGACAGCGCCATCTGAAAAATTCAAACAATGCGTGAGTTGCTCTTTAATTGACTATCTCCCAACATCCCGCCCCGCTGGCCTCCCATTGGCTAGGAGGGATGACACAGCTCCCGCCCATTGGCTATTATAGAGCTGCAGTTCCATAATACCCATGATACTTTTCCTAGAAGTCCTATAAGTATTCCTTCCACCTCCCGACAGCATTCCCAGTCGAGGTGAGCAGCTCCTCTCTCCTGAGCTGTCGGCTAGTGTTTCAGGACCTTTTCAAGGCCAACTGATAATCGCTTTCCAGGCCCTCATGAACTCCTCCCATGCCTTGGATTTTTTGCAGCGGCAACAGCTCAGGCTGCAATACATTTGGCCTGCCGGTACCTGTCTGCTGCCTCAAGAGTCCCACAGGCCAATGAGACCCGATAGGCATCCTTTTTCAGCCGTACAGCCCCCTTCCTGACAGATGTCCCCCACCGGTTTCTGGGGTTACCACCATGACAGACACCGATGACAGACACCGATGACCTGGCCACAGCTATGGGCTACCACCTCAACAATGGATCCATGAAACATGGTCCATTAGGATTCCACATCTCCCTCCTCCGGGATGCCGTTGTAGCTCTGTTGGAGGTGGGAATTAAAGGCCCCCTCTGACAGGAGACTCTGCAAAAACATTCCCAGGAGACCCTAACTACACGCTTGGGCCTGCCAGGTCTGGAGGGCACAGCTCACCATCCTGATTGATGGTGGTGATCGATTGACAGCTCAGTTCCTCTCTTCACTGGAGTGTCCTGGTGCCAAGTGCACTTATTGACACCTTTATGTTTGAACATTGTGTTCATGATGGACAAATAGTGACGAGCACAGAAGTTCAACAACGAAACACCATTTGTGTTCAGCGTGTCATTGCTCACATGGGCGTAGAAGTCTCCCAGGACAACAAGACTAAGAAGGGTGGGTACTCTGAACGGTCAATTGGTGCATAAGCACAAACAACAGTCAGGACCCCGTCTCCCCACCCGATGGGTGGAGGCAAGCCACCCGTTCGTCAACCAGGGAGAACACCAACTTGTGGGCACCGTGACGGGGAGGGGGGTAACAAGGATGCCATACCGGCTCACCGCGTGTCCACATGAACAACTCCAGAATAGAATAAGGTCCAGCCCCTCTCAAGATGGGTGGTTCCAGAGCTCTAGCTATGTGTTGAGGGGAGTCCGACTACATCTAGTCAGTATCTCTCAGCCTCACACTCCAGCTCCGGCTCCTTACCCACCAGAGAGGTGACATTCCATGTCCCAAGAGTCAGAGACAGTAACCGACGATCAGTCCGACAGAACCCACGCCTTTAGCTGTCACCCAACTCACAAGCCCAGCTGGGATCCATGGGCAATAGCCCGACCACCAGGCGCCTGCCTTCAAGCCCCTCCCTCAGGCCTGGCTCCGGGGATGAGCCCCAGTAACCATCGTCCGGGCAAGGGAGACTGTGACCTTGTGTTTCTCCATATTGGGGTCCTTTGAACCGCACCTCATCTGGACCTTCATCTTGGACATGTTTGCCTTGGGTTGACCCTACTAGGGGAATAATGCCCCCAACAACATAGCTCCTGGGATCATTAGGACACGCAAACCCATTCACCACGATGACAGGAGCCTTACATTTATTTTAATTTAATTCATTTTGATAAAAGACACCAATGAATCACCAGCTCACAACTGCATCGACAAGTAGTGTCAAAGTGTTATTTTAAAGACCACTGAGCTCACTATTTAGCACCACATTTAATTCCTTGTATGGAGATTGAGAGTAATGAATAAGGGAACAGTTTTGGACACAGTGAATGTCCTTGTGCATATACTAGTCCTTCTAAAAAATTAGCATATTGTGATAAAGTTCATTATTTTCTGTAATGTACTGATTAAAATTAAACTTTCATATATTTTAGATTCATTGCACACCAACTGAAATATTTCAGGGCTTTTATTGTTTTAATACTGATGATTTTGGCATACAGCTCATGAAAACCCAAAATTACTTTCTCAAAAAATTAGCATATTTCATCATACCAAGAAAAAAAAGTGTTTTCAATACACAAAAGTCAACCTTCAAATAATTATGTTCAGTTATGCACTCCATACTTGGTTGGGAATCCTTTTGCAGAAATGACTGCTTCAATGCGGCATGGCATGGAGGCAATCAGCCTGTGGCACTGCTGAGGTGTTATGGAGGCCCAGGATGCTTCGATGGCGGTCTTAAGCTCATCCACAGTGTTGGGTCTGGTGTCTCTCAACTTTCTCTTCACAATATCCCACAGATTCTCTATGGGGTTCAGGTCAGGAGAGTTGGCAGGTCAATTGAGCACTGTAATACCATGGTCAGTAAACCATTTACCAGTGGTTTTGGCACTGTGAGCAGGTGCCAGGTCATGCTGAAAAATGAAATCTTCATCTCCATAAAGCTTTTCAGAAGATGGAAGCATGAAGTGCTCCAAAATCTCCTGATAGCTAGCTGCATTGACCCTGCCCTTGATCAAACACAGTGGACCAACACCAGCAGCTTACATGGCACCTCAGACCATCACTGACTGTGGGTACTTGACACTGGACTTCATTTTGGCATTTCCTTCTCCCCAGTCTTCCTCCAGACTCTGGAACCTTGATTTCCGAATGACATGCAAAATTTGTTTCATCCAAAAAAAGTACTTTGGACCACTGAGCAACAGTCCAGTGCTGCATCTCTGTAGCCCAGGTCAGGCGCTTCTGCCGCTGTTTCTGGTTCAAAAGTGTCTTGACCTGGAGAATGCAGCACCTGTAGCCCAGTCCACTGCTTCCACAGGTCCCCCAAGGTCTGAAATCGGCCCTTCTCCACAATCTTCCTCAGGGTCCGGTCACCTCTTCTGCTTGTGCAGCGTTTTCTGCCACACTTTTTCTTTCCCTCAGACGTCCCACTGAGGTGCCTTGATACAGCACTCTGGGAACAGCCTATTCGCTCAGAGATTTCTTTCTGTGTCTTACCCTCTTGCTTGAGGGTGTCAATAATGGCCTTCTGGACAGCAGTCAGGTCGGCAGTCTTACCCATGATTGCGGTTTTGAGTAATGAACCAGGCTGGGAGTTTTTAAAAGCCTCAGGAATCTTTTGCAGGTGTTTCGAGTTAATTGGTTAATAGCTTGTACCTTTTCATGATATGCTAATTTTTTGAGATAGGAATTTGGGGTTTTCATGAGCAAAATCATCAATATTAAAACAATAAAAGACCCGAAATATTTCAGTTGGTGTGCAATGAATCTAAAATATATGAAAGTTTAATTTTTATCACTACATTACAGAAAATAATGAATCTTATCACAATATGCTAATTTTTTGAGAAGGACTAGTATATGTGGTCTTTGCGCTTATGAATGGTCTTGTGCTGCTTAGCTGTCATGGCTCAGAGGCTTTTTAAATTAATTAATTTATTTTTTTGAACACCAGTTCTATTGATTCTCAGAAATATAACGACAGAAAATAAACATGGAAAAGGACTCTAATGGCCAGTCTGAATCAATCTTAAATGTTACTACTTGCTAACGTATGCTCTCTGGGCAATTTTTATTTATTTATTTATTTAGTTTTAGTAGTTTTTTCCAGAAATTAAAGTTCACAAGTGTTTAATTTAGAAATTTCACTTTGTTTGTCTCACCTCTTAACTCTCCTTGTTTTTATGAGCAGTGCTGTATGTATCAGGAGGCTTCTCTTGGAACAACCAGTTTATTATGATATCTTTCCAATGGAACTTTATCTAAGTTAGCGATTTGCTTTCAGTTTGTAGTCCATTTTTTTATGATACATTTTGCTCTTCTGTTTTTACTGTCCTTTACCAACCCGGCACCTGTGCATATGTGGGGGGAAAAAATAGAACAACATCATGAAATAAGCTAACAGCACTATTCACTTCAATGGCATCCACTAAGCCTGTGCGTCATAGTTGTTTCAATTAATACGAGATGGTACCCTCTTTTTCGCTTATGTTCCTAAAATAAATTTCTCGTAGTTTATTTCACACAAAACTTGTACAACAAACAAGTGCTCAGGGCAGCAAAGTATCTTGTACATGAGGCTCAGTGGACCTTCTGATTTTTTTTTTTTTTCTTTTTTTTTTTTTCTCTCTATTTTATTTTGGATTCACGTCATCTTTGAGATTAGCAGCAGCTTTTAAACTCATTTAACGTGTATACATGGTGGCAGCCCAGAATGTGCCAACTAATCAATTGCTCTCTTATAGATTATGCAGAGATTGTAGAAATTTTTTACTCTGACATCATATGCCAAAAAGAAACTTCCGTCAACTTCCTGTTGGTAGATACCTTCTTTTGAGCTAAACTATGTGCAAAGTTCCATTTCCCTACTCTAATTAAAGTTTTCATACACTTGATTTTGTGACATGCGAGCTAAAGCATGCGCCCTCTTAAGTACGTAAATAGGTGGTAGTGTAAACTCGGCTAACTCGACCGGCTCATGGCACCTCCTCTTTGGATTAACTGGACTCTTTGATGATGGCAGATGGGGATTAAAGTGCACGGACCTCACTTGTGTAATGAGAGAAGATGAAAGAAGTGAACTGTGAACACTTCTCTATAGTGGGATGTTTGGAAGTCTGGAGACAAGCTTATATTTTCTATTTTACATGCGGCCAAATAAACAACTTGCACAATCTGGTCTTCAGTTAAGAGGAAGGGGTGTGTCCTATACTTCCAACTACCCTCCCTTGCACATGATTTCAAGACATTTTAGAAGGCTGGGAAGGTTTGAATGAGCAGTGTCACATTTCTGCTGGCGGCTCTTCTTCTGTTTCAGTACAATGTTAAACATATCATCATTACTCTGACCCTTTGCAGTGAAATATCACTTCACTGTAAGAGAAATACAGTGTGTAGACATGGATATCAGCAGCGGTAAATAACTCGTCCAGCAAAGTTCCATTAGTCCTTTTCATGCTGAAGGAGTATTTCTTATGTATGTGCAGTTGTTGAGGTTTGTAAAAAAGCTACAAGTCAAAAAAAAAAATGGAGAGACAATCATTGCCTTGTCCTGTGTTTTTGGTCACTAGGTAACAGTTTTAGTGATAACCCGAACATGAAGGTTTGGATCTACTTCAGGAAATGAAGCAGGCATTGGGCCGTGGCTTTCAGTGTTTGGCCAGTACCACATGCCCAATTGCTAAGCTGTTCCTGCTTGATATTGGTTTTGTGGTTAATGTGCTCATACTATGACGGCCAGTTACAAATGAGTCCCAGAATACTTTGCAGGCATCGGCTTGGTGCTGAACCAGTCCCTAATGTCTCTGATGTGGCTGGAGGTTGGGAGTGGCTGCATACATACTCGTTGGGGATGCTCTCACTCTGCTGTACTGGCTCAAATACCACAGAGATTAATAAGAATAATGCAATAATGTATGAACTCAACTCTCTTCGTGTGTGTTTGTGTGTGCGTGTGCATGCGTGCATATATATTATCCTTCCTTCAATATAATACATTATGCTTTTATTTATGATAGTGTTTACGCTTTGCTTTGAAATGAATAAATGGCACTGAAAATGGCTTGTGAGTTGTGACATGGTGATCACCAGTTTTTGATGTACATAAATGTGCCAATAATGCATTCAACTGATAAACATTTATATCACAGTTACTGACAGACTTGAACTTTCTAGTGGTTTGTAACACTGAAATTACAATAGAAATTTTCATCTGAGTAGAAAATAAAACTTGGGTCCAATGAATGTGCCTGCCAAGACATCAGTAGAACAAATATTTTGTTTAGCAGCGTGGATTTGAACTCATTTTATATTCTAGCATATGCTACATGGAAATGCAAGAGAACCAACCACGAGTGTTGTTGTTGTTTTTTTTAAATAGTGTTTTTTTTCCCCATTTTAAAACACGAGAAATTCTGAGTCAGCCATTTCCATCTAAGTGCTGCCTTCTTGGGATAGTGTCTAATAGGTCTAAGATTGAGACCTGTTCACATGTAGTATATTCTGTCTATGTCTCTACTGAGGTAACGGAGCACTATTCCCATTTATAGAGCACATGCAGCCGTGAAGGGGCACAAACCAGTGTCTCTCCCTCACGCTGGTCCCAAGCCCGGATAAATGCAGAGGGTTGCGACAGGAAGGGCATCCGGCGTAAAACTTTTGCCAGAATACAGAATGCAAACCGTCAAAACAAATTTCATACTGGATCGGTCGAGGCCCAGGTTAACAATGACTGTCATCAATGCTGTTAACCAACAGGGTGTCTTGATGGAAATTGGACTACTGTTGGTCGAAGAAGGAGAGGCAGGAGGCGTGTCCGTAGGCGGAGAGAGAAGAGGAAAGGCGTAAGTCTAGGACTGAGAGTAGGGACTTTGAATGTTAGAACTATAAAATAAAAAGTTAGAGAGCTGGCTGACATGATGCAGAGGAGGAAGGTGGACATACTGTGTGTTCAGGAGACCAGGTGGACAGGTAGCAAGGCTACAAGCTTAGGAGCAGGGTTTAAGCTGTTTTATCATGGTGTGGATGGGAAGAGAAATGGAATAGGAGTCATCTTGAAGGAGGGGTTTGTCAGGAATGTTCTAGAAGTGAAAAGAGTGTCAGACAGAGTGATGAGTCTCAAGTTAGAAATTGAAGGCGTGATGTTCAATGTTGTTAGTGCTTATGCCCCACAGGCAGGATATAAGCGAAGAGAAGGAGGGATCCTGGAGTGAGTTAGATGAAGTGATGCAGAGTACCCCCAGAGGTGAAAGAGTGGTCATTGGTGCAGACTTCAATGGACACGTTGGTGCAGGCAACAGAGGGGATGAGGATGTGATGGGCAGGTTTGGTATCCAGGACAGGAACACAGAAGGACAGATGTTGATTGATTTTGCAAAAAGGATGCAAATGGCTGTGGTGAATACTTTCTTCCAGAAGAGACAGGAACATAGGGTGACTTATGAAAGCGGAGGTAGGAGCACACAGGTAGACTACATCTTGTGTAGGTGATGTAATTTGAAGGAAGTCAGTGAGTGCAAAGTAGTAGTGGGTGAGAGTGTTGCCACACAGCATAGGATGGTGGTGTGCAGGATGACGCTGATGGTGAGGAAGGCGAAAAAGGCAGAGTGGAAGACAGAGTGGTGGAAGCTGAAAAAGGAAGAGCGTCGTGTTGTCTTCAAGGAGGAGTTGAAACAGGCTTTGGGTGGTCAGGAAGTGCTCCCAGATGACTGGACAACTACAGCTAATTTGATCAGGAAAGTAGATAAGGAAACTTGGTGGTGGAATGAGGAAGTGCAGGAGTGTGTACAAAGGAAGAGGTTAGCTAAGAAGAAGTGGGACACCGAGAGGACCGAAGAGAGTAAACAGGAGTACAGGGAGACACAGCGTAAGGTGAAGATAGTGGTGTCAAAGGCTAAACAGAGGGCGTATGATGACTTGTATGCTAGGTTGGACAATAAGGAGGGAGAAAATGATTCATACAGGTTAGCACAGCAGAGAAATAGAGGTGGGAAGGACGTGCAGCAAGTTAGTGATAAAGGACAGAGAGGGAAATGTATTGACTGATGACAGAAGTGTGCTGGGAAGATGGAAAGAGTACTTTGAAGAGCTGATGAATGAGGAAAATGAGAGAGAGAAAAAATAGCAGAAGAGGTGACCGTTGAGGACCAGGAAGTAGCAAAGATTAGTAAGGGTGAAGTGAGGAGGGTATTGAAGAGGATGAAGAGTGGAAAGGCAGTTGGTCCTGATGACATACCAGTGGAGGTATGGAAGTGTCTAAGGGAGGTAGCAGTAGATTTTCTGAGAAGAATATTCAACAAGGTCTTAGAAAGTGAGCAGATGCCGGAGGAATGGAGAAGTATGCTTGTGCCCATTTTTAAGAACAAGGGAGACGTGCAGAGTTGTGGCAACTACAGAGAGATCAAGCCATACGATGAAGTTATGGGAAAGAATAGTGGAAGCTAGACTAAGGGCAGAGGTCAGCATTTGTGAACAACAATTTGGTTTTATGCCAAGAAAGAGCACCACAGATGCAGTGTTTTGCTTTGAGGATGTTAATAGAGAAGTACAGAGAAGGTCAGAGGGAGCTGCATTGTGCCTTTGTGGATCTGGAGAAAGCATATGACAGGGTGCCAAGAGAAGAACTGTGGTATTGCATGAGGAAGTCTGGAGCGGCAGAGAAGTATGTTAGAGTGATGAAAGACATGTATGAGAGAAGTAAGACAGTGGTGAGGTGTGCTGTTAGTGTGAAAGAAGAGTTCAATGTGGAGGTGGGACTGTATCAAGGGTCAGCTCTCAGCCCCTTCTTGTTTGCCATGATGGACAAGCTGACAGACGAGGTTAGACAAGAATCTCCATGGACTATGATGTTTGCAGATGACATTGTGATCTGTAGTGAGAGCAGAGAACAAGTGCAGGAAAATCTAGAGAGGTGGAGGTATGCCCTGGAAAGGAGAGGAATGGAGGTTAGCCTCAGGAAGACAGAATACATGTGTGTGAACGACAAGGACCCAAGAGGAATGGTGAGGTTACAGGGGGCAGAGATAAAGAAGGTGGAGGATTTTAAGTACAGTGATACCTCAGCTCACGAACATAATTGGTTCCCAGAAAGTGTGTGTAAGGCGAAAAGTTCGTCTTCCGAACATTTATTTCCCATAAGAAACCATTAAAATGAGAATAATCTGTTCCCAGGTCCCCATAAAACATAATTTTCTACTAAATAAGCCTCAAAACTACACAAAAATAAACCTTATTTTATGTATAATAAATGTGCTATTGTATTGTAATTAAAGAAATAAACTGTACTGTATAATAAAGTCGTTTTATTTACCTTTGTGATGGTAGTTGATGGCTTGATGGAATGGAGTGGGAGGAGGAGGGAGGGAGGGAGTTACTGTTTGGAAGTAGAGTCACCTTCCATAAGGACTGTAGGTAACTCAACCTCCGGTGTGGCTTCTCTTCTTTGCTTCTTAAAAGGAGACTCTTTATCCTTTTTGCTGACTAAAAACCTCTTAATTGACACCTGTTGCTTTCTGAGTTGTAAGGTCTTACGAAACTGAGGCATCACATTATCATTCATCATGTTGATGATTCTCATAGCCACAGTCTTTTCTGAATGGTACTGTTCGATAAAAGCCTGCACATCACTCCACTTAGCTACTCACTCAAAGAAAGGGGGTGACGAACTGGGACGCCGTGAGCGTGCGTCAGCTTCTCGTGGCCGCCACCGTGACGCTGTTCAACCGCGTGGTTTGGTTCGTCCGCCGAAAACTAGTTCGTCAGCAGAGACTATATGCTCGCGAATTTAATGTTCTTGAGGCGAAAAGTTCGTGAGCTGAAGCGTTCGTCAGCAGAGGTTTTACTGTACTTAGGCTCAACAATCCAGAGCAATGGAGAGTGTGGAAAAGAGGTGAAGTGTGTGCAGGCAGGTTGGAATGGATGGAGAAAAATGTCCTGTGTGATGTGTGATTGGAGAGTATCGGCAAGAATGAAGGGAAGAGTGTACAAGATGGTGATGAGGCCAGCGATGTTGTATGGTTTAGAAACAGTGGCCCTGGGGAAAAGACAGGAGGCAGAGCTGGAGGTAGCAGAGATAAAAATGTTGAGGTTCTCTTTGGGAGTAACAAGAATGGATAGGATCAGGAATGAGTACATCAGAGGGGAGAGCACATGTAAGAGGTTTTGGAGACAAAGTCAGAGAGGCTAGATTGAGATGGTTTGGACATGTACAGCGGAGGGATGGTGAATATATTAGTAGTAGAATGCTGAGGTTGGAACTACCAGGCAGAAGGCCGAGAGGAAGACCGAAGAGGAGATTTATGGATGTGGTGAAGGAGGACATGAAGGTAGTTGGAGTAAGAGTAGAAGATGCAGAGGATAGGGTGAGATGGAGGCAGATAATTTGCTGTGGCGACCCCTGAAGGGAACAGCCGAAAGGAAAAGATGATGTACCAAAACAAACTTGAATACATACAGCAGTAACAGAGGAATGAAAAATAAGGCTTGAGAATGAGCATGTGGAACTGGCATGTGGATGATTTTAGAATGCAAGAAGCCTGAAGGAGCTCCTTCCCAGTCTCTCTCATGCCTTCAACTTTTTATTCATCCACAACCCCCATTCCCAATCCCCAGTCTGCATGCTGATGAGAGGAGGAGGGCTGAAGAGTCAGTCACACACTCTCTCACACACAGAGTGAGAGACAGACAAGACAGACAGACAAACATCCTGTGCTTGGTATTCACTAATTAAGTTGGCTAGTTTATTCATTGTTCATTGTCTAGATGGTGTTTTAACCATCATTGTGGTATGAAGTTTATAGTCTGGACATCCTGTTATACTATTCTGTGTCGATACACTGGGCATCCTGGCTGTATTGATTTACAGTCAAAAGGTATTGGGGAAAATACACACACACACACACACACACATATATATATATATATATATATATATATATATATATATATATATATATATATATATATATATATATATATATATATATTTAGTAAGAGCCAGAAATACATTAGTTAATTAAGTCGTTCACTTTCGGTAACCGCTTAATGCTCATCAGGGTCACGAGGAGGCTGGCGCCATCCCAGCCGACTCTGGGCGAGGGTAGAGTACACCCTGGACAGCTCGCCAGGCCATCGCAAGGCAGAAACACATTGACAGCTATGCAGCCTAATCTTGTCGAAAGTCAGCAGTGGTTCTTTTACCTGCCTCACACCATAGACAGTGAGAAACATGGCCTGCCTTTGAGAACCCAGTTAGCTGCACTATGGGGGGTGACAGGATAGTGACAACCCGTGGAGAGTGGGGATTGAACCCCAAACTTTAGGATCAGTGATCCAGCACCTTTACCACCAGGCCACCACTGCCCACATTAAATAGTTGTCAACAGCGACAACTGTTGACAGTTTGGCTTGAACCCGCAACCTTGGCATTGGTACACTCCATCACTTTTATCACTGGGCAACCACTGCTCCTTATTTACTTACTCACTTTTTTAAACGTTAGTTTTGTTTTTTAAAGCCTCCACTATTCAATAGTTTCATTGTAACTAACATAGATTCTAATAATTAAAATAATAATAGTAATAATAAGAATAATAATAAAAACTGAACACATTCATACATTGGCTTCCTTTAACATTAATAGTTTCACAAATCTGTAAAAAATCAGATAGGCAGGTTGTAATTCAAATTAATTCTAATCTGCGGCATGTATTGCATTCAACACAATACAACAGCACATTACTTGATTTGATTTTTATTCTCAACAACAGATGCCACTTTGTAATCCTGCTATTTTCCCTTACAACACTTCTAGAGACTGATGACACTAAGTGAAGAAGTGTTTAAAGTGTTATTTTTGTCCCTTTCTTTCTTGTGTTCTCTGCCTTTTGTATACAAAACTAGTCAGAATTCCTTAAATATCTAATGAAAATTGACAGTTTCGCCAGCAGTTTCGATGACAGTATCTCATTGTATACTATAGAGGCTAAAATATCCAAATTCCTTCCTATTATTTAATGAAGAATATATTTTTAAACATTTTCATTAATTTTATTATTTGTTAACAAATTTGAGGTCCTCATTTTATTTCAAGATACTGTGCTTCATTTGTAACACCATTGGTTGAGATCACCAGTTTCAAATTACTTTCCATAAATTTGCCCATCCGAACCTTTTTAAAGCAATGTATTGCAGGCTTCACCGGACCCAAAATGTTTTTTTTTTTTGTTTTTTTGCAGTTTCCACACTGTCCCAACTTTTTCTAATTTGTGTTTGTATATGATGGATATTCCAAAACACGTTCCTTAATTTAGTCATCGATCACACAATTGCTGTTTGTAGTAGTAGTAAAAAAAAACTGATTTCTGGGAGTGCATTAACTAGAATGGAATGTGTTTCCTGGTTAACGACATTTCATCTATTAAATTTATTATTAAGTAATCTATAAAGAATGTTCAGAATTTTTATGCATGAAAACTCAATGGTGCTTTACACTAAACCTGAAAGTGTAAATGAGCTCACATGTCTGCATGCGTTTTTTCGATATACATTTGAAGGTTTCAAAACTAGATTTTAAGCCAAACGGAAAAAGGGGCCAAAAATACTGTTTTGACGAGAATGCAAATGAATGCAAAGTTTAAAAATCCCCATTGTAGTTTGTGCCATGTTTTGCAGCTAGCCAAAAATCCCCTTTTGGTATTCCCCCTACAAAAGGAGTACCTAGTTTAAGATCCAGCCCAGCAGTCAGAGCCTCACAAGGCATGCCAGATTACCAACTGGAAGATATCATTACCCAGAAACAAAACTCAGAGCTTAGTTATGTTTTTATTTAGATTATATATAAATGAATTATTCCTTTTTCATATATATGTGTGTGTATGTGTGTATATATATATATATATATATATATATATATATATATATATATTGATATAATGATATAATGATATACATATATACATAACATGATATTGTTCATACAATAAAATTTATACTTGATTAAAATGTGTTATTTAACAAAAGAAACCATATATATTGTCACTGGTAATATGAAGTTGTTTGTGAAGGAGTAGGAGAAAATTTACAAAACATTTAATCAACTTTGAATATCAGTGTTTTGTGAACTTTTTTCTCCTATCAACTTTAATTTCCTGCCCTCTGTCTCAGTGTTTATAACTGTTCTAATATGCTGAAAGTAAGACATGTAACATGTTTAGTGGATGCTAATTTCTAAACCTGGACAACACAACTATTGTTGTACCAATGTATGCTTAAGAACAAATTAGATCAAAGTTCAACACGTACAGCTCAACATTAACTAGTTCACACACACACACACACACACACACACACACACACACATATATATATATTAACTGACTTTAATGTTCCAAAGACAAACTAATTCACTTGAATTTGTTTCAGGAAAAATGCCGTGAGCTTCACTTGGGTGAATGAGCTTTGTGGTTGTTACCTCATAGTTATCCTTCTTGGAGATTGGATATATATATATATATATATATATATATATATATATATATATATATAAATAAACACTACCCAACTTACGAACAAGGTACGTTCTGAACGGCCGTTCGTTCGATGAATTTGTTCGTAAGACATTACTGTGAGGAAATGACTTTCAGCCGAACCCAGAAATGCAGGAGACAGTGTAAGAGGACACAGAGCTGGTTTATTACTTTAACGGGAAAAGACTCGAGCAGGATGCAAGCACGGTAACTCTTGGAGACGAATGGAAAAACACAACAAACACTATGCACTGGGAACTAAGGCATGGGTAACTGGCCGAGCTGGAACCAGGAGCCAGAGAGATCACAGGGGAACAGAGACATGAAACTTGGAACAATCTTCTAGCACCGAGATGAGTGCGCTGCGCATCTTTATAGCACAGTAGATTGGTGAGTAGGATCAGGTGTGCGCATTGTGATCCACCCGCTTATGTTAGCCATGCCCCTCAACGCTGAGGAGAGAGCGAGAGAGCGAGAGAAAGAGAGAGAGAGAGACGCCAAAGTCAAAGTCCTTCAACAACACGGACCATAACAGTTACAGGGCGTTTTTTAGAGGGGAGCCGCTTTTTCACGTTTCCACTTTCATTAGAAGCTTTTCACTAACCATATTGGATTAGGGATCTACGAAATATTTTTTCTATAAAACACAAGAAAGTTCAGAACACCGCTAGAGACTAGGTTTGAACACTCGGGTAACAGACGACGGAGTGGGCAGAGGAGAGTGATGCACTACGCAGAATAGGCGCGCAATACAAAATCTAATTTACAGCCACTCTGTTCGCTGTTTGCGCACACTTTCGACCTTCAGACAGCCCTGTTCGTATGTCCGGATATTCAAAAAATGAATGTTCGTAAGTAGGGTAGCATCTGTGTATATATATATATATATATATATATATATATATATATATATATATATATATATATATATATATATATATATATATATTACTGATCCCTCGCTACTTCGAGCTTCAGTTTCTGCAGCTTCAGTGCATTGTGGGTTTTTCAAAAATATTCATCCAAAAATAAAACAATAAGGAAATTAAGGAAAAATAGGGAAAAAGTTAAGGAAAAAGCCACAAAACAAGACCCATTATGAAAAAAACCCCAAACAACCAAAAAACAACCCAACAAAACTACTTAGATTTTTATGTGAGGTGCGCATTTGAGTGTGTATACGCACATCTGTGTGCAGGCACACACCTGTATGTGTGTGTATTTATATTTTATTTACATCTTATGCATGATTTTTTATGTTTAATTATTATTATAAGCATTTATAGCATTGAATATATATTTACTGATATTATATACACATATACATATACTGTACGTATATGTCAGTTAATGGGGTCGATTTTACTTCAGTTCGGGTTGGGTCTTGGTCCCCATTAACCGTGGAAAGTGAGGGATCCCTGTATTAGATACCGCTGCACTGCCAGGACCAGCCATGTCGAACTCCTGCTTCTGGAAACATCATGCTGCATGCTGTAAAACAATGTTGTAAAACGGTGCCATGAAAAGTGGGCAGTTGCAGAGCCCTTGAATAGAGAGCAGAACTGTTAAAAATCTGTATACACAGAATCTCTATGCAAGGGTTCTGGTCGAGGCAAATATTGAATGTGTGCAGCATCCACTGTTACCAGACTTAAACAAAGTTTAAATCCATGTTAATCATTTGTAAACTGAATCGTTCCATTCACCATTCAAAAATTGTGTTGAACGAACTTGGTTCTGACCTTATAATTATTTTAAAATAGTGGCATGAACAGTTGTCATGACCCATTGTACATTGCAAATTTACCAAGGATCATGAATTAATTGTAGATCCACTATGGAAAAGAACCAGGACCTTGGGGCATGTGATGTTTTTCTTCAGTTTACAAACAGATACATTTGTGTCATGGGGAGTGTTGCCTTTCTCACTGACTGGTATCTCTGGCATGTGGACAACTTGTTAGAGCTTTTAGATAATTGTGAGCACAAAACTAAGACAGTGGTGTTTCAGTTACAATGCTGTTATGACACATCAGTTAGCAATGTGGATTTCACCTAAGAGGGTTGGCTTTAGATTCCCTGATCTCAGTCATGTAGAATTGACTGTATTTGTACAAAGGCCCTCCTCACATACACATGATACATACTAAAAGTACGACTGTTCTATTTATTTTTCAGCCACACAGAAGACTAATCACTGTTATGTCATACTCATTCCCAGGCTTTTGTGTTAGTGTTTTACCTGCATGTTATCCTCATCACAACAAAGCAAGATTGTCTCATGCCCGCATTACCAGATTCCTCTCATAGTTCTCCCTGAGAGCAGGGCAAGATGAAGGGATAAAGACAGAGAGAGGAGGTGGAATGAGATTAAAAAAAAAAAAAAAAGAAAGGTCATTGAACTCTTTACGATCTCTCCATTGTCACATGATTTGGAAAAAAGAAGTAGGATTATTTGTGTGTGGTGCTATTGGGGTGGCGTGGGTGTTTGGGGAAGCTGGGGGCGGAGAAGGATGGAGCTGATTACAGAGCAGCAGGGCTAGAAGAAAAAGAGAGGGCGTTTTGGCAAAAGCACTTCCAGAAGGGCCCCTTCTCCTCCAGCCGATGAGCTAATGCTGGAAAAATGTTTTCCTTCTCATTTCCCCCCCCCTATCCATTTGTGGGGCAGATTTGGGAAGGCTGTGTGTGTGTGTAATTGGGTGGCCGAAGGGGGGATTTCTTTGCATCTCTGCTGCAGCATGACCACCACCCACATGGAGACTGTGAGCTGGGGCTCAACTTTCTCTTTGTCTTTCTTTCATTTTCTTTCTCTGACTTTCTTGCCATTTATTCCCTCATTTCACTATCCACCATTTCCTCAGTCCTGCAGCACTTGGTGATTGTGTGTGGCTGCTTTTGTCTCTGTCAGTCGTTTATTTCAGCTTTTCAGTTCCTCTCTCTTACCCCCTTCCTTTTCCCCGCATTGGCATGTGAGCCTGGTTAAAAGAGTGAAAGAATGTAAACCCTACTGGAATGGCTTATGGTGGCAACAGAGCTGTCAGGAAGCAGGCCTTCTCTTCTACTCTAGCTAAGCTTTATTTCTTTATATCTGCCAGTCAAAATGTGAAGGAATTCTCTCTGGGATTTTGAGAGCTGCCCGCTGACATTTGGTGATTCCTCTCGACCTGCTTGGCATTTTTAACACACTTCACACACTCTGCTTTTTTTGGAAAATAATAAGTTCAAGTTAATAAGATTATAATAAGTTTATGTGTGAGCACATTATGCCTTGCTGGTTCTCTACTGCCTTTTCTTACCTACCTGATCACTTTAAGCCATGTTACCTTTCCTGCACTTTACCTCCACAACAACAAGGAACTGACTTCTTTGAAACATTTGACTGAGAAACCTTTGGTTACTCATAAATCTTTTCTTGTGTGTTTGAGATTTTATATGAAATTCAGTCAGAAAAAGCAGATATTAATATTTTGACAGTTTATTACGATGCTTTCATACTAGCCTATTCCTCTGCATTTTTAACACAATGAAAACCCTCAGTATCAAGAAAGACAAGTCTATCGGTATAGCAGGGGTTAACAATTTCTGCTTGGCTGCAGCTACTGGTGATTCATTTGATGCACCAAAATAAGAACCCCCTTCTACAGGGACATTTCCCTAATTTGCACAGGATTACTCATATACACACTGCCCTGCAGTCTGTACTGACCCTGTTAGCTATATTGCGTTTTTGATTAAAAAAAACAAAACAAAACAAAAACACCACCTTCTTGCAACATGACTTGGTGGTAACCACAAGTGCATTGTTTCAGTTTGCCTGGCCTGTTACTGTTGTGATGTATGCATTGTGTTATTTCTGTATTAGTAAGCATTCTATGTTGTGCACTTTTATATCAGCAAAGTACATGCACTCCTCTAGGAGTTACAGTACTGACACCTTCGAAATGAAACCTGGAGCGGTTGGAGACTGTTTTCAAAACAGATTGCCTCACATGTGAGGAAGCATAGACCTTGCAAAAAGAAAAGGGAGTTGACTTTTTGAGCAAAGAAGGATTGAGAGGAAGAGTTGATGCCAAAGAGAGAATAATCAATAATATAAAGAGAGCATGTGTGTGTGTGTGTGTGTGTGTATGTATGTGTGTGTGTATGTGTATATATATATATATATATATCATATTTGAAGTGATTAATGCATAAAAAAATTGGAGTGGGTGGGCGCTTATTAAAATGTTACCAGCGGAGTGGAATGGTAAGTGCTTATTACCATCGAGGTGGAAACCACGAATAATAACAGAATAAAAGAGTTTTACTGGTATTTGTGTTGTTCATTTTGTGGTATCAACCAAACTAATTACATGAAAGCTGAAAATAAATAGAAAACAGTGTAAATAATAAAAAAAAGACCCCTTACTTTTCCCTCCTGGTGCTGTTCCTTTAAATATTTTCCGGGAAGTAAAACAGAGCCAATCAACACAGCACTTGGCATGTTGAACCAATCAACAGGAACATAAACAAAAGCACATGGCCAGGAGCTTCTTTAAATTCATGAAGTTAGTGAGCAGGAGAATCAGGTGAAAAATACTCATCACTTTCTGATAGGTCGCACATCTGGCTCATCGCTCCATACATTCAGAGCATCCAATAGTTTTACTGTAGCAGTTTCTAATGGTTCATCGGTTGTTGGACATTTACCAAGAGAACACAGCAAAATATTTTCCTGGTTTTAAAGCACGGTGAAACAATCAAATGTGTTGTGACTGATGAACATTTATAGACATTCCCCAGTGGCAGGGGGTCTTGAAATACCATGTAAACTCACTTTTACAGGCAGTGAATGCCTCATTTTACGGTTACAGAGACTGATCGAATAAAATTGGAAAGCTTGATCCACGATTTTGCTCCCAGAATACATGGGCAGTTATTACACCTAAGATAAAAAACATGGGGGAGGGGGCTTATTGGAGCTGGGTGCTTATTACGTCGAATACAAGATGTATGATGAGAGATTTTCTTTCGGCTTTTCCCTTTTTCAGGGGTCGCCACAGCGAATGATTCGCACGTTTGATTTAGCATAGGTTTTTTACGTCGGATGCCCTTCCTGACACAACCCATTAGCAAGGGACAGAAACACGCTAACGGCTTTGCAGCTACTCTTTACGAAAGTCAACAATAGTTCTTTTACATGCCTCTCACCATAGACAGTGAGAAACATGGCCTGCGTTTGATAACCCAGTTAGCTGCACTGGGGGAACAGTAACAACCTTGTGGAGAGTGGGACTCGAACTCCCAACCTTAGGTCAGTGATCCAGTGCCCTATACCACCAGGCCACCACTGCACATATATATATATTCAATCAATATATATTACTTGATTGATAACTTCCCTCTGTAGCACTGCCGCTCTCTCTCTCTCTCTCTCTCTCTCTGTGTGTGTGTGTGTGTGTGTGTGTGTGTGTGTGTGTGAACTAGTCCTTCTCAAAAAATTAGCATGTTGTGATAAAGTTCATTATTTTCTGCAACGTACTGAAAAACATCAGACTTTCATATATTACACAAAACTGAAGTAGTTCAAGCCTTTTATTGGTTTATTGTTTTAATATTGATAATTTTGGCAAAAAAGTAAAGAAAAAACAAAAATCCCCATCTCAAAAATTTGCATATTTCATCCGACTAATAACAAAAGTGTTTTTAATACAAAAAAAGCAAATCTTCAAATAATTTATGTTCAGTTATGCACTCAATACGTGGTCGGGAATACTTTTGCAGAAATGACTGCTTCAATGCGGTGTGGCATGGAGGCAATCAGCCTGTGGCACTGCTGAGGTGTTATGGAGGCCCAGGATGCTTCGATAGCGGCCTTAAGCTCATCCACAGTGTTGGGTCTGGTGTCTCTCAACTTTCTCTTCACAATATCCCACAGATTCTCTATGGGGATAGTTGGCAGGCTAATTGAGCACAGTAATACCATGGTCAGTAAACCATTTACCAGTGGTTTTGGCACTGTGAGCAGGTGCCAGGTTGTGCTGAAAAATGAAAATCTTCATCTCCATAAAGCTTTTCAGCAGATGGAAGCATGAAGTGCTCCAAAATCTCCTGATAGCTAGCTGCATTGACCCTGCCCTTGATTAAACACGGTGGACCAACACCAGCAGCTGACATGGCACCCCAGACCATCACTGACTGTGGGTACTTGACACTGAACTTCAGGCATTTCCTTCTCCCCAGTCTTCCTCCAGACTCTGGCACCTTGATTTCCGAATGACATGCAAAATTTGCTTTCATCCGAAAAAAGTAGTTTGGACCACTGAGCAACAGTCCAGTGCAGCTGCTGACATCACTGACTGTGGGTACTTGACACTGGACTTCAGACATTTTGGCATTTTCTTCTCCCAGTCTTTCTCCAGACTCTGGCACCTTGATTCGAATGACATGCAAAATTTGCTTACATCCGAAAAAAGTACTTTGGACTACTGAGCACCACTGAGAAACAGTCCAGTGCTGCTTGTCTGTAGCCCAGGTCAGGTGCTTCTGCCACTGTTTCTGGTTCAAAAGTGGCTTGACCTGGGGAATGCGGCACCTGTAGCCCATTTCCTGCACACGCCTGTGCACGGTGGCTCTGGATGTTTCTACTCTAGACACAGTCCACTGTTTCCACAGGTCCCCTAAGATCCCTTCTTTCACTTTTTCCTTCCCTCAGACGTCCCACTGAGGTGCCTTGATACAGCACTCTGGGAACAGCCTATTTGCTCAGAGATTTCTTTCTGTGTCATACCGTCAGGTAGGCAGTCTTACCCATGATTGCGTAATTTTAGTAATGAACCAGGCTGGGAGTTTTTAAAAGCCTCAGGAATCTTTTGCAGGTGTTTAGAGTTAATTGGTTGATTCAGATGATTAGGTTAATAGCTCGTTTAGACTACCTTTTCATGATATGCTAATTTTTTGAGATAGGAATTTTGGGTTTTCATGAGCTGTAATGCCAAAATCATCAGTATTAAAACAATAAAAGACCTGAAATGTTTCAGTTGGTGTGCAATAAATCGAAAATATATGAAAGTTTAATTTTCATCAGTACATTACAGAAAATAATGAACTTCATCACAATGTGCTAATTATTTGAGAAGGACTAGTGTGTGTGTGTGTGTGTGTGTGTGTGTATATATATATATATATATATATATATAGAGAGAGAGAGAGAGAGAGTTTTCTGAGTAGATCCTTCCGTAGGAGAGTGCTCAATACTTTTTGGTAGAGCAAATAAAAGGACAGGACAAAGACTTTCTATTGAAACTCCATTTATCACTACAGATCTGTTTCGAGGGGTGGTGAAACCATCCTCTCTCTTCAGGTTATTATAGAAGAATATATTTCACCACCCCTCGAAACAGATCTGTAGTGATAAATGGAGTTTTAATAGAAAGTCTTTGTCCTGTCCTTTTATTTTTTTATATATATATAATATATATACACACACACACACACACAGGCATCCCTCGCTACTTCGCGCTTCAATTCATTCATTCGCATTTCAGTGCGTCGCGGTTTTATTTTAATTTTTTAAATATTCATGAGCGACTTTTAGTCCGGAAAATACAGTATATGTATGTGAAGTCTGGTCCATCATAGTAAAAGATTAAGATCACAGAAAAAGATCACAGAAATTGCAAAAGATCACAGAAATTGGATAGAGAAAGGCTGGAAAAAATGGTATGTTCTAGATTACAAAGAAGAACATTTGTAAAGTGTAGAGCAAATAAAGAGATGCTAGTAGGGTGCTAGACTCTATCTGTAAGGCATAGAGGTGGAAATGTAATTGTCTGGGGTGCATTGCTGGTGGTTAATGGGTGATTTGTGCAGGGTAAAGGGGATATAGAACAAGGAAGGTTATCACTTTATTTTGTAATGCCAAGCGTTGTGGATGGCACCTGATTGGACCTGGATTCCTCCTATAACAGGATAGTGACTAAAAACTAGGCAAGAACTAATCCGAGAATTAGTTAGCTGGTATTCTCTCGTTCATGGAGTGCCTGGCGCATTTATTGGGTCTCAATCCGATAATACTGTTATTAGAGTACAACTTGTGGAAGATGTGTCAGGAAGAATGGGATGAAATTGCTTAATCTTACCTTGGTAAATTAGCTAGACTGTCAAAGATCTGTGAATGTGAGATATTTTATTAAAGCAAAGTTTGACGAACAAAATTATTTCAAGTATATATCTATATATACACACACATATATTTTATATATATATATATATATATATATATATATATATATATATATATATATATATATATATATATATATACACACACTGTATGTGTGTGTATATGTATATTACATCTTTACCATGTAAATGTTTTGACTATATGTGAGGCGCTCCACCGAATGTAGGCGCTTGTTGCACGGATTACTTTTTTGGCCATTTTCTCGATTTTTGCAGAAACCATTAAAACGAGTATTCGACTATCACTTGTTGATGTGAAATCGACTAAATCGCACTAAAAATGTCTTTTATTTCCATTTTTCCTACGAGTACCCTCATAAAAATAGATAAAAACAGTAGCAAACTTGCTGGTTTTCTTTGTAATTATTCACCGAGTTTGTACAAGACACAATATAATCCATATAAATGAAGATGATGATGCTGAGGGCAGAGTTGATGAAGCTTACTTGTATAAAGCGATCAAAGAGTTTTGTTATTTGGTTTTCTTTATATATAATATATGTATGTCTAGTTTTCTTAATTTCAGTTTGATTCTTTTTTTTTTTTTTTTTTTTTTTTTTTTGAACCCGACTGTTTTTTTTTTTCAATCAGTATCATTTGAAGGCATTTGATCCTTTATATAATGGTCAAAAAGATACATACTGATCTTATTGGAATAAACAGAAATGGAAAAAAAAAGTTGTTTTTTGTTAATTTTTGGGGCTTACCACGGTGACTGATGGGTTTAAAAAGGGCGTGTCAGATTAAAATCAGGATGATTTCTCTTATCTTTTCATAAAACTCTTCCTAGACATGTTTTCTAAAAGTTTATATGGCTGAAGTGAATAAAAATGTTTGGTTGCTAAGGAGTAATGATCTTGGAATAA
Organism: Plotosus lineatus; assembly: GCA_024760905.1. NCBI lineage: Eukaryota > Metazoa > Chordata > Actinopteri > Siluriformes > Plotosidae > Plotosus > Plotosus lineatus. Next base: position 33,958,116 of record CM045734.1, on the reverse strand, counting down.
GTGCAATCTTTGTGCTCATTTTTCTCTAAAAGATCTTTTGAACTTTTTAGTTGAATGCGGACACAAGAAATGGCACAGCTCGCTCAGTTTTCAAGGTTTTACGTGCGCCTTATGGTCCGAAAAATACAGTACAGTGATACCTCAGCTCACGAACATAATTGGTTCCCAGAAAGTGTGTGTAAGGCGAAAAGTTCGTCTTCTGAACATTTATTTCCCATAAGAAACCATTAAAATGAGAATAATCCGTTCCCAAGTCCCCATAAAACATAATTTTCTACTAAATAAGCCTTAAAACTACACAAAAATATACCTTATTTTATGTATAATAAATGTGCTCTTGTATTGTAATTAAAGAAATAAACTGTACTGTATAATAAAGTCGTTTTATTTACCTTTGTGATGGTAGTTGATGGCTTGATGGAATGGAGTGGGAGGAGGGAGGGAGGGAAGGAGTTACTGTTTGGAAGGAGAGTTTGGAAACGCCTACTGTTTGGAAACACGCATAGCCACACACGCACCCTTAATAGCTTCCTTGTTCTTAAGGATGGGAGCAATGGTAGACTTAGCTTACTGGTACTGGGACGCTGAGTCACACAAACGCACAGCTCGTTCGTGTTTTTCAATGATCTCCGCCTGTGGTGGGGTCTTTTTCGGTCCCATAATAGCAAAAGTACACTCAATATGGTCCAAAATGTCTATCAAACACAAACCACTTCCGCACTCAAAGAAATGGGGTGACGAACTGTGACGCCGTGAGCGTGCGTCAGCTTCTCGTGGCCGCCACCGTGGCGCTGTTCGACCGCGTGGTTTGGTTCAGCCGCCGAAAACTAGTTCGTCAGCAGAGACTATATGCTCGCAAATTTAATGTTCTTGAGGCGAAAAGTTCGTGAACTTAAGCGTTCGTCAGCAGAGGTTTTACTGTATTGACAAACATTTTGCAGCTTTGGGCCTCCTCTATCAGTGTAAAAAGCTCATTTTTGGATGCAACAGCCTACTTTCGGTGGAGTGGCTCACATATTTTATTTTCATTTTGCAACTTATAGTATTTGGTTCATATGATTTTGTGTTTTCAATGAAAAATGAAAAATTTTCTGGGTGACCCGCAATTTAAATTTTTTTACTTGTGTGTGTCTCCCAGTATGCATGGAGCAACACCGACTTGAGTGCACCCTGTGGAAAAGGATTCTGGTTTAGTAAAGCTCATTGTTGCTGAAAAAAATCCTCTTTTATACACCTTTATTGAAATGAAAGCTATTTTAAAAAGTACCTGACTGATCTAATGGTTTTTCAAAAGGTTTGTTTGCATCTCAATCTCATCTTCTGTGGGCTAGAATCACTCAATGTATTGACTGTATTTTATAGTAAATGAAATGGTCATCTGTAGTACAGATGAGATTTTTGGGGCAGTGGTGGATAGGGCGCAGGATCGCTGATCCTAAGGTTGGGAGTTCGAGTCCCCACAAAGGTTGTCACTGTCCCCCCAGTGCAGCTAACTGGGTTATCAAAGGCGGGCCATGTCTCCCACTGTCTATGGTGAGAGGCATGTAAAAGAACCATTGCTGACTTTCGTGAAAAGCCGTCAGCGTGTTTCTGTCCCTTGCTAAAGGGTTGTGACAGGAAAGGCATCCGACGGAAAAAACCTATGCCAAATGAAAATGTGCGAATCAGATGATTCGCTGTGGTGACTCCCGAGAAAAGGACAAAAGCCATAAAGAAAGGAAGTAGTAGTACAGATGAGATTTTTCTGGTTCTAGTAAGGACTCTGCTTTTTTATTTACCACCTAGAACATGGACAGAGTGAGGGGACTGTGGATAAATGATTTACATGAACAAAATTTGCATGTAAAAGTATTGTCTGTCTACAGTTTTGCTTATAGTTTTCATTTTGGTCCTCAGATAATACAACATGCTATATTATAAGTAATGCAATGCAGAGATGCAAGCATCAGCAGGCTATTCTTGGATTGTGAAGCAAAAACTTTTGCTTTCGTTCTTTTTTTGGGGTTTTGGTGGTTAGCTTCACTTTTATCTAGCACTTAATTAGAATTACACATAACGTCAAGTTACAAAGAAAAGCCTTTCCAAGTACTGAGGCTGGCTTCCGGCAGCTTACAGTCAGCTGATCTGAGACTTCTGTCTGTTTAAGTGGCACGATTAGCTGGAGCTTTTCTTGACTGAGGCGTGTGAGTGTGTGCGCGCGCGTGAGCGGCAGTGCACGCACTGTTTATTGAGTGTGTTTGACCATTGAATGAAGCAGCTCTCGTCATTCATAGAAGTTGGAATATGTGCAAAGAGGAAATAGGATGGGGTAAGAATAGAAGTGGGCAGAGTTTGACAGAAGGAGAGGTTTTGGTCATGAACTGAGAGATCATATGATTGCATGCAACAAAGATGAACTTGGAAAGAACTGCATTAGTACATGACATTCAAGTGTATGGATTCAGCTAAAATCATGTATTTGTATGTGTGTGAAGCAGACAGACAGACAGACTGAGAGGGAGAGAGAGAGAGAGAGAGAGAGAGAGAGAGAGAACATGCATGTGTGCAATCTTCCTTAGCCCTGCTCTTAACCAAACCTCAGCAGGAACAGTCCTCAAGAAGCCATTAAGTTGTGCTATCCTTATTCTCATAGTTTTATCATGCCTATAAACTTTGACTAATTAGATCCACACTGTCATCCAACTGTTTGAAATTTCTTCATGCATTATAACCAAGCTTCATATTTGGAACAGTGTTTAAAAGGGTGATAAATAAAATCCTTTGAAACTCTTTTCGCAAGCATCCCTGTGACTATTATGGGTCATGATACTTCCTTGCTGGGGTTTGCTTACAGAAATCTCCCAACACCACTCATTTCTTAATGATACATTTATGCTGGTAAAGTGAACCTTCTGTCTGAGTATACTTCAGGCTCCAAACATAACCAGAGTTATTGGTCATATGGTTTGCTGCAAGTAAATCAGTGATATCTGTCAGTATTTAATCGACAATGAGAGACATGATCAAGAGAGTTTGTTTCAAAATGACAGTATGCTTGCACATTTTCTGAATTTAGAAACAATTTTATAGCTTCATGCCTCAACTCTAACTCTAAGAATACCGGTTGTGGTGAGACATGTTCTAAGAACTAGGCTGAGGTTTCCAGAGAATCAAGCATATGACATTTTACAAGATTAAAGGGAAATCAAAAGCAAACACAAATACATGCGGACATTACTGCCAGAGGGAAAAAAAGGGTATTTATCCATGGTTCAGATGCTGCTGTGGAAACCATTCCTGATAGCATAGAGATTTGTAATTAATTAAAATTCTGCAGTTACATTTTGCTGTACTAATGAAATTGTTCACTTATGCTGTTTGTCATATGAATGAATGTAAACTCTTCAATGATGAGGTTAGTGGTTTCATGTTTCCTCTTGTGCATATCCTGCTTTCGCCGAGTGGACAATGTCCGTTCGTGTGAAGTATGTTACTCTCAGTGGAGTTAACAAACAGCACTTTCCAAAGCATTTTCCTAAAGCCTAATGTGTGTGTGTGTGTGTGTGTGTGTGTGTGTGTGTGTGTGTGTGCTCACGCACAGTAATGACACTCCCCGCTTTACGTTCATTCGTTTTACATATTTTTCAATTTTACGTTTAAAAAAAAAAGTACAATTTTGAGTTTGGCGTGCTCTCTGTAGTATGAGACGTACCTACATAGTACGCTGACGTAATACGCTACTTAAGCATGACGCTGCGTCCATTGTTTACCAACGACAGACTGAACGTGCCCTGCTTCTTCCCAGTTCACTGCGTGTTACCCTCGTGTTAAGACGTCGTCTCTGTGATCTTTTGTGTTTACACTGTTTTGCGGACTTTTGTAACCCGAAGCAAATATGGTTGGTCAGAAGCGTAAGCTTACTAGTGATAGTGGTAATCAGAAAAAGCGGCAAGCCATCTTGTTAGAAACGAAGATGGCTTTTATCAAGAAAATTGATGCTGGTGAAAAACATGTGAATGTTGCACGTTTCTTCCAAATGGCTCTGTCGACCATCAGAACCATTTACAAGCAGAAAGATCTCATCATAGAGCATGTTAAAGGTTATATTTGATACTGTATTTGATATTTGATTAGTGAATTTGATTAAAATTTATCTATTTGAAATTTTGTTTGAATTTAATTTATTTGAAATTAATGTTGACATTATTTGATATATTTGATATTATTTTGCAATGTTATGTTTATAATAATTGATTTATGGGTCTTTTATGAGATACAGTAATGGTATTTATGGATGTATAGTACAGTTTAAACGTCATACATCACTGGAACATACAATAACAACTTATGTTTTTTTTCACCTTACATTTGGCCGTCTGGAACCGAACTAAAACGTAAGTCAGGGAGCATCTGTACAAGTCAAAGTTTTAGACACATCATACAGTTAGAATGAGTAGGTATGTCCAGACTGCTAGAAACAACTTCTTCAAAAGTCAGACTGCCATTATTTCCCTGATTTTAACCCAGGTAATAAAATATTAATATTGCATGTTATAGATGTAAAATAATATACGGTTATAAATAACACTTTTTTAAGTATGTATTCATAAATGGAAAATAACCGAAAGCATTTGGAATTTCCAATGATGTTCTGAAGCTTTTACTGGTAATGTACAGGCTATATAGTGTCATGCTTATGGACTAACAGATTACATATGTTGGCAAATCATAATCTAGATACAAAAAAGGTAACTGCATCATGTTGCATCCAGAAAAATAATGTAATCAGATTGTTAGTACATAATTGATAACAGTTAACAGATTGCATTTCGAAATTATTTGACAGGGCACACTGTAGCACATATACAGTTCGAACGCATTTCAACTACCTGGACAACATCAGCCAGCTTTTTTTCGTGCTATGGAGTGTTTGTCTGCCAGAATGTGATTACTCTCTGCCCGAGTGTGCACAGCGTCTTGAGGCAGCGCTGCTGAGTTCTCAAACGTATCCAACTGGTTGCACTGTATCTCCTTTAAACAGCCATAATAATGCTATGACACTGATTATAGCAAAGCTATGTCTATGTAAGAAATTTTAATTAAAGAAAATAAAATGCAGCTATTACAGTTTTGTCCAGAGAAATGCTTTGAGTATCGCTTAATCAGCTGTTTTCATTAAAATGGCTGCTGCGTTGGATTCTCTCGCTGTGTTAAAATTTCTTAATTTTATATTTAACTTACAAAAGGGGAACATCACAGTACAGTGCAAGCTATGCCTTCCAGTTTGTCACCATCCAGAGACTGACTCCGCACCTAATTTAAAGAAATACTTAAATGTAAGAAGGTAAACGTAATGTGATCTGAAATACACACATCCAGTTGTTAACTTGCTAACCCGTCTATTACTGCAGCAAGTGTCACTAATATACTGCATAACTCCTACTGAAAATATTTTGGTAATGTAGACAATGATGCTGACTTTTTATGCCAAGTGATAATGCTGTTTAGCCAAAAACCTAATCAGTTTGGATATGTTCATTAATGTACCACTTGCTTTGTTTTTTTTGGATCAGACATTCATGATGATTTTTTTCCCAATAATAGTAAATACACCCTTAATATTGTTCACACCTTCAAGTACATAAAATTACAATTTGGTCTTTTATATCAGATGCCATTGATCAAAACCAGATGATAGAACCTGAGAAACGTACTTAATTCAATTCAGTTTTATTTCTATACTGCTTTTTACAATTGACATTGTTGCACAGCAGCTTTACACAGTAAAAATTAGGGGCTTATAAAACATACAAGAATTTAAACATTTACTATTATTCCTACATATCCCTAATGAACAAGCCCACGGTGATGGTTCCAAGGAAAAGCTCCCTTAGTAGCTGTGAGGAAGAAACTTCTTTCAAATTCGTTTCCTGTGAGGGTTGGAGTCCGCCAAGGTTCACCGGCTCTGTTCATAATTTTTATGGACAGAATATCTAGGCGTGTTTGACCACAGGTCACAAAAGAATCCCATACCATGTGAAGCATGGTGATGGAATTGTTATTGTTGTGGGCTGCTATTCTGCCTCATGGACTGGACATCTTGCCATTACTGATTCAAATATGATTACCATTTTTCACATATGATGACTATTTTTCATCATATTAAAAAGTTCTTGAAGATACACTTCAGACTGTTTGGTGGGCTTCAACTACAAAGGTTTGCACAGAAGGCTCCATCCCTGTCAGACATTAACAGGAATCTGAAGAAATCTTGACTTAATGACCCTAGACAGTTCTAGACCTGAAAAGGAGTAGGGTGTTTTTCTAATCTTCAACTGACCAGTCCTTTCATTGCCTCAGATGCCCCATGTTTTCTTGGCTGATCGAAGTGGAACATATGATCTTCTGCCATTGTAGCCCATTCACCTCAAGCTTTGATGTTTTGAATGCTGAGATGCTTTGACAGCATACTTCTAAATAATGATTTGAGTCAATATACCCATCTTGGCAGCAACTTCAACCAATCTTTCTATTTTTATGTGACTGTTTCCACTCACAGAACTGTTGCCCATTTGCTGTTTTTGTTTTTCACAAGATTCTTTGTAAACACTCAAATGTTTTGTGTGAAAATCCTCGGAGATCTGCAATTTTCAGAAATAGTCAAACCAGCCTATCTGGTACCGAAAATCATGCTGTCCTGAGCTTTCACAGCAATCACACTTTTTTGTTTGTCCTTCTGATGTACAATGTGATCTTCAACTTAACTTCTTGACTTGAATCTGTATGAGTTTTTTTTACACCGTTTTGCTTTGACATTATACCTGCATAAGTGTGCAGGTGTTCCTATAGTGGACTGTGTGTATGTGTGTTTTGAGCCGAGATAAGCCCAGTGTGTCTAACACCTTCTTGTTAGCCTAGCCATTTAGAGGTAGTACATATCACACTGAAATGTAAGAAAATCATGTTGCGTAACGTTTTTTAAGTGGCTACTATGCAAAAATACCAGAAAAACAAAATAAAACCAAACTATCTATTCAGAGTTATTAAAAAAAAATATCGTGAGAGTGGACCAATCTATTAATGTCATTTCTGTACAGTGTGTACCACAAAATATTAACCCAGCCAAACCCCTTAGTTGTTCATTTGTCTTGTCTCTTTTCAAGCTGACTTAAACTGGGATAAATGTCATTAGAGGCAAAGACACTAATTGTCTACTCCCATTTTAAAGCCCTTAAAAATTCATAGATGTTTCTTTGCCGGAGCTAGGTAGCTGCCATTTTGCAGCTGGTCATATAGCTTAGTAAAAACAAGTCAAAGAACATCATGTGTGATCAATGCACATATTTTGTTAATTTTTCGACAAATGGTTTATTTTTTGCTGAATTCAGCTGGCCTATTAGGCACAATATTTCAGGACTTTGGCTCTGAACATCTTTCTCAGAAAGAAAATTCACAAGAGCTTTGAATTACAGTGGTAGCTCACGTTATAAAATGAATCTGTTCCAGAGGTGTTTCGGAACCTGGATTTTTCGTAAATTGAACCGCATTTTACATGTAAAACTCGTGATTTGACTCCCAATACTACCCCCTAAACCCTTTAAAAATTATAAAAACATACCTTTTAAGGCCTCCTTTGGCTTCAATATCGTACTAGTGGTAGACGGGTTTGGCCATATTCCTTTGCGATATCACTCAACTGCATGCCACAAGCCCACTTCTTCTTTTCACTTTCACTGGGAATCGTGTGTGTGTGTGTGCATGCGTGTGTGCATGCGTGTGTGCATGCGTGTGTGCATGCGTGTGTGCATGCGTGTGTGTTGACCATGTCTTCTTAGCAGACTTATAATTTTACAAATGTTTATGGAAGGTTAAAAGCCTGAGCCAAAAAATAAAGTTGCAATGAGAACACTTGAAAAACTCACAGAACAACAGTAACTCTGTCCTTTACACGAAAAGCATCATGGGTATTATGGAGCTGCAGCTCTATAGTAGCCAATGGGAGGGATCTGTGTAATCTGTCCTAGCCAATGGGGGGCCAGCGGGGCGGGATGTTGGGAGATGGCCAATGGGAGGCCAGCGGGGCGGGATGTTGGAGATAGCCAATGGGAGAGCAACTCGTGCATTGTTTGAATTTTTGAGATGGCGCTTTCGTAACGTGAACTTGTTTCGTATCCAGAGAGAAGTTTTAGGAAAATGTATTTCATAACCTGGATTTTCGTTTGTTGAGACTTTTGTAAGGTGAGGTACCACTGTACTGAAAGAGAAATAAACATCCACCTCAGTGAAAAAGTCTCAGCAGTGCATAAAAAGAACACACACAGTCATAACCTCACAAAGGAAATTTAATATTATTTGTAGAATTTATAGACATTAAAGTGCACTAGACCAGCATAAAAACAAGGCATCACAATATTTTTATGTACTTATAGAATCAGCTCTTTGGAACAGATAAAGGGGCATCCTAAAGCATGGCCCATGGAATGAAAACATTCTGTAAATTCTTCAAAGAATATTCCGTATCAAGCTTGATGAACTGTATGCTGGACACACAGATGCTCCATTGCATACATAGCCAAAACATTAGATGCTGCAGTTTATAACTAGCACAATGATGTTTTATTGTCACCTCACAAGAAGCAGGTGTTAACATTGACAAAATCTTAAAGGGTTCTTGTACATGCATTGGACAACCTGACTCAACAAGTTCATGTTACTTCTCTGGAAAAATGACCGCTAACCATTGCTTTAGACCCACTTACTAATCCACAGGATAAAATTGCCCAGTATAGTGCTAGGGTCATTCATGTTAAAATAAGCTCTGTATTGCTTAAACATATTTCACCTGGACAAATTATGCTGTAAGGATGACCAATACAAGTACTCTTTAACATCACACCAACCACCACATCAACATTTTATTATGGTTCCTTCATTTTATTCACGAGTTTATGTGCGGAACATGTGCCATGGACGGGCGCGTTTTGATCTATATTAAACTGTACACCTCGATTGTAAGCTATTGTTTTGTTTAATGATTAGTTGCCTGTTTGACTAGTAGTTTCAAACAAAAAAAATCATCTTTATGCACTTCATGTATGGTAAATGCTTTCATTTATGTGGATTCGATGGTGGTGTTACTTACCTTGATGTTGAGCATGTGTTACTACAAATCCCACTGTCTGCTGTAACAGTAACGGGGGTCTCTTGAAAATAACGTTTTCTTAAATTATTGCTTTACGCTGTGTGTGTGTGTGTGTGTGTGTGTGTGTGTGGGTGAGAGAGAGAGAGAATGTGTGTGTGTGTGTATGTATATATATATATATATATATATATATATATATATATATATATATATATATATATATATATATATATATATATAATACAATATGTATATATATATATATATATATATATGTATATATAATATGTATATATATATATATATATATATATATGGTACTTACAACCATGTCTAGCAGATGCCTATTATGAGTTTACTGTATATGTCTAGCAGCGCAGCACGTAAGATAGTTGTGGCAGCACAACATCTCACACTCACAGCATTCTACCACTACACTCAGTGACTAGATACCGTCACAGTAACATCACCGTTACCATGGCCCCCAAGAGAAAGTCCGATTCATGAGATGGCAATTCTACCAAGAAGGCAAGGAAGGCACTGTCGTTGGAAATGAAGATGAAAGTGATAAAGCAGTATGAAGGAGGAAAAAAGTAAATTCCATCGCTCGAGATCTCCATCTCTCCCACTCCAGTGTCTACAATTTTGAAGGACAAGGACCGCATTAAGGAAGCAGTGAAAGCAGCAGCTCCAGTCAAGTCAACTATCATCACAAAACCGATTATTAGGACCGATTGCAGATATAAATTGTTCTGTCAGCTGCTCGTTTTTGTGTGTGTGTGTGTGTGTGTGTGTGTGTGTGTGAGAGAGAGAGAGAGAGAGAGAGAGAGAGACAGAAGGAGGCTTAACTCTTTATTTTGTAGTTTAGTTTAAGTTGTTTAATTCAGTAAATATTTAATAAATGTGGCGCATGTGAGCAAAACGCGATTCAACTGGACCTCCGATCCCTCAAGGAATCAAGTTAAAGTTGAATTTGGACCTCCGAGCTGTCAAACAGGGAATGCGCTTTGAATTCCCGTCTTAAAATGCTTTATATGTCCTGCGTGTGGGCGTGGCCGCAGCGCCACAATAAACATTTAATGTGTATACAATACACATTTAATGCGTGTCCTGTATTGTGTGTGTGTGTGTGTGTGTGTGTGTGTGTGAGAGAGAGAGAAACAGGTGTGTGTGTGTGTGTGTGTGTGTGTGTGTGTGAGAGAGAGAGAGAGAGAGAAACAGGTGTGTGTGTGTGTGTGTGTGTGTGTTAATATGTTTAATAATGGTTTAATTAATAAATGGGTTTAATATTAATAAAATGTTAAAATGCTTAAATGGTTTAATAAATAATTTTCTTTTTCTTTTAACACATATTTCATACAAAATTGAGGTACTTTTATCATTTTAAAGGGTTTATGGGGTAGTCTTGGGAGCCTTGGGACTAATCAGGCGTTTAACATGTAAAATGCGCCCCCTTACTTACGAACCTCCCGCGTTACGAAAAGGATCTGGAACGGATTAATTTCGTAAGTAGGTGGCCGACTGTATTTATTGTCATTATAAGGGGTATAATTTCTTTATATATTGATACATGTTGCCTGTATGACATTAACATGCGTAGAACACTTTAAAATTAACTTCTATATAAATTTTAAGCAATATATAGGTGTGTGGGTGTCCTTAAGAAGTGGCAGAAGTCATTTCGCGGTTTTTCGCATATCGTGGAGAGGGCTGGTCCCCATTAATTGCGAAATACTGTATATATCTCTCTGTCTATATACTGTGTGTGTGTGTGTGTGTGTGTGTGTGTGTGTATATGTAAATATATATATATATATATATATATATATTTTATATACATATATATATATATGTATATATGTATGTATGTGTGTGTGTGTGTGTGTGTGTGTGTGTGTGTACCCCGTAATTGCCTGCTTTATTGCCTTGCTTATTTTTTTGCATCCAGTTCATTTGGCATATTTTAAGTCAGGCTACATCATATTAATTTTTGTATAAGTAGTTGACCTTGACGCATCATACATGGTTATCATTTGCTTTAATCATAAATTAGGCTAGTAGAATTACTGGTCGCTTTTTTTTCTATCATCAGTAGTTGGTGTCTTGTGTCTCTTCATGATTGCAGTGCTGGAGCACTGACTCTAATACCAACAGCTCAAAAACTATGGCCGCCATGGTGTCTTATAGTTGCTGTGATGTGTAGTGGGGGAGGAGTGGGTTTGACGCGGTGCACCATGCCTGTCAGGGTTCTACTCATCTATGCAACTCTGTTCCCACACTGCGATCTGTCACAGGGCCAATCCCATTCCAAAAAACACCCCCGCCTTTCCTCCTACAGCCACTGCTGCACATTCCTACACGCCAAAAATGCAACACCCACATCTTACTCTATTCCTGAGGTCTTAGGAGCACAGCCAACTGTACCACTCTCTGCCCTCTGTACCATAAATCTGTTGGAGATGTGCAGTCATTAATGCACTGAAAACATTTTTCTCATTTTATTTTAGTCAGTTATAAATTGGTTTTATGCAGACATAGGAGACATTTCTTTGTGGTTGTGCTTACCTGAGACACACTACTGCAGTACCAGACACAATAACTGGAACCATTAGCCTGTCGCAGTCAGGGTAGGCAGAATTGATGAACATGAAAGGAGAGCTCATGCACAGGACTTGACTCATTTTGAATACTGAACATAATATAAGTGTTTTTGTGTGTGATGATTGTGAAAGTAGATGACACAAACTGGCCAAGAGCTGGGATAGAAAGAAGTAAAAATGCATAACATAATGTTTACTCCTGGAAAACAGCACAAAAAGTTACTGAATATAGGGCTTGGGTGTCATTATCCAGCTACTGCTGTTTTTGCCCTTCAGTGGCCTTAGGTGTGTGAGTCTGTGTTTGTGTGTGTGTGTGTGTGTGTGTGTGTGTGTGTGTGTGTGAGAGAGAGAGAGAGAGAGAGATAGAGAGAGAGACTGATTGTTATATGTATATGCATGCTTCGTGTCTATGTGCTTGCTGAGTCTCCTTGTGGGGTTGTGGGTGTATTAATAATTATGTAAATTTAAGGTCCCCTTATGGAAAATCAGATATGTATGTGTGCACTCGCTGGATGACTTGCTGTTCCAGTAACCTTGTATGATCTGGTCTTCTGGCAAGTTCGCAGAAGGACACTATGATTATCAATGAATCATTTGTTCTTGTAACTGTGTGGTGCAACCATCAATTGATATTCTTTGCATCATTCCTCTCATAATGAAATGGCCAAGAATTGCTTTGCTAAGCTGCAATAGTGGATGTGTTTGCCATTTTATTGTCATTTCTTTCTTTTTTTTTTTTTTTCCACTTATTTCTTATATGGAATTTTGTCACTGTTGCAGGAAATAAATCGGCCCTGAACATGCCTGCCAGTCAAAAATCAGCATAACACATGAAGAAATCAGTATTACTTTATTTATTTATTTATTTATTTTCTTATTTGGAGTGGGAAGTTGTATTTTTAAAACATTTACACACAGTGTTAATAAAAGAATGGTATATAAGGTCTAGTAAGGCCAACTAGAAAAAATATATCAGGCTATAGATTCAGTAGCAGCTTGGCTTCCAGGAATCAGAATCTAACAGCAGCCACCTGATCTCAACACATGTAAACTGCCAAGCACAAGCCCACTAATAACACATTAATGTAACCGGACCACCAACATGAGCAAGGACTATGAGATCCAGCATTGTCTTGTAAAGGGAATGGCTGTCTGGGGGCTGATAACTCTGTGTGCCAGGCTGGTTCCAGCAGGCTTCATCGACTTAAGCTCTTGAAGTCTGTCTGTGCTCATTTTTATTGACAGATTAAATGAGTGTTATTCAGAGCTACCTGCTCCCTTCCAGCATGGTGCAAGCAAGTAGAAATAGAAAAATTTGTATATGATTTTTTTCTTAGCTACAGCAGATGATTGTTCAGTACTGATGGTGTTTTTAATCCCAACATTTTACCTGTATATCTGTGTGTGGAAGGGAGTCATAGTCTTACCTTGAATGAATGTTGATTGTGCTTAATCAAATGCAGAGATATCTAAATTCAGGAAATGGGTCCTCTGCTCATCAGAAACATAGTATCCAGGGTTTGTTCACAACATATTTGATATATTGTACGCAAAACCATCTTAATCCCTTGACAGATTAATATTTTATGTATTTGCAGTAGTAATAAGAGAGTGTGTGTTTACAGAAGCCATTGAGCTGTTAAATTATGCATAACCCAAAATGATGCCCATCAGGTTGGGTTTCATGACTGTTGTCTGGGTTGGGTGACTGAAAAGTCCATGCTTGAAGGAAAAAACTTCCTCCCAGAGTAAAAATCAATTGATAGTGTTTAGCATTCAGTCAAGGTAAGAGGACACAAATTGTTTGTAATTATGTGCATCTAATGTATTATTATAAGGAATCTTGTGTGAAAAATTATGGCAGTCCATCTTGTTACTTCTGACTGATTTGTATTCACTGTAGCTTTATTATTCCCCCCTTTTTAAATGTCTTTGAAAATGCTCAAATGTACAAGTAACATAGAGTTACAGAAAATAGTCTGCCATTTTATTAAAATATTTCAGTGATAAATAGGTTTTAAAAAATGTATAATGAAGTATAAAATTTGAAGATATTTGTATGTATGAGATGTGCAATGCATGAAAACTTTTCACATTTGCATAACACTTTCAGGTGCTTCTTATTGTTTTGGCAAAGAAAGTAATTATTTTGGTCAATGAATTTAAATAAATCCCCTCAGTACCAATACAATAATAAATCCCCTAAGTACAAATACCTTCAGTATTTTGTGAGTGACATTATAAAATATTTCCATTTTGTTTCATGTCAGTTTCATACTGTAATGCATGTGACCCTTGAATAGAATTCTAAAGCCTAAATTGCACAGCATGTCATTGTGTCATTGTGCCAGGCCTTACATGCCTTCTCAATGTACAGCCTTCCCATCTGTTGCCCTGCCAAGCTTACACCGACCAGTCGTCAAAGCCCAGATGAGTGTGTGGGTAACATTTGAAGCAGTCTGCAAAAGGAGACAGATGGAGTGAATAGGGGGAGGGAGAGCAGTAAAAAATACATCTTGAGAGTAAGAGTAGCCAAAAAGAAACTGATTCATTAATTGCAATAAGCAGTACGCAGCATTTATATGAGCATTATCATTATTGAATAAATTGAATTACTTATGAGCATCAGTGAAGATGCATTGTTCATTTAACTCCTCGATCAGATGATGAACCTGGTAGTAAACATGTTGTCTAAGTGTATATGTTGCTTTGAGAAGTTTTTTTGCTGGTGCTCGTCTTGCTGAGCGTGCATGGTCTTCTGTGCAGGGATTTCACCTAATGCAAATGTACTGCTGGTCCGCTGATCCATGGCATGACTCAGAATCTCCACTGAAACACCCACACCCCAAACAGATATGCACATATACATATAGGCACTTCTAAAAAAAAATACTGAGATACTGGAATCCATGTCAAACTTCTCATTTGCTGACATGAACAGTTTTAAAAAAAATAATAATAACAACAATAAATCTTGTGTGTCTTATGTATGGTTCATTATGCTCATCTGGTCATTTTGATGTAAATCATGTTATCTTGTTTTTATATTTTTAAAACTAGAATTTTTGTATATATTTTGAGAATTGAATATAATTTTCCATATCCCAATTCACACACACAAAAAAAAATCCAAATTGCAAATGTAATGGCAATAAACAACTACATTAGTGTGATTATTCAGGAGTGCATCCTCCTTCCGCACTACCCGATAACATTTTTTAATTATCTTGCTAATCCCATTTATTTGGTCATTCATTGAGGTAATTTGAATTAGATCGCATTAGATTGCTTTTTGGAGCTGTAAGAGAGGAAAATGCTCATTGAAATTTTTCTCTGTTCAGGTTTTGTTCAAACTGAACCATAATATGCTCAAGAGGTCTTCCTCTGTTTTCTGCACTCTCTATTAATTTTCCTTCCATGAATAACGCTCATCTTGGCCGTGTTCCCACTTCTGCATTCATATCATTTTACTGTAGGGTTTCTTTGCTGCTTTTCTTTTTACATTTCTGTTTATACAACAATCTTTTAACTCATTATCTTTTTATTAAATATATGTCTAGACTCTTTTTGTTTATGCTATACCTGGAAATCCCCGCTGTAACTACTGATTCAGAGTGTCTCCCCAAAGTGATTAGTGACTAAATGTTAGTACTTTACAAGTACCATCTAAATTGGGTCTTCCTCTAATATCTCACTAACTACCTGTTTAGGATAAGTATTATTTAAATGATGTTGAAAATTAACTTAATTTGTAGCGCCAGAGATTTTCATAGTTTTCATGCAATGAAATTGTAGTACAGCTCTGAAAATACTTATTGTGTCCCATGGTCCTTGGACACAGGTAAACTTCATGAAAAAAGAAAATTTCCTAAAGCCGATTTAGTCTGAAGAGGAGTAGCAGAAGGAAGTGGTTGAACTGTTGGGGCAGCAGGCAGTTATGCTGTCATACCCACGGGCACCTGACAATTCTTAGGTTAGCTTCCTTCTCCAACCCTTCACCCAAACATACTACTACAACAGATTTTATTTTTCTGGCAGGCTTTCAAGAATGGTTCAACGGTTTTTGTAGTATTTGAAGCGAGTTGCAACAGAAAGGTAAGTGAGGGGAAAATAGGTCTACACTTATCATAGCAACCCACCCTGTGGCATGGCAGTTGAGCTTCCACTTATCACAGTCACAAGCACAGCTTTTTCATAGTTTAGCAACACAAAGAGTCAACCCTGAAAGCTTGAGGTTATGGCAGTCTTTTTATGTACTTGCATGAATGTGCCTGAAAACCAACAAATCATTGTTGGTGCTTTCGTTGATTATTATTTATTCTCCAGTTGAACATCCGCCTCGGTAAAATGTTATTTTGGACCACATGAGTTTTATGACATTGTATCAAGGATACAAGGTAACGTTAATGACAAACAAAAGAAAGAAAAATAATAAAAAAAGTAAAATATTACAAATTTAACCCACTGCAAATTTAGACTACTCTATTTATACACCATTTAAAATTTAGTGAGTTGATTTTTAGCTTGCTGAGTAAAATTGAAACATAGTTTTGGAGTAGTCAAGAGCAGGGATTATTTGCTTGCCACAGTTTATTAATGGCAGTGGACACTTCATTTTGAGTTTTATGTCTATGTTTATCGGGTTGGGTGTTTTGTGAGGGTATGCTGTAGTAGATCCTTATCTTGATATTTTCATAAAGCAGTTTGCAGACTTCTTTGATTGTATTGCCATTCTCCATCCATCTATGCCACCTTCCATCTATCAATCCATCCATCCATCCATCCATCATCTTTAACTCTTTGTGCTGCTAGTGGTCATAGGTAAGCTAGAGGCAATCCCAAATCACTTCAGGTGAGGGATGGTATGTACCATCATTTTGTGTTGTTAGCACACACTAGGCTTGTCATCATATAGAATTAGCACAGGAGCACATATGAGACTGAAGTACCATGACAACTACCAGTAATTTCTAAGGAAACCCTATGATGTTGAACTGAAGAGCCTGAAGAATGCACAATGGGGTCTTTTTTTTGTTTGTTTGTTAGTATGCTCTTTAGAAAATAAGAATACTATAATTACTCATGATTGGGTTTTCCAGTGAAGCAGTCCAAGCCAAATACTACATAAAAACAAACAAACAAACAAAAAAATATGAACTCAGAATTTACTCCAGCTTTAGTTTGAGGAATTTATCAGAGACATCTATTCAATCAGAGTTAAAAATTCCTCAGTTATTTCTCTTTTTTTAATTTGCTGAGGTTTGGAAGCATTAGGAGGGTTGATTCAGTAGACCACAGATGTACCCTGAGAAAGTGAAGTTCAGTTGGTTCACACTAGAAGCTGAGAACTAATGTGGAAAACAACTTAAATAAAAACAAGACATCATAAAACCCAATGTCAGCAAAGGTACAATCCATCATTAGTTTAAATACTAAAACGGAATAGTGCGATCTGATAGATAGTTCAAGTTATGGTGGGTGGGCTACCAACAGAAATCAGCACCGCCTCTCCTGCCTCACCAAGTTTCCTATGTGCAAACAATGATAAATGAAAACTGTATTGAATGAATTTTCATGTGTGCAAAAAATAATCTGATTACGTTTAACTGTTTGATTTAACCTTTGAATTGTAGGTGGTGGTTTTTTGGGTCAAACTTTATATATAGTAAAACTGCTCTTTTATAAACCTGTCTATGCTTATCTGTATCCATCATGATGTAAAAAAAAAAAAAAAAAAAACCTTCATAAACCATAAAAATCTTATTTTACTTTTAATTTTGCTTAGATGGTACTATATATGCTAATACAATTGTACACCTTAGGCTTGTGTGAAATTGAAAAAATGAAAAAGCCCCTTGGTGTTCCATCTCCAGGAATATTCTGCGACATCCCGCTTGCTTTAGATGCGTAATTATTAATTATAACTTTATTGCTTGTCAACCGTTTTCCTTGACAGGAATGTCAAGTTAATGTGTCATTTGAACAAATGCAGACAACCAATAAATAAACAAACCATTCTACAGGGTACATTTCCAAACCGTTACACTACAATTTGGGGTAGTGGTGGTCTAGTGGTATAGGGCGCTGGATCGCTGATCCAAAGGTTGGGGGTTCAAGTCCCACTCTCCACAAGGTTGCCACTGTCTCCCCCAGTGCAGCTAACTGGGTTATCAAAGGTGGGCCATGTGTCTCACTGTCTATGGTGTGAGGCATGTAAAAAGAACCATTGCTGACTTTCGTAAAGAGTAGGCTGCAAAGTCGTCAGCGTGTTTCTGTCCCTTGGTTGTGACAGGAAGGGCATCCGACGTAAAAACCTCTGCCAAATCAAATGTGCGAATCAGATGATTCGCTGTGGCGACTCCCGAGTAAAAAAAAAAAAAAAGGGAAAAAGCTGAAAGGAAGACAGACACACTACAATTTACAGGAATTAAGGCTGATCATGATAAAGAAATAAATCCAGATCTTACAATTCAGTCTTACATGCCAGAGCTCTAACTTCGCTGAGTCTCATACATTTGTATAATTAACCTACAAAAAGGAAACGGACTCTGTTTTGATTTGCAGAACAAATTTTAATTGCTTTGGAACCTCAAAATTTGGTTCCGAATTGGAACCAAAATATATCTGGTTGTTCTGGTGTAAAGTGGGACAAAATCAGTTGGTGGTTTCAGTTATGAAAAGAAGCAGAGTACGACAATAGAAAAAGTAAATTTTATCCAATACAAGGTAAAAAAAAAAAAAAAAAGACAAGCTTCTAGGTAATCAATACAGTCAGCCATCTTGCTACTACTGTTTATTCCTGCTGTTTCATTGTGCGTTGTGCAATATTCTTTGTTAATGCATTGTTGATTGTCATAGTTCCTCTCAAATCTGGTGGAAATGTAGGCAGGTTTACAAGCTGGAAATCTTCTTTTCTTTCGGCTTTTTCCCGTTTTCGAGAGTCGCCACATCGAATCATCTGATTCGCATGTTTGATTTGGCATGGGTTTTTACGTCGGATGCCCTTCCTGTCACAACCCTTTTTAGCAAGGGACAAAAACATGCTGACGGCTTTGCAGCCTACTCTTTTCGAAAGTCAGCAATGGTTCTTTTACATACCTCTCACCATAGACAATGAGACACGTGGCTCGCCTTTGATAATGGAGTTAGCTGCACTGGGGGGACAGTGACAACCTTGTGGGGACCCCAACCTTAAGATCAGCGATCCTGCACCCTATCCACTAGACCACCACTGCCCCAGTTTACAAGCTGGAAATAAGGTTCTATAAATTCTGAATGGGTCCAGTTTAAAAATAAATTCTGTGTTTGTTGACAAAAAGTATTAGTTAATAAAAACTGCCTACTTTGGCAAAAAGAGACAAACTGACATATTAGATAATATCGTCGCTGCATCTGCCATTTTAAAATGTCATCCTGCACTCTAGCTAAAAAATGCCATTACCAATCATTATCATTTTTGGTGTGGATATTTAGACTGTAACTACACAAGGCAATCAATTTTTGTCTTTCGGCAATATCCGTTCTGGCCGCCCCAACTGCTATCTTGAATTTCAATTCCATACGATAACTTAAAATAGTGTTGTATCACTCATCACGTTTTTTTGTGTGGAATTCAGTCCTGGGTAATAACACAATCTATTTTTGTAACTGTCCGAAATTCAATGTAACTGCCATCTTGATTTTTTTTTTGTGTTGCGCACATTAGCTCAAAAACCTATCACTGATCATCACCATCTGTTCTGTGGATGTTGGAATTCTGTAACTACACAAGCCTTTGGGTTATCGTCCCGGTCCGACATCCAATATGGCCACTGCAACTGCCACCTTGAAATTGCATTCCATACACTAGCTCAAAAACGACACCACTGATCACCAACATTTTCATGCTTGTAAACATTTTTGGTGTGAACGTTGGGACTGTGTAACTACACAAGTCTATCATTTTTTTTGTTGCTGCCCAATATGGCCAACGCAGCTGCCTCTTGAATTTATATACTGTGTGCTAGTTCAAAAAAATCCATTAACATTCATTCACAATTTTTCTATCAATTTTTCTCACAGTCCAATATCCAATTTGGTCACCATAGCTGCCATCATGAATGTTTATTAACTTGGAAAAACTTGTCACCAATCATCACCATCTTTGGAGTGAGAATATCTTTTATATGTTTATATGTGTACTTATCTTTTAAAAGGGGCTGAGGGATATTGCCAGCTGTTTTAGTTAATAACTAGGTCATTGGAAAGTTCCCACATGAAAAAAAATCAGTGTTTCTGTGTGTTTCTCTGTGTGTTATAAATTTTTATGGGTTTTAACATGAATGGTGTTTTTGAGAATTGAATAAAATAGTGCTCTGCATTACCGCTAAGTCTGATATTGAGGTGTGTGTGCTGTACACTGTGTGCTTGTATATGCAGACGTGTGAAATAACAATCAATTTGTGATCTTCATGATTCAACTTCGTGGCCAAAAAAATATATAAAAGAATCCACTTACTCCTTTGGGTGGTTGCAGTTAAGACTTTTTTGAGAAAGAAGAGACGAAGTGAGTAGCCAAAAATTTTGTTGGGGCCTTTTAGCTCATGCTAGCTTCAGGGGCCCTTGTCTCATCACACACATGCAGTTGTATTGCAAATTATGGATTGCACCACCAGCAATATCTCTGCTCTGCAATGATTTTACAGAACGTGTTTCCCACTTTGATATGGAAGCCAAGAGTCTGCTGTTCCATAAAAAGCCCACAGGCCCTGTATTGGGATTGAGACCCCTTTAGTCCTTGGGATAAGGCAGAAGGTGTGTTTATTCTTGGTAAGCACTTTATAATGGATGGCGTGTCATAGCTGCAGTAGGAAGTGCTCTCTGCCTTTGGGGAAAACAATAGTGGTCTGGGGAACTTGTAATAAAAATTTGAATTCATATTTCAAGGGTTAGGAAAATAAAAAGGTCTTTGAGGTCTTATGAACAAGCAAGTCTCTCTCGTGTGTGAGGAATAGTACATGCAGCACATAATCTCTGGTCAATTTTTATGGGTCCGGGTTTTAACATGAATAGTGTTTTTGAGAATTGAATAAAATGGTGCTCTGCATTACCGCCAAGTCTGCTTTTGAGGCGTGTGTGCTGTACATTACTAATAATTTTTTCAGATGAAAGGTCCTCGGTCACTATCCTCACTTCCAAAGGGTTAGGTTATTTTTGTTCCACCCAAAATGCAGTAAAAACCAGAACTTGTGATTTCCATGTGAACAAAGGTATAAAGGAAATAGTTCACACACAGGATTTTTCTTGCAACTTATCTGTATTTTGTGAATACTCTGCCGAACAAAACGTGTTACAAAGATAAAATTTAATGTCTGTTACAATCAAAAAATGTTTTACAGAGGCATGTTTTCCATTGTTACTGTAATTCTAATTACACAAATTAAATTGTTTTGAGAACAGAAGATAATTAATGCAGTCTTACAATTTTTGTTAATTCTTGCTTAATACAAAACACACATCCGCTCAACAGTCAGTGGCCTCTTCTCTTCTTGAAGCTCATTACTGTTTTAGTTGAAGACTGATCTAGGCTGGCAGCATATTTCTTACTAAAATTCCAATATATACCTCCATGTCAACTGTACTTTCACACACATAAAGTTCACTCGTGCTATGGGCACTGATCTACCTCCATACCATCGTGGATGCTGGCTATTATGCTTTTTGCTGATAACAGTTTGGACTTGTTCATCTTTGGCACAGAGAACTAGGAGTTTATTTTTCAAATCTTGGAGGATGTTCTACTAAAGATAGTTTACTATTGATATTTATCCGGCAATTTCTTTTTTAAGTATATTTATTTTTGGCTGCCTTTCCTGTTTGGATGTTGATCTTTTCATTGTTTTCTCTCTTTTGTATTTGTGGCCTGTCCGTTTCGTCTTATTTTATCTTTTGTTAATTGATTTTACAGGTTAAAACCTATCTTTATTTCGACATGCTGTAACGAATATTTTTCAATATTTACATATATGTACATGGGAGCTGTTTTTATACAGTAGAACTTTGGGGGTCAAACACAATTAGTTCCAAAAATATGGTTGATGACTGATTTGTTCAAACAGGGAAACAATATTTCCCATAAGAAATAGTTAAAAGTTGATTAATGCGTTCAGATGAATTTATACTTCCATCAATACAGTTGTGTATAATTTGAAAACGAGTGTAGTTCATTTTCTGTAACCGCTTAATCCTAATTAGGATCGCGAGGAGGCTGGCGCCCATCCCAGCCCACTACGGGCCAGGGCAGAGTACACCCTGGACAGTTCGCCAGGTCATCGCAGGGCAGAAACACACTGATGGATTTGCAGCTACTCTTGTCGAAAGTCAGCAATGGTTCTTTTACATGAACCCCTCACCATAGACAGTGAGAGACATAGCCGGCCTCTGATAACCCAGTTAGCTGCACCTGGGGCGACAGTGACAACCTTGTGTAAAGTGGGACTTGAACCCCCAATCTTAGGATCAGCGATCCGCGCCCTATACCACTAGGCCACCACTGCCCTACGAGTGTATTTATGAAGCATATTAATATACAATACATTCATTAATGTACAAAAGAGTAAAACATAATAATAGTATGTGATTAACCTAATTATGTACTGTATTTGTTTACAGTACATACCTTTCTGGTTGTGATGTGTCAGCGTATGTGGATGGATGGGGAGGGAGAAATGGGGGACAGGTTATTGCTTTGAGGGGGCGTGGCGGTTTTTCCCTTCTCTGTTTCTTGATCACAACAGATTCTTCACGTTCTCACAACTTTTGTCTTTTCCTTTCCAGTAGAGTTACTGCTGCTTTTCTTCGGACCCTGGTTAAGGGTTAAATTAGCCGTAATGTAATGAATAAACACAATACGCAGTACGAGACTGACTCTCAACAGCTGTTTAAAGTACTGTCCATTGAGCCTGTGTTCAACACACTCAGCTCTGCTGGGTTCGAACGCTGATCATTTGTTTGAACATCAAGGCACATTTTCCTCATTTTTTTTTATCGAACTCTGATTTGTTCGACTACCAAGGTTCCACTCTATTTATATCTGACCACTACTTATAGTTCCAGATTTGACTACTCACCAATTTTACCTGACCAAAATAACTTTACCTTCCTTGCTCAGTCAACAGAACAGAATAATTTCCTTAATGTCTACCAGGGTGAAAAATTGTCTTGGAGTCACCACAATGCAAGAGTGAGCACAAAAATAGTATTTTAAAAATGGGAAAATATAGTACAAACAAAAATCATTGTTTGTGGATTGGTCACTTTGTTGAGTTAAGGATGTTGATAGTACAGTGGGGCCAATAAGTATTGGGCAACGTAAAAATGTGCAAGTTCACCCATTTAAAAAGATAAGAGAGGTTTGTAATTTTCATCATAGGTACACATCAAGCTTGAGAGACAAAATGTGAGGCCAATAAGTATTGGGCAGCCAGCAAAAGTTACTTTTAATACTTCGTAATGTAGCCTTGGTTGGCAATGACAGAGGTCAAACGGTTCTTGTAGTTCTTGACCAGGTCTACACACACTTTAGTTGGTATTTTGGCCCACTCCTCTGCACAGATCTTCTCTAGAGCTGTGATGTTTGAGGGCTGTCGCTTGGCAACTAGAAGTTTTAACTCCCTCCACAGGTTTTCGATTGGGTTGAGGTCTGGAGACTGGCTAGGCCACTCCAGAACCTTGATATGCTTTTTACGGAGCCACTCCTTGGTTTTCTTGGCTGTGTGCTTTGGATCATTATCATGCTGGAAGACACAGCCATGTTTCATCTTTAATGCTCTGACTGAGGGAAGGAGGTTTTTACCCAAAATGTCACAATACATGGCCCCATTCATGTTGCCATTGATACGGTGCAGTCTTCCTGTCCCTTTTGCAGAAAAGCATCCCCAAAGCATGATGTGTCCACCCCCATGCTTCACAGTAGGTATGGTGTTCTTGGGATGCAACTCGGCATTCTTCTTCCTCCAAACACGGTGAGTGCTGTTAAAACCAAAAAGTTCAATTTTGGTCTCATCTGACCACATCACATTCTCCCAATCCTCCTCTGGATCGTCCAGATGGTCTTTAGCATATTTCAGATGGGCCTTTACATGTTTTTTTGTTTAGTAGGGGAACCTTTTGGGCAATGCAGGATTTCATCTCATGACGACATAGTGTGTTCGTTATTGTCATCTTTGAGACGGTGGTTCCTGCCGTCTCCAAAACATTGACCAGTTCCTGCTGTGTAGTTCTTGGCTGATTACTCAATGTTCTCCGGATCCTTTGAACCCCCACGAGGTGAGATCTTGCATGGAGCGCCACTCCTAGGGAGGTTGTCAGTGATGTTATACTTCTTCCATTTCCTAATAATGCTTCCAACTGTTGATCTTTTCTCACAAAGTTGTTTACCAATTGCAGTTTGACTCATCCCAACTTTGTGCAGTTGTACAATTTTATCTCTGGTGTCTTTGGGAAGCTCTCTAGTCTTGGTCATGGTGAAGACTGCAGTCTGACAGTTTGAAGGTGTGTGCAGGTTTGAAGATGTCTCTTGTGCATTGTTTGAAGGTGTCTCTTATGTATCTAATCCGTTCAAACAGGTGTCATTCATACTGTTGTGTGTGGGGGCCGAAATAATGTTTGTTTTCTAGCTGCCCAATACTTATTGGCCTCCCATTTTCACAAATAAATAGTTTAAAAATCATACAAAGTGATTTCCCGGACTTTTTTTACATTCCGTCTCTCAAGCTTGATGTGTACCCATGATGAAAATCACAAACCTCTCTTATCTTTTTAAATGGGTGAACTTGCACATTTTTACGTTGCCTAATACTTATTGGCCCCACTGTATATGGGATGGAAGACACTTTTAGGTAGCGGGCTTCTGTAGCACGTTTAGACATGCATTCCTCCTCATCCTTTCAGAATAGACGTGGGTCATATGTTTTTGTGGTTTTCCCACTGTATTAATGCAAATGGTAATGTCAGTATTCCTGAATTGCTCGAAGGCAGTACTTCTCGATTATTTTCTGTGGTGCCCCCCTGAGGAACAAAAAATCCATTTCCCAACCCCCCCATCACCGCCCCACGAGCGACTATAAACAGTATTATTTGTCTGTAAAATTATTAGTACACCTCTGCATAACATTGTATCTTTATTAAAATTAAGAACAAAAAAGAAAGAAATATAGCTCAACTTACAACAAAAGAAAAACTTAATTAACATTGTTTTTTAATCTGTAACAGAAAAGATTTAAAGTGCACCAATGTGCCTGAAATAAATAAAAAAAAAATCCTTATTTAAACTCATTTAACTTATTTAAACGCATTCAACTTACTTATGTCTTAATATCTCCCGTCTCTCTCCACCTTTCTCTTTGTTCCTGTTAGAAATTTTTCTGTGTTGTTTCTTGAGGGGGGTTGTTTACTGCACCTTATATTGTTAGCTCGTGCGAAAAACCGCTTCGCAAAGCGCGACATGAGAACGCCAACTAGTGGAGTGGAGGTACACTTAAAGGGAACTCTAGTGAAAGCGCTCATATACCTAATTTGATGTATTGTGTATAGCTAATGACAATACACCTATAAGGCGTTTATTATATTCTCTCACAAACCAGCTTTAAGCGATTTAAGGGCTTCACTAACGTCAAGCTTCAGAGTACAAGAGTTTTAAAGTGGCGCATTTGCCGTGACGTCATATCGTTGACAAAGCCTCGACTGGAACTGCGAGATTGCAATGTAAACGTAAGGCTATATACCTGACATATACAAAACAAGCTCACGGAAACTTGGAAAAAACAGACATTATCGTAGTTTTATTTTTTTTTAAACCATGAACGAAGACCGTTTCGTAGAAGGATTAGAAGGTTCTTTATATGAACCACTGAAGAAAGACTATCCACATTTAGTGAAATTGGACCAAGAAAGTGATGACTTGGAGGACGATATTGGAGAGTCGGCAGAAGCTCTTACACAGGGAAATTGTAGCAAACAACCAGCAAATATTTGATGCTCTTGTGGAAAATGCGTGCGTCAAAAAATCGATCAGGAGTGCTATTGTTGTAAAGAACATGAATTGCTTGAGGAAAATATACTGACATTCTGCAATTGGCTATACGACTGACAATGATGTAACGTCACAATGACCTTTAACCCCAGTGAAAAGAAGCCAACATGTCCACGCACTCAACCTTTGTGAGCAAGGAATGTCATATAGAAGAAAAGGAAATGTGGACTTATAAACTACCGACATCACGCAATGTTTAAAAGTTAATCATAAAGTATAGTGGATATTTTTTGAATGCTGTAAAATTTGGGTACAGGTACCCTTTAATTCTTGTACACAATTCCAGAAAAGCATGTTCCACAGGGTCATTACCCCCCCACCCCCCCGGCATCACACCGCGCCCCCCCGGCATCATACTGCACACACTGCTCTAAGGTGACAATGCTATCCACTGGCTACTATGCCACTCCATAGCCTCGCCACTTGGCATAAAGTTTGTGGGAGGAAGGAGGAAACCAGACCCCCCCCCCCCACACACACACACACAGGTAGAATATGCAGAGAACAGAAACATAAGCCTAGGAACAAATAAGGGACTCGTTTTGAGGCAGCAATACTACCCAGTATGCCTCTTAAATCTTTTAAGTAATTAAAATAGAATGTAATTTTTGAAGACATATGATGGCTGTACTCCACATTGAGCCCATAACCCATTTTACATTGCCTTCAGATCTGCAGTTGAACACTATTGTTCTGTTTATTCTGGTTGTGGCAGATTTATGCAGAGTTGACTTGGTAATTGAATACTGAGATGCGCTGCAGGCTCTGAGTATGAAAGAGTGTGTATAGTGGCAATGAGGGGACTCGGTGTGGGAGAGACACATGAATAATGTTGTTCAATAAAGGAAGCTTGAAGGCTGAGGGCTCTGCTTTTTGTTTGTGTAATGCGTTGTGCCAGAAGTTAAACACAGAGTAGGTACCGTTTATGGATACAGTTGAGTGACGGGTCAAAGTGCAGTTCCTTTTCTTCTGGTGTTGCAGTCTTTAATTGCATCTTTCTTCCTACTACATGTAGGTAAGGTACAGTATTTGAGTTTTTTCTTCCATGCACATTCCGACTTTTGACTTGGTTTAAACTTTACACTGAACATGTTGGTGTAGGGTGTCAGCCACTTGGTTTTTAAGCTCGTTGGTTCATTCACTTGCACCTCATTAATGAGAGACAGGGGTCAGCTGTTTCCTTCACCTAAGGGGTGAGAAATCGGATTGTTTTAAAAGATGGCAGGGCCATAGTGACAGTGTCACATATTTCTAAGGATTT
>CM045734.1:33913563-33921063 GCA_024760905.1 Plotosus lineatus | reverse complement strand
GATATGCTTCTGCTTCATGTTATGTTTTCATCATGCCCTTAGTCTTGCTTAAGTTGCACTTTCTGACAGATCATTTGATAATATTTGGATCTCACCAACAATAAGCTTAACCTGATGAACAGCATGTAATGGAAATGTCACTAACAAAGCCCCCATGTTCTACCTTGGTGAAACAGTGGAGGGGTCAGAAACAAGGCTGTGTTTCCGAGGCCATTAACTGCGGCCTTGGGCAAACATAGGAAGTCTGTTCAAACATGAGGCGGAAGCAGCTCTAATGAGGATGTTTACTGAGGTAGAAATAAATGGCATGAGCAAACAGGTATGTGGACACACATAGACACTTCATTCCTGTCACCTTTCTTGCTCTGGGTCCTGCCACAGGCCCTAATCACACCAGCAGGAAGAAATACCTGTTAAAAAACAGCACATAACACTACCAAGTTGCCACTGGATGACATCTCAAATGGCATAGTTCCCCATCTCTTGTTAGTGTGCTGTTATGCTTATCTCATCATATTTTCCTCTAGTTGGACCTATGAAAAATTGTCCTTCAAGCCTAGCTAATTGCGTAGAGCCAGGTGTGTGGAGTAAATGAGTTGCCAATAACCTGCAGCAAAATGTGATGCCCAGTCAAAAGATAGACAACACCGATAACACGGAGATATAAATAGAAAACAGTAACAGAAGCATCTTTGGAGATTGCTGCATGGTGTTTGTCTGTGTAACAAGACTGGTGGCCATTGTTAGTGGTGTAAACACACTGTGGGCCTGGCCCTTGTGTCATCGTTAAATATGTTCTGCTGGCTCAGCAGCACATGGTGGAAGAAAGTGTGATCTCAGTCCATTTGGGTCGAGAGATAACAGTCAATAAACGATTGTGGTGTGACCTAATGAATTGTTGGAGATGTTGATGATTGAAACAGATGCTTACCTGATGCTGTAGACTTGTATAACAGGACTTGGATTATGATTTTAGGAAGTCAGTGAGTTTAGTTGAACAATTTTTTTAAGACCTGCCATAGACCCATTTTGAATACTCTGTGGCTTTTTAAAGCAATTTGGTGTATGTACAAGGTGTAATTAAAGGAAATATTTGTGAAGCGCATCCATAGTACACAATAGCACCTACAATGGCTTGCACAACTATTCACAAGTCTTGAACTTTTACATATTTTCCAATGCGAAAACCTGCATAAGATAGCGACTTAATATTTAATGAATTGACACAAAATATCCCATAATATTTCAGTGGAAGCAAAACAAATTAATTATGGCCTTCAAAATTATTTTCAAATTAAAATCCTATAATAGTGATGCACTACCACCAAGGATGTGAGGATTGGTAGAACCAATTGCAACAAACACACAACATTTTTATATAATGGTATTTTTGAAAATAAAAAAGATTTTGATAAATAATCTCAAAGTGCATTTCACTTCCAACTCAACAAAATGTGGAAAAGTTTAAAAAGCACCGCAGTTTGAGTACTGTTGCCATATTTTGGTCAGTCTTGTCAAATAGCTCCTTTATACATTAGACCTTTTCCTCAATAAAGCTTCATGCCAAGTGCAAACCGGAGCTGAGTGCTCTGTCTTTCAGAAGCCGCCAACTAGTTAATATTACATCAGCACATTTGGAGAAGCTGTAGAAGAGAATACACAAAACCCTTTTGTGCAAGAGAAATAGAGATGCTTTTATATACCTACACACACCGAATACTGACCACCTGTCTCATCTTCTCATGCACAATTTGATCTAATGGGTGTGTACCTGAGCCTTATCCCAGTCTGAAGTGCAGAAAGCCTGCAATGCAGTCTTTCTCCCTCCCTCCTACCCCCTCCTGTTTCCTCTCTTATCTGTTTGTTCCTTTGAACAGTATTTCTTTCTCTGTCTCCTTCTTTTTGTCTGTCACTTTCTCTTGTTCTGATTCTGCTTTATTTCATTTCTTCCCCTTTCTTAGCTGTTCATGCTTTGATGTTCCTCCATTTTGCTTCTCTAGTTCATTTGCTATTTCTTATTGCTATTCCTCAGCCTGTTGCTCTCCCCCCATTAGCCTGCTTTGTTGCTTTCTCTGAGCTTTTCCCCCTATGGACAAGTCTAGTGCCCAGGCGACATGGTTTCACATCTAAACCAAGTAGTAGGGCATTGGGAAGCACCTAAGTATGCCATCTAGAGGCCAGTAGCATGCAGGCAGTATGCTCTGTTGCCAACTGGCAAAAAACCCTCCTTTTCTTATTAGACAGCATGTGTTTCACTGCATTTCAATCTCATAGGAGAGGATGAATAAATGCTCATACAAAAATATACGTGCTTACTTCTGTGTGTATGCTTCAACTTTTTCTCTCATATAACATGTTTTGATCTCCTGTCTTCCATGATGTATTACACAATCTACAATACACCGTGTATACCTTTATTTAGAGCAACATGAAATGTACATTTTGTGGGTTAAATGGTAACTTGAGCACATGGTTTTGCTAGCATATTTTCCTACTGAATCATGTAATACATCATTCTTCCTCCTTGACTATGACGAAAATAGTTAAGCAGTTAATAATCTTCCACCATATTTGCCTCAGAAAACTAATTTATTCTTCCATTATCCATGCATGGATGGTTTATTAATGAGGAGGTTATATCTGACACTCCAGGCACTATTTCACAAATGATCTGCATATCATGGGTATCTTAAAAGGTACTAATGGACTAATTATTAAAAATAAAGGGAAGAGAGATACCATTGGACTGTATAGTACCTGCTCCTTAACCCTAAGAAGGTCATCAATGCTTCTCAGCTCATTTTCATTGTTGGGAAATGACCATTTCCTCTATATTCATGAAGTTTATGATAACACAGTGGTACTTTGACTTATGAGTGTCCCTTATAATGAATTTTCCATGATACGAGCTCTGATCCCACCAAAAATCTGCCTCATCCAACGAGCAAAATTTTGATTTACAAGCTCTGCTGGGGAAATGGCTTTTCCGGGCCAATTGGCCTCGTATTCTTCAGCGTGTATTCCTCTGCTCTCCAAGAATGCCTTGTGCAGTGCTTCTCAAGTATTTTCTGTGATGCCCCCTCTAGGAATGAAAAAAAAAAAAATTTCATGCCCCTCCCACCACCCTGTGCACGACTAGAAATAGTGTTTACTGCACGTCATATCGTTTGCTCGGTGCTTTTTCCCTACACGATAGCACGACAATGAAAGCGCCACTGCCAACTATCATAGTGGATGTGCAACTGCACTTAATTGTCGTACAGTATGACAAAAAAGCATGTTCAACAGGGTCATATGTGCCTCCTGGGGCACGCCCCACTATTTGAGAAGTACTGGCCTTGTGGGAGCTGACCATGAGCCTTTCCTCACTGGCATTCGTTGCGTGCACACGCACAAAATTCTCTTTTTCCTCTTATGTTACGCACCACCTCCTGTCTGCCCACATGGCATCTTTGCCGCAGTCAATGGTCAGAAGGGTAAATTGACATTGTTTATTCTTGTTTTGTTATTATTTATTATTAATTCTTATGTACATGTATTATTACGAAATATTTATTGTTTTTACATGTTTATCTTTAATATTAGGTCAAATATGTGTTTGTAGCAGGTTATGAGTTTGGGAGTTGGTTGGCATGGATTTAATTGGTTTTCTGTTATTTTTTTGGGGAGTAACTGTTTCATCTAATGAACTTTTCAGCTTACAAGCTTGCCCTCAGAAAAGTTAAATTTATAAGTCTAGGTACCACTGTATATGGCCATAATAGTGTATATTTGTCTCAGACCAAGCATAATTTATTTTATTTCTGGGAATGGTGTTTAATAGGGGTTCTCCCGCTTTTAATTCTCAGTTCCCTCTCTGGGGAAATGGGCTTATAACTTCCTTATAAATGGACCAGCAAGCAGGATGGAACGATGAACTCTGCTATTTCCTCATGCTCAGGTTTGTCTATGACAAACTTGTAGAGCAATGCAAGCCATGGGTTTTGTTTGCACTGGTCTGGGTTTTACCTTGTGGCTTTTCAAGTCTTCGGTCTAAAATGTTATAGGACAAGGAAACAACAGATGCGTTGTGGGGAAGAGTGAGTAGACAAAGGACAGACTTGGGAATAGGAACATCTATTGTATTCCTTCAGGATATGCAGATCACAGTATGTTTTACTCAATTTCCCCAATAAGAAAAAATAAAATCACCAAATAAATAAATAATAATAATAATGTTTTATATATATATATATATATATATATATATATAAATATAAATAAAACTGAAATTTGTCCTCTTTGTAAATATTTGTAGTTTGATTTAAAGTGACACAATTCAAGGAGGGTCTAGTGGTATTTTTTTTAATTTTTCCTCATCTTTCTCGCAGTGGATTTCTGTTGGGCTGTGGCCTGCAGGGATTCTGATTGCACAGGTATAATATGTGTATTTTCTAAAACTGAAAACTAGGAGCAAAAAAGAAGCCTACTGCTATCCAGAGTGAATGCCCAATATGTTTAGTATAGGCTATAAAGCTGAAGAATAGGCTGTGGCAGGCAGTGACACACAAAACAGCTTTATAGGGATCTGGGTATGGAAGTAGAATTCTAACAAACAGTCCTGAAATAATAATGGCAAGAAAAAGTCAACACATCATGAGAAACAAACTTCAAAAAGGGTGCTTATTTTTTTCTGTGGGACATTTCACTATATTAAATAAGTACATATAAATATTGATCATTATTTATTACAACTGTTTGTTGTCACAAGGGCTTGAAATGTTTTGGAATATTTTTTCTTTAAAGCTTTATGCTGTTTCTCATGCTTTCTTCCCCTGTCTTTTCAGGATGCTTTTGTGGAGCTTTACAGTCATCAGAGAGCATCCGTGTTCCATCCCTGGCCCTATTTAAAGACGGTCTTTGGCCTGGCAGCACTAGGAGCAGCAGGAGTTACCATAGGCACCCTTTTTTCTCAGAAGTGAACGTCTGGAGCATAAACACCTGCTATTTATTTCTCTGTCTCTTCGATGGCATATGAAGGCACTTGTTTTATCAGTGTAGCACTGCTTCCCTGTTCTGTACATATTATGGAGCTGTTCTTGAAATTAGAGAAGGAGAAATACAAAGACAAAGTACAAACAAACAAAAAAATCAAGAACAGCAAAAACACAACAAAGCAACAACAACAACATCAACAAAAACAACAGGTTTATCTTATACGCATGTACTATCATATGTATTATCATGCCATGTATAGCTCTAGATGCAAATATATATTTACAAATACGCACACCGCAATGTACAACAAAATTCATACATAACAAAATCACACACAAATGATAATTAGCCCTTTTTTGCCAACATTACTTACATTTGAACTTTTACGAACCTGCAATTCCAGAGGTTCATGTATGATTTTTATTCTGCTTTTATTAGTTTGTGTGTAGTATGGAATGATAGATGCATAATCTAGGACCTGAAATGAAATAAGGGACTTATAAATGCACCACTGTATGAATGCCCCACACCCAGCATGATTTTTAGCATGGGAAAGCACCACCAGTGTAGGTCATTTGTGGGTATATTTATTTCTTTCCTTTTTAACTCTTAGTCCTCAAATATTTCACAGTGTACCTCTCAAAAGCAGCGGATCTACTCATTTCTCAGTGGACATACTCCTCTGTTTGATTGGTAGCTAAGTCTCTGGAGTTGTCCTTGCCAGATAACCTCTAAGTACTCTGTTCACTTGCTTTCAACAGCTTAAAAGTTGTGTTGGGGGGTATACCACACCTGAATGTATAATATGCATCTCTCTGCATGGTGTGACTTTGGAGACATTTTACCTTTCTCATCCCATCTAGTGTAAATTCTTTTTTTCCCCCCATGTCCTTTTTTTAATTAAAAACAAAAAAAGACTACAACTTTGTACCCAAAAAAAAAAAAAAATAGTAGTGATAGTCGTGAGGTGTGCGTGTGTGTATGTGTGTGTGATATTAAGTGGAACCTGTTGAGAGAAATCTTAGCAAGAAAAGGTGGGTATCTCTTGGCTTATTACAGCAGCCAGAGATAATCCATAACAGCTGGGGCCATCCAGGTGTGGCAGGGAGTATTAGATGGGGAGGTAGAAAGTGAGGTACAGTGGAGGGATTCCAGCTGGAAACACAGGCTGCATTCAGCCTGCCACAACAGGTATCTGGAATGGCATGGTAAAAATAATGAATAATTTTCTTTAAAATTGTATTATTATTGTTAATGATGATGATAATAATAATAATAATAATTTCACAACTTTTTGCAAGTTGTAAGTTATGTGACATCTATGACCAATTGAAGAAGCTTAATGGTGGTCTTATGACCCAATGGAAGCAGACCTGGAATATCGACCTTTCGACGTTCTGTACCATCTAAGCAGCAAGTACAGGACCATGACTGCTGAGTTACCATTGCTCTACTGAAGAACCAGCATAGTAGTGCTTGAGCCTCAATTTGCTTCTGTGCTGAAGAACTTGAACCTGCACAGCCTGAAATTCTGTGCCTCTGCTGCTGCTTTTCTCCTAAACAGAAACTAAGCAGTGACAGATATTCTTGTGCTTGCAGTGCAGAAGTATTGTAAGACATGAAGAGATCTGTCTGGCATGTTTATCTAGGGACCTATAGTCTTCCCTGGCAGGTGGGCTCTTTGACAATCATGTTATAGTAAAATATAATGTTTACTTGGTAATGTTTTAGTCAGTTAATCTCACAAGTGGTGTGACCATTCAGTTTGATATGTAAAAGCCTAAGGGATAAAATTTTGTCTCCAGAGTGCCAGTCATGAAAGAGACATGCAAATGTAATAGCAGAGTGTGTTTTATGTTCTAAAGGTACAAAAACATGGACATAATGTAACATTAAGCTACTGCTATATGAATGCAGGATTATCATGTTTGATACAGCTTACGTATGTAAATGTTTGCAGGAAAGAGGTGAAGAACCGCACTGTAACATCATGTATTTTAATGGCTGCTAATAAGATGTGTAGCTCTCAGCAATATAACATCCTCATCAATGAGAGCGACAACATATGATGCTGCTTTATGATACAGCAAAAACTGCCACTGGTGGGGAGCTGTATTAAATCTCCCCACTTTGTAAGCTATTCAGCAGGAAGGGTGTTAAGGTGACCTTTGAGTGATTTGTATAAACACTCCGGATCAAGGGCAATTGTTGTTTTACCGAGTTTAAAGAGTAAAGGTTGGGCCTGAGTTTCTTAAAATAAATATTCTACAGGTGACGGATAAAATAGTATGAATGATGTACTGAGTAGTTTCTTAAAACTAGTCATTATTCTTGCTTTTTAAAATTCTTGTTTCTTTTAAAGATTGTTTTGGGGGTTTTTGTTCCTCACATGGTAATTCCCCACCCTATTATGATGCCTAATTTAATATAACC
This sequence comes from Plotosus lineatus, assembly GCA_024760905.1. Taxonomy (NCBI): domain Eukaryota; kingdom Metazoa; phylum Chordata; class Actinopteri; order Siluriformes; family Plotosidae; genus Plotosus; species Plotosus lineatus. The sequence goes on along the minus strand of CM045734.1, from coordinate 33,913,653 downwards.
TTACTCGGGAATGTGGCAACTTATTGAACAACACCTGCAGAATGCGTAGCAGATTGTTCATATTTGGCAAATGTCTGGTCACAAGACTCT
>CM045734.1:33743563-33908563 GCA_024760905.1 Plotosus lineatus | reverse complement strand
ACTCTCAAATGACATGAAAACAAAGCTTGTTCAATGGTGCGCTTCAGTGGCAGGCCTTCAGTGGGACTTAATCCACCTCTTAATACCACCACTATCACATTGTGGCATTGCTGAGAGAGACATCTCATGTATTTTTGCTAGAAACTGAACATTACATCGACTTAATAATCATAAATAATGAAGTAAACGTAATAATCATAAACCTGACCTCCTTGACTTTCCAAGATGCAAGAGACTGTATTGTCAGTATGCTGAAATTTTGTACAAGGCACTCAGCTTTACAAAACAAGTTAAAAAGGTGCAAATGAGACAACAAACTGCAATTGACAATGTCGGGCAGAATATAAACAAACGAGTGATTCTGTACATTAAATTTTAAGTAAAAATATTTCATAGAAATGTAAACTCAAAACCCTTGAATACAAATTGAACATTGCAAATGGGATAAATAAAAAATTAAATAGTGGCAGCAAGGTGGATGAATCAGAATGTAAATGACCAAAGTGAATAAACTACAATGTGAATGTAAATGAGGTAAAGTGTGGCAGTAAAAAAAGTTTTTATGGAAAAAAAAAATTATGGATTCAATTACCTTTTTACTAAGAACTGCTGCCTGAGTGAGAGAGTGTGTGTGTGTGTTATTGTGTGTGTGAACAAGTCCGTATGCGTCAGTGGAGGAGGGTTTTGTGTGTGTGTGTGTGTGTGTGTGTGTGAGACTGCGAGGGGTTGGGGTGAACAGATGATGGCTTTCACCCCTCTGGGCTAAAAGTTGTTTGAGTCTGCTTGTGCTGGTCTTGATGCTTCTGTACCGCTTTGCCAGAGGAAAGTGGTACAAACAGTCCATTTCCCAGGTGTGTGGGATCTGTTGTGATGAGACTGGTCTTCTTCTGGACCTGGACAGCATATAATGTATCCAGGTCCAATAGACAGCAGCTCACGATCCCCTGTGTTGTTCTCACCACCCAGGCCAGGTCCTTTCCGTCTTTCGCAGTGCAACTGTTGTACTGAGACAGAATATTTTCAGTTGGAACGCTGTAGAAGTTCTTGAGCAGCTGAGAGGAGCTTTTTTTTTGTTCTGAAGGAAAAAAAGCCTTTGTTGGGCCAGGACAGGTCACATGAAATGAGGATTTCTCTTTACAGGCTCCATCACCTCTCCATGAATACAAATAGGAACCTGCTCTATTTTCCTGGCCCTCCAGTAGTCCGCTATAATCTCCTTGGTCTTGCTGGTGTTGAGAATGAGGTTATTAGTTGAGCACCAGTTTATCAGGTGCTGAATCTCCTGTCTGTAGTGGGTTTCATCATTGTTTGACATGAGGCCTACCACACTACCACAGGTATCGTCAGCAAACTTTACAAGCGTGTTTGTGGAGTGGATCGCAGAGCAGTCGTGTGTAAAGTAGCTGAAGAGAGCTAGGCTGAGCACACAGCTCTGTGGTGTTCCAGTGTACAGAATCATAGGTGGATATAGTGTTCACTATCCTCACCACCTGAAACCGGTTTCTGCGAAAGTCCTTGTTCCAGTAGCACAAAGTGGCTGACAGTCCCAAGTATTAGAGCTCCAATACAAACTGCTCTGGGAGAATAGTGTTGAAAGCTGATCTTCTTCTTCTTCTTCTTTTTCTTTCGGCTGTTCCCTTCAGGGGTCGCCACAGCAAATGATCTGCCTCCATCTCTCCCTATCCTCTGCATCTTCTACTCTTACTCCAACGACCTTCATGTCCACCTTCATGACATCCATAAATCTTCTCTTTGGTTGTTGAAAGCTGATCTGAAGTTCACAAATAGCATCCTGACATAGACGCTCGGGTGCTCCAGGTGAGTCACTGCTGTGTGGAGTGTTAGTGAGAAAGCATCTTCCAGTTCCTTGTAGGTAAACTGTAGGCTGTCCAGCCTTGCTGAATAGCATTCTTGATGTGATTAAGGAGTATCCTCACGAAGCTTTTAATGATTAACGGGTTCAGGACAGCCGGTCAATAGTCATCGATTCAGCTTTCGGCTGATTTTTTTGGGCACAGGCACAATGATGGAGGACTTGAGGCAGACGGTGACCATAGCAAACCACAAAATGTCCAAGAAATCTCCTGCCAGCTGGTCACCGCACGATTTAAGGGTCTGGCCTAACACCTTATCTGGTCCTGCTGATCTGTTTATCTTCTTCAGGGTTGAACACACTTGGTGCCCCTGCAGGACGAGGGCCAGCTGCTGCTTCTCCGGCAGGAGATGATGTACAGTATCCCTGCTGCTTGATGATTTGAAGTGTGCAAAGAAGCTGTTCAGGGTCTCAGGTAGAGTGAGGTCATTTTCAGTTCTTTCTGGGACCTTCTGTAAGCTAGTCTGTCACCTGCTCTGAAGGCTGCGTCCCAGGCTTTAAGCAGGGGCCACACTGTGCCATCCATCCTTGGCTTTTGGTTGGGAAAAGCTGTGATGGACTTTATGGGCAATGCAGCATCAGTGCAGAAATGGATATAGGACAGAGTCGCCAATGTGTCTTCCTCCAGGTCAGCACCCTGTTTAACTTCTCCCAGTCTGTATGCTCAATGCAGTCTTGTAGTGCTGAAGAAGCCTCCTCAGTCCAGATCTGCACGGTGGTGGCTTTAGTCCTGCAAATCAGAGCTACATATGCTGAGATCAGCTTCACTGTGATATGGTCTAATGTACCCAAGTGAGGAGTTGCAAGAGCTTTTGTGTGCTCCTGCGATGTTGCGATAAATCTGATAATGTCTCCTGATGATCGTGATGTTTCCTGATGATGATCTCTTTGTTTATTTTTTCTGGGAAAAAAAAGTTTCTAAGAGTGGATTTTTAAACATGTCTGATACCCAGTCCATTTATCATCCAATGGGAGCGTCCACGGGGGAGCGTCAGTCATTGTGGGTACAAAAAAAATTCTAATTTATGTCTTGTGTGCGAATCACTACAGACTATTCAGCTTATTTTGCTCTGACTAACCAATCAGAGCACACAAAAATGCTGCCGTTGTTATTGTGGTCCAGCTGGTAGGGGTGGGTATTGCCTAGATTTTATGTATTGCCATATATTGCAAGAATAATTTTTAAAAATTGAGCATGTTCTTGACAGTATTTATTTATTTCAAAAAGAGAAATCAACAACATTAAAAATGTTGTTTCGTCTCCTGGTACATCCTTTTGGATGATTGTTTCAGAAAACATCATCCGATCAGGAATGTTGTACCTTCTATCCAGAATAGATACTAAATCTCTGAATTCCGGGAAGTTTACAATAAGAGAAAGGACGTGAATCCTTAATGATGAATCTCACAATTTTGTCAGTAATTTCTTGTGCATGTGGTGAACCTTTCTTGTACCCCCCCCCCCCCCCTCCCCCCTCCCCCCCAAACCACCCGGTAAGGTCAAATGTTTTTGTTGAGGACACACTATGGTTTTGTTTAGACAGCATGACAAAAAATTTTGTCTGGTGTGGCCACATATGAGCGATCAGAGTCGATGTACTTCCTGAAAATTGGATGTCACCTTTGTATGTTAGTTCTTTGTATAGGTCTAAGGTGCGCGGAGCGGTAGGGTTTGGGAGAAGATGCCCCCTCCCACAGGGACATTTAAAAAAAATTCAATGTTGTAGATACCATTTGGCGACCATTTGCAGCATGTTATATGAAATATATAGTATAGAAACTGGACATAAAATTTAGCCTACAGTATACATGTAGTTGCCATGTGTCTGAGACCAACAGTTTTATGCACTAAGGCCAAACTAAACATCTAAAATATAAAGAAACAGAAGATAATTTGAAATACTAACAGCTTTTAATTACATTATACACAAATATTCAAGATACAATATTATTGTTAAAGCTTTACAACCCCACATGCATACATGGTCCATGCCAAACTTAAACTTTTCAAATCTGTACTTGAGTAGCAGTACACATAACTGCTGATGTAGTCAAACTTGTTAGCTACACAATTTGATATTAGTAAAAATAACATTAAAGTAGTACAACTACAAGATGTGCATGTAGTACTATTATACTGAATCAAGTATTGCTTAATGTTTCTATTATTAAAATTATGTACATTTGTTTTTAATAAATGTAATATTTAATAAGTTTTGAAATTCAGAAAATGCGAAACTACTAAGTCATTAAAAATTCTAAGTATCACGAAAAAATCTCATGAAAATTGAATGGAGGGACTGTGTCTCTCGGCTTTTCTGGGAACGCCTTGGTGTCCCCCCGGAAGAGCTGGAGGAAGTGGCTGGAGAAAGGGACGTGTGGACCTCTTTGCTTAGGTTGCTGCCCTTGCGGCCCGACCCCGGATTAAGTGGAAGAAAATGAGATGATGATGAAGAATAATTTTGAAACACCCCCCCCCCCCACCCGATGCACTGAAGCTGCTTGAACTGAAGTATGAAGTAGCAAGGGATCACTGTATTTTGCTGGACTGCCTTTAACGTTGATTAGTCTGTTTCAACAATTCACTCCCTACCTGTCACTCACCCAGCTACTTTGAAACTTTGGAACAGGAAAAAAAACATTGGCTATTCCCACTAATTTAATTGGAAGTAATGCTAATGCTTTCGTTGAAATAATAAAAAGGCGACCGCAGAGGTCCCGGCTTGTAATCCTGACACAATCATGTTTCCATACTCTTATCTACAGTCATTCAGTGTGTGAGAACCCGGTATAATAACAGCCATGCTGTGATTGGGCAGTGTGGATTGTCACGAAGGCCTTCAGACAATGCTTTTATACAGGATACAGAAATTCCTGCTAAAAACAAAAAAGAAGAAATTTACTGAGATTTTGAAATTTTTGCTTAAACATTTATTTTAAAATGAGCAAAAGAGGGAAGGTGTCCCATGAACCTGATCTCCAACAAGGCACACTAACCATGCATGTTTTTTTTTTGTTGTTTTTTTTTTTGCTAAGCGCAGCAGTAATATCTCTGTCAACTCTGGGGATTTATTAATGTTTGTGCAAAAGTTTAAACATCGGGTCTCTTCTCGGTTGGACATGCCTGAAATGCCACACCAGGGAGGCATTCGGGAGGCATTCTGACCAGATGCCCGAGCCACCTCAACTGGCCTCTCTCAATGCGAGGAGCAGTGGATCTACTCCGAGCTCCCCCCGGATGGTAGAGCTTCTCACCTTATCTCTAAGGGAGAGGTCTGCCACCCGACAAAGGAAGTTGATTTCAGCTGCTTGTATCCGCGATCTTGTTCTTTCGGTCACTACCCAAAGCTCGTGACCATAGGTGAGGGTTGGCATGTAGATCGACCGGTAAATTGAGAGCTTTGCCTTGCGGCTCAGCTCCTTCTTCACCACGACGGACATGCAGCGAGCTGTCTGTTGATCTTCCGCTCCATCTTTCCCTTACTCTTTAACAAGACCCCAAGATACTCAAACTCCTCCACTTGGGGCAGGACTTCATTCCCGACCCAGAGGGTGCATTCCACCCTTGTCCGACTGGAAACCATGACCTCGGACTTGACTGCAAATCGCTCCAATGAGAGCTGGAGGTCCCGGCTTGATGAAGCCAAAAGGACATCCTCCTCCACAAAAAGCAGAGACGAGATCTAATGGCCACCAAACCAGAACCCCTCAACGCTTTGGCTGCACCTAGAAATTCTGTCCATAAAAATTATGAACAGAATCGGTGACAAAAGGACAGCCTTTTGCTCCACCCATGTGTGATAGCCACGCCCCTCTCCAGCACCTACATGCATAGAGAGAGAGAGTTAGAGCCGCCAGAACCAGAGTGTCTCACAACACAGACCATAACACACTTAAATAAAAACCACAGTACAGTTAAAGCATAGGAACAATAAAGATAAGAATTTTTACCTTTGTGGTGGTGAGCAGTTGGCATACGTAAATAATGGAGAGGGAGAGGAGAGGAGGATCCCCTTCCATAACAGCTTCAGGTGAATCAGCCAAAGGTGTTTTTTCTCTTGCTTCTCACTTTGGCTTGGAGGACTCTTTTTCAGGATGTCCCTCTCTTTTCTTGAGGAACATTTCTAATGTGGCTTGTTTCTGCCTTCTTTACAAAACCTTACGGAAGAGGCTCACGACCTCGTTGATAAAGGTGTTCACAGCGCTGTTAGCTTTAGCTTTATCAGGGAGATACATCGTATCAACAACTTCCGGAAAGCGTGCATTTCTTCTCCCTCTCGGTCTTGTTTTTTCTCACTCGACTTCCGGATTTTGGTCGACTTCCAGGACAAAAAAAATCCCGTATTTTTTGGTAGAATTCCGATTAGTTCGACCTCTAAAGCGTTTGAACACCGAGGTACCACTGTATTGCCACATCATTATAATGTGTGTATGTTTGCTCTCTTTTGATGATTTATTCTTAACTATACATTCAGGAAATTCTGAAATCCTGGTACAGTACTATAAACCTGACAGCTGCATTTGACACAAATGTTCATTCTGCCTTCTTGGCATTCTTGGAAAAAATTTGCAGGAATGAACTTATTTTCCTCAGGCTAATTGAACATAAGACTCAGTTTACAGTTTTTGGGCACCCTGAACTCCTGGATACAGGTTCTCTTGGCTGTCCATCATTCAGTTCTCGCTCTTCTGACTCGTTACTTACTCCTACTCGTCCTCTCACTTGCTCATTTGCTGAACTGCCAATCTTACTACTGAATTGCAGAGAATGCAGCCTATTTCAGCTGGCACTCAGCTAAGGCGGTGTACATTCTAAACAGCTTGTCAGACCATCACAGGGCAAACACAGAGAACCTGGAAATTGGTGCCCATTTAACTCTACTGGTCATGCCAATTAAGTGTATGACTATGCATAGACCACTTATGCCCTACATTTGGAGAGAACATGACGTTTTTTTTCCAGGTTGTGGCAGAAGTAGGGAACTGTTTGCCCTAAACATTATGCTGCACTATGGACAAAAAGAAAAGAAATAAAATGAGACGGAAAATAAAGATTGATGGACAAAGCTATAAAAATAGTGAATAATAAAAACGTTCATGAAACCTATTACAACCATTTGCAAATGCTTAGAACTGTTTTGCAAACATTAACATGTCTGTGTAAAAAGAAAAACTGCTTGCAACCGTAAAAGCTGCTGTCGAGCTGTTTATAAATCGTTTATAAATCTGACAAAACCCTAAATTCACGACTTTCATCAGTGTTTGTGAGATGCCAGCTTTAGGGGAAACCAGACTGGTAAATGGGAATTTGTCAAGACTACAGTAAATCCAGAAGAAAATGCTGAGTAAATAAAAATATAAATATATTTTTTATATAGAAAAAGAAAAACGTTTAGATTGAACGTGTGATTAAATTAATTAAAAGACACAAATATATATTTTTTTGTAAATTATTATATGCTTTTATATCCCATGTACTTTCTACCATTAGCGATGTCATCAATACTTCTGGACCAGACTGTATGCAGGCATAATTTTCTTTGTTACAAAAACTTAATTTGGATTAAACAATCTGGTTAAGAAAACCAGGCCACATCCACATTACAATAATCTTTTTGTGCACAGGACCTTTCAGGAAACAAAAGTGAGAGAATTTATGCATGGGAGACAAAAATACTTCCTTATTCCTCGAGTAGGAATTGTGTGGATCCCATTTACTCAGGCTCTTCTACTCTGACACAGAGAGCCTGGGTTTGGCCATCTGCTAGTTTTAATAGGTCACCAACAGACACATTTTTTTCTTGAAGTGTGCTGGGTGCCTGGGGGACTGCTGAGACAATGACAGTGCTGTCAGTGTGCAGTGGCATGCTGGAAATGAATGTGCTCAACATGAGCAAGGAGCCAGAAGATAATGCCAGGGTCTGCAGGGAGAGGGGGAAAAAGAAGGAGTTGAGGAGCAATGAACATGTTTACAAAGTCAAGCAGTGCAAAAAAAAAAAAAAAACCCAACAACAAAAAAACCCATAAACAACAACAAAACCTAATAAACTGCTTCTGCTGATGATGCAGAACATACTCCCAGAAGAGGATTGTTACCTTTCTGATACATTGGATAGAAAACAAGTGTGTTCCTACTGAAAATATACCCCGCTGTACACTCTCGGGCGGTGGGGGGTCAAGCTCACAAGACAAATGCTCACAACCTTAATGAAAAAACAGACATTTGCTCACATCTTTATTTCTTTGTTCTAATAAATGCATAATACAAAAAGATCAGAATGTATTATAAAAGTTATTTATTCTTATAAATACATAACGATAAATTAACTCATCATACATTAGGGTTTCGGTTAAGGTTTAGGGTTAGGGTTAAAATTGAACAAAATTTTTTGTGTTGTGAGTAAATGTCTGTTTTTTCATTTAGGTTGTGAGCATTTAGCCTATGAGCATTTCTCTTGTGAGCAAATGTCCTAGAACCGCCAAGCTCATGCCACAAACGGCCATGTGGCTGCAGGTTTTTGTTTCAACCAAGCAGTAGCACACCTGACTTTGCTGGTTTAATAAAATGATTCTTATGATTCAATCTATGTGCTCTGTACTGAGACTGACCAATCAACTGCCTCAAGACTCCGATCAGTTGTTTAAAATGGGCCAAGTCAGGGATGCTGCTGCTTGGTTGAAACAAAAACCTGCAGCCACGTGGCCCTTTGTGGCATGAACTTGACACTTGTGCTCTCGAGGTAATGCTAATTAAAGCTATATTTGGAAGCAAAGCCTGGCCTGGATGTGCAATATGTCAAGCAGTATATTGAAATTCTCCAGGTTTATTGTCTTATCACCAAGTAGCCCAGTGCATCCACGGTAATTCAATCTTTAACATGAAATTTATAAACGTTGCAAAAAAGGATGCACTACTCACACATGTATTCACATACACAATTTAACATTTTATACAAAAAAATGACATTACTAAAAACTATAATACCAACCAGATCAGTTTATAATAAACGACACAGTAATCTGATTGGTCTGCTATCTCAGAATCATAAATCCTTTTTCCAAACAGATAATTCTTCACTGGAAATGGCAGACACACACTTGAGGTTTGAGGACACTGATCCTGAGATCCTAGAAATGTAACATAAACCATCTCAGAAAATACAAGGAAAGTTTCATTGTATGGCCTTAATTTTTATTATTTTTTATTAATACTAAGTACATTTCTGTCCAAACATTAATGTTTTAATGTGCTGTTTACTTTAGACTGTTTTGCACAGCTAGACACATTTTGTACATAAGAAATAAAAAGAGTTGAACAAATATCCAAAGAAAATTCACCTCCATAAATTGGCTAAATGGGTCTTATATCTCAGTTCAAGATGATCTAAACAACACATGTTTTCCCTCACAGGCAGTCTGAAATTTAATGAAAGCAATAAAACACAATTATTATTATTATTATTATTATTATCAGTTCAGTTCATTTTCTGTAACCGCTTAATCCTAATTAGAGTCACGGGGAGGATGGTGCCCATCCCAGCCGACTCACGGAGAGGGCAGAGTACACCCTGGACAGCTCGCCAGGCCATCGCAGGGCGGAAACACGCTAACGGCTTTGCAGCTACTCTTGTCGAAAGTCAGCAATGGCTCTTTTACATGAACCTCACACCATAGACAGTGAGAGACATGGCCGGCCTTTGATAACCCAGTTAGCTGCACTGAGGGAACAATGACAACCTTGTGGAGAATGGTACTTGAACCCCCAACCTTAGGATCAGCGATCCAGCGCCCTAAATCACTAGGCCACTGCTACCTTTGTTATTATTATATTTATTTATTTTATTTTACATAAAAACATTGAATAAGTTTGGAGAAATTTGGGAAACAGTCCATAAAACTTTCTCCAGCAGTGAAATCATGTAATGCTTACATAAAGTGAACCAGTGAGCCGGTTGAACTAAAGTCTTAAAAACTATATCTAAACAGCCTAAAAAGTTCATGGAAAAAGAAATAGAAGTGACTTGAAAATGACTGGAAAGTTCACAATCAACTGGTTTAAACTATGTAAAAGTGTACGACTTGTGATGATCATTTTGATCATAACAGAAAAATTCTGAGCTGTTCTGGAAACCCAAAAACAAGCATGGGTGGAGGGGAAGATTATCATGATATGACAGCCGAAAGAAGCTCTTCTCGATGCCATTTAGTTCAGAAAGCATATTCAGTCTGTTAAAAAAAACAATTAAATAATTTATATGCAATAGTTATAAATGAATGTTAATTCCAGTACAGTGGTGAATTCTCTATGCAACATCGCCACTATTGCATCTGATCAACAAGCTGACATCATCTTCCACTGTAATACTTAAAAAATGTAAAAATAAATAAATTGAAATTAAACGGTGTCCTTTTTTTGCCAAGATGCATTTTTAAAATCTAAAAAAGAGTGATGATTTCCCGAACACTTACAACATAACAATCTCTTACCCATAACTGAATAGCTGTGTGTTAGAGCTGTGATTTTCAGATTAGTCTTTCACAATAGTAATCCATTTAGTGATCTTTAAAGCCAAGCAACACTTTAACAGAATAAAAATTATTTTAGGGACCTGTGGAGGAATGAGCAAGAGGCATAATTATTACTGAAAGACGATTTATAGTGATCACCTACACACCTAAAGATTTGTGACTTTTGTTCTGTGTTATGTTTTTATTAATTATCTAAATCATTACAATAAAACTGATAATTGTTTTCTGTGAGGTGGAAAGCGAGACACTTGTTAATATGGTATGTAGTGCTTTTGCTGTTACCCACCCAATGTGTTTTCCACTAAGCAAGAATCATCACACACTTTGCTTTCAACACTCAAACTCCCTACATTTCCATACACGTTTCTCTTTAACTTATTTTACTCGTATATGGATTAACATCCATAGCTGTGGAAGGTCACTGGTGCCTTTCGTGGCAGTAACCCAAGAACCTGGTGGTGGACACCTTTGGTGAAGGGGGCCATCCAGCTGAAAAAGGAGGCCTATTGAGTCCTATTGGCCTGTGGGACTCCCAAGACAATAGACAGATACCAGCAGGATAAACGTGTTGCAGCCCAAGCTGTCGCCGAAGCCGAAGGGGAAAATTCAGTGAGGACCTGGAAAGCCACTATCAGTTGGCATCGAACAGGTTTTGGACCACATCCAATGCCTCAGGAGGAGAAAGGAGTTCTCCATAAATATTTGTTTACACTGGAAGTGGGGAGCTGCTCACCTTGACTCGGGATGTTGGGGGAGGTGGGAGGAATACTTTTGAGGACATTCCTAATGCTACCAACACATCCTCTGTGAAGGAGAAGACCCTGGGTCTGTGTATAACCGGGACCAGAGCTTGGTCTGTATTGGTAACAGGTCAAATTGGTTTCACCGAGACCTTCTGTTTCCATAAAAACAATTTACAGCAACAATACCATATTAACGCCTTTGTCACTGATTCTGTTCATAAATTTTGAGGAGAGAATTTCTAGGCATAGCCGTCTCGTTGAGAGGTTCTGATTTGGTGGCCATAGGATCTCATCTCTGCTATTTGTGGATGATATTGTCCTTTTGGCTTCAACAATTCAGGACCTCCAGCCAAGTGCAATGCCGCCGAGATGAGAATCAGCACCTGTAAGTGAAAGGCAAGGGTTCTCAACTGGAATGCTCCCTTTGGATCTAGAATGAGGTCCTGCCCCAAATGGAGGAGTTCAACTATCTCGGGGTCTTGTTCACGAGTGAAGAAAGGATGGAGAATGAGATAAACAGGCGGATCCCTGCAGCGTCTGCGGTAAAACGGAGCTTGTACCTGTCCGTCATACTAAAGAAGTGGCTGAGCTGCAAAGCAAAGCTCTCAATTTACCAGTTGATCTAAAATCCAACCATCACCTATAATCACGAGCTTTGGGTATTGACAGAAAGAACAAGATCACGGATACAAGTGGTTGAAATGAGCTTCCTTTTCCGGGTGTCAGGGCTCTCCCATAGAGATAAAGTAAGAGGCTCAGCCATCCGAGAGGAGCTTGGAGTAGAACCACTCCTCCTTTGCATTGAGCCCTCGGGGTTGACCCAGAACACGCTGGAGGGATTATGTCTCTCGGTTGGTCTGGTAACCCCTTGGTGTCCTTCGAGAAGAGCTGGAAGAAATGGCTGAGGAGAGGGACGTCTGGACCTCACTGCTTAGGCTGCTGCCTCCGTGAACCGACCCCGGATTAACATTCTTTACTTGCCCCAGAATTTATTACATACAACATGTTCAGTTTCTTTGTGCAGGATTGTATGAGTACATTCTGTAGCTTACACATTTGTAGTGACTGCCACTTAGTGGAGAATATCTAAAAATGCAAGTTTTATTTAATACTTTCCAAATCATATGTAGTATGGCTTTAATTAATTTTCATTTCACTGAAATATTTTTGTTCATAGCCATTTATTCCACAACCAGACAGAGCTGTTGATTTAATTTATCAATAAAAGAATGGTTGTGAATTATTAAGTGTGTAAAAAGGAGACACCCCTTTGATGTTCAACAACAAAATTAAATACACAGAAAACATTAATTCATTCATTTTCTAGGCAGTTTAGTCCTCGTTAGAGCCGCAGGGAGGCTGGCGCCCATCTCAGCTGACTCTGGGCGAGGGTGAAGTACACCCTGGACAGCCCGCTAGGCCATCACAGGGCCAACGCACACACAACCATTCACATTTCCACCAAAGGGAAATTTGGAATAGTCAATTTGCCTGCTGTGCATGTTTTCAGACAGTGGAAGAAAACTGGAGTACTACCTGGAGAAAACCTACACAAGCACAGGGAGAATTTTTTAATCAAGGTACAGTATACTCTTCTTCTGAACAGTGTCTGGAACAACTTTTCCTCAGAATTTTAGAGATAAATGCTCTATAACCAGCATGTATAACCTTTGCTGCCTTCCCTCTTTAAATAAGGGCAATAATTGGCACCTACTTCTCAAAGCATGAATGAAATCATTAACTGAACTCCACACTGCTATCATTTTAAACACCCCTTTCAATTACATAGAATCAGCAGCATGCATGTCATGACTGTTGAGTCTGTTGGATTCTATTCCTCTACTACACCTGCTAGTAAATTATTTTGCATGTAGAAATATCAATTCTCCCCAAAACAGTGATTGATCAGGTTATTGATATCTGACTGATATTATACTCAACATAACAGATTCAAACTCTATCAAAAGGTTGAATTAGGCCCTGTCCTAAGAGTGTGATATACAACCAACCATAAGAATAATATTCAACTCAACAGTATCAATCTTATCACAAAATTTGAGTTTTTATATATTACATCAGATAACCCTGAACTGTTATTTAGATTAGTGTACATTTACTGCAATTGAAATAGTTTTCTTTTTCCTGTGCAGGTTTCACAGCATTCTGAAAAATGGTCAGACAACTTATTAAAAGCAATATAGCAGATTTCTAATTGTATTTTTCAACGAACCAATTTCCTGAATTTGCATCTAAGGCTTTGAAAAGATATTCAACAGTGGCTGAGATTTACTTTGAACCAGTCCCCTTCCGAACAGGGTAATACTATCCAGAATTTAAGTACATTTTGAATTAAAACACACTAAAGAGTCAGATGAGGGAATAAAATATCTAATCATGTTAGCAGAATTTAAAAAGACCTTTCTGAATTGCAGTAGTGGAATTTAAAATGCACGAATGCAAATTAGGCTATTGGGAACAGACAAATGAGGACAATTGCATGCCAACTGTGATCAGCTCGTGATCATAAAAGGTGGCATACAATGTACAGTAGGTACAAATTTAAGATCCAGCGTATGATCATGTTGATGAGTAGAGCAATTTACAGCTAGAATTGTTTTAAAGGGGTCTTGCATTTATTAAAGCCACACTCTGTAATAAGCAGCATCATGTACTCTAAAGGACATAATTTGCAGCAATTTATACTCATTTTCACTCAGCACAGGACCATTTGGAGTGGTAGAATTCTGTTTGTGAATAATATTCTAATACCAGAAGAATCCAGGGGTATTCTGGCTTATCATGGTGCTGGAAAAGATAATATTTGCATATTTTATTCAATTATTTTATTTTATTTGGTGAACATCCACAAATAAGCACACAGTTGATCAAGACCAAATTTCTCTAGCTCTAACCAAAAGGCTCGCTTCCTTCCCTCATTTTCAAGGTCACTCCTTATGAATGAAACACTGGGGAAGACATCAAAGTTGACTGGGTAGCAATTGAGCAAATTTAAAATCAAGAGTCAAAAGTTGTACAAAAATGAATAGTTAAGCAATTTGTAGTGCAGCATAGATCTTCTTTTCCTTTCGGCTGTTCCCTTCAGGGGTCGCCACAGCAAATCATCTGCCTCCATCTCACCCTGTCCTCTGCATCATCTTCTCTTATGCCAACTACCTTCATGTCCTCCTTCACCACATCCATAAATCTCCTCTCTGGTCTTCCTCTAGGCCTTCTTTCTGGTAGTTCCAACCTCAGCATCCTACTACCAATATATTCACCATCCCTCCTCTGTACATGTCCAAACCATCTCAATCTATAGCCTTTCTGACTTTGTCTCGAAAACATCTTACATGTGCTGTCCCTCTGATGTACTCATTGCCGATCCTATCCATCCTCGTTACTCTCAAAGAGAACCTCAACATTTTCATCTCCAGCTCTGCCTCCTGTCTTTTCCTCAGTGCCACTGTTTCTAATACCCCCATTTCACTGGAGCGTGAAATGCAAGGATCATGGTGGAAAGGCGCGGAATGCACTCTACGGAGGAGCTTCAGCATTTTTACACGGAAAATGGGTCAAAAATGGAAAATTGCACCTTCGGAACACCTTCAAAATGGTCACGGAGTGTGCGGAAAGGAGATGGAAAGACTGCGGTACAATGTCGTAATACATACATAAGAGCGCTCGGATCACCTTTGGAACCAGTGTGGACAGCAAAGGAAGACCTTCGGATAATTCACGGAATGTTCACGGAAAGGACGGAACATTTGCAGAACGACCGCGGTACTACTCCTTTTTAGAAGGAAGACCCAAGGAATGACCTCGGAACAAGCGGAATGAAGGTGGAATGTTCACGTTCAACATGGAATGACTGAGAAATGACTGAGGAATGACTGAGGAATACCAAGCATAACCACGTTTCAACGAGGAAAAATCGGCAAAGATCAAAGAATTTGCTCCTGATTCCATCTATAAATATGCGGTATGATCAAGGAAGCTCATTCTCTCATTCTAACTATATGTTTATAATGTACAATAAAGTTAAAATTTAACATTATGTTTGTAATTTTCCATATGTTTCTAATATGCAATATGTTTATAATTTACAATTAATTTAAAATTTAACATATGTTAATATGTTTAATATCAATAATGTCAATATGTTTCTTTTATTTGCACCTCAATAAATCATTCCAGACTAAAAACCATGTACACAAGTCCAAACGACAGTGATTATAACTTTAAAATTTTATTACATGAACAGGAAAACATAAAAACATAAAAAATGAACTGGAGTAATTTCATATTTATAGTGGAAGTGACTTCCTTGAGTGTTCCGCAAGGCTTCCGTGTTATCCACAACCATCCTGAAAACATTCCGCATGTATTCCGAAAACCTTCCGTGAGTATTCCGTGGGGATTCTGTGGCCGCTTTTGACCACTCGGCAGAAGGAGGAATGCTTGCGAAACGTTCATGGAAGACTTGTGGGATAAAAGAAATGATCACGGAACGTTTGCAGAAAGGATGGAACGTTTGCGAAAGGACTGCGGAACATTAGGGAAACACTGTTGGAAAATTTTACAATGAACGTGCTTTTGAACATGTTCAAAATTTTGACCTGACGGTAGAGGAATACCTTCGATATCGTATGGAAGGACACCGAAGATGACGGAATGACTGAGGAACGTTGGAGGATGACTACGGTTTTGCTTCTACGAGTCTGCCGCACAGTGAAATGGGGGTATAAACCATGCAACATTGCTGGCCTCATCACTATCTTGTACACTCTTCCTTTCATTCTTGCCGATACTTTCCTATCACACTTCACACCAGACACTTTTCTCCTACCATTCTAACCTGCCCTGCCTGTACATGCTTCTACACCTCTTTTGCGCACTCTCCAGTAGTGTAGCATAGATGAATTAACGAAATTAGCACATCTTAATGTGACAGAGAGCAGACCCTGACAGCAAGCTGAGACAAACTCCAATGCCATCATGGTAACCTCACATGGTCAGTGAAGTCAATAACACTCTTGAGTAGGTTTATACTTCAGTGGCCACATAATCCAGGTGAAAATTTTCACTAACTGGGTGATTGCAGTCCTTAGAAGCTAATTTTCCTCACATGACCCTTTATTATAAAATTTATTTCTGCTTTATTTAATAATACTTGATTGTCTATTAGTTTTAATTTTCATCATGGTTTTTGATAAACGTAACATTACTCAAACACAATTGTGTGCTCTTGAATGATAGTAAATTTTGTTTAAAGCTAAGGTCATATTTCTGGTAAGAAAATACTGGTGAATGCCAGACTATATAAATAGAATTTAAGAACAATATTCATACTGTATATTTAAAGAAAACTTCATGCAAAGATTTTCAGCTTCCTTACATTGTGTCAGTGCAAAATGAATATAATTTATACTACTACTACTACTACTACTAAAAATAATATGGCAGTGGTGGCCCGGTGGTAGGGTGCTAGATTACTGAGCCCAAGGTCCGGGGTTCAAGCTCCACTATCAATGAGTTGTCATTGCTGTCCCCACTGTGCAGCAAACTGGGCTTTCACAGGCCAGCCATGTCTCTCACTGTCTGTGGTTTGAGGCATTTAAAAGAACCATTGCTAACTTTCGTCAAGAGTAGGCTGAATAGCCATCACTGTGTTTCAGTATGAAAAACTGTATGGTGAGCTGGCTATCTAGGGTGCACTCTGCGTTCGAATAGAGTTGGCTAAGATTGGCGCCTAATTAGGATTAAACAGTTCAGAAAATGAATGAATGAATAAGAAGAAGACCAACATGCACAAACATTTACATAAATTCAGTGTGTTCTTTTCATATTTGTTGTGATTTAATGGGGAATATTTTACAGTATAAACAATGTACTGCACAGGATTTATAAGTGTATTTACTGTATGTGTTGCACTTTATAAATGTTGTATGTTATTATATAGTCAGGGTGCGGCTAGCATTGAGCACCCATAGTATATTAGCTCAGGATAGTTGAGCGTGTTGGGTTGTACACGCCCAAAAACTCCTATCTCATAGCTGTAGTAGGATCAACTCGTCATAGACGAGTATAGTGCAAAACATGAACAAACAAAACAACAAATTAAAATGAACAAAGAAACAATTTGACTCTGAGAACTCCGCGACGTTGTCCTCTAGGCAGCGCCATCTTGGAGGCATCACTCCAAGACGTCACTCCAAGTTCAATGTAAAAGGACATGAAGTGTAATAAAGTTTATCCTTTTGGTATTGTTTGTTAAACATGCTATCGAACATAAAATCTCACGCACAAACATTCTAAACATTAACTTAGGTACTGTACTCGAATAATAATTGAAAAAGACTTTAATAGTAGTGCTTTACAACAGTATATGCTGTATAATGTTTGCATTTTATCATCAATAAATGTAACAGTAAAAATTTAAACGTTTTTCTTAATCCTTAATACATTTTACTACATTAATACTGTATTAATGAGTAAGACTGTCTATAGAATGTGTTTAAGAAGCATATTTTAGTGCATGTCATAGATACACAGTATTTTATTTCCGTTTGCTCATTCGCACATGTAATATGATACATGGGGTTTTACTTCCGGGTACAGAACTCGCGGATTATCTTCATTCACGGGTGGGGCTGGAACCAAACCCCTGTGAATACCAAGGGCCTACTGCACACCATAAAGCACAATCCTTCACATTAAAAAGAAGTGCCATTCGAAAGTTAAACTACCTGTTATGGTAAATGTTTCAGAAAGACACAGATGAATTCTTATGTGTCATGCTACTGGTCGGAGAAGGAGACTCAACGAATCACAACACGCTTTTCATTCACTTAAAAATTGATTGGCTGTTGGGATTACATTGTCTTACTTGGATGGCAGGGGCCGCAGGCATCTGCTTGCTCTATCTCTCTCTCTCCCTCTCTCTCTCTCTCTCTCTCTCTCTCTCTATCGCTCTCTCTCGCTCTTCCAACTTGCATTTGATTTACTGCATCATGCATATCACTGAACAGCGTTCTGCTCATAATATCTTTCTGCTTTGTGATATCTTGTGCTTTATTTCAAGCCATACAATGCTAGCAAATGCCCTGAAACTTCTAATCCTTCATTATATATGCATTTTTATGTTTTCAAATGTTTTATTTATGTTTAAATACATTTAAAAAGTGTTTTAAAAGAGTGTGTTTCAGGAGTATGTTTAGGTGTCATCATCATCATCATCATAATCATCATCATCCACTTGATCCAGAATCGGGGTCGCGGGGGTAGTAACCTAAGCAAAGAAGTCCAGAGATCCCTCTCTTCCGCCACTTCCAGGGGGGGCACCAAGGCGTTCCCAGACAAGCCGAGAGACATAATCCCTCCAGCGTGTGCTAGGTTGACTCCGGGGTCTCTTCCCGGTTGGACATGTCTGAAACATCACACCAGGGGGCGTTCGGGGGGCATTCTGACTAGATGCCCAAGCCACCTCAACTGGCCCCTCTCAATGTGGAGGAGCAGCGGATCTACTTCGAGCTCTCCCCAGTTGGTAGAGCTTCTCACCTTATCTCTAAAGTGCAGTACCTCTGGATTGGCAAACTGGGGTGGTAGTCCCCCTTTTTAAAAAAAATGGAAAGATGGAGCGGGAGATCGACAGATAGATCGCTACAGCCTCTGTTGTTAAGCAGAGCCTGTACTGGTCTGTTGTGGTGAAGAAGAAGTTGAGCCGCTAGGCGAAGCTCTCAATTAACCAGTCAATCGATGTTCTAACCCTTACCTATGGTCACGAGCTTTGGGTAGTGACCAAAAGAACAAGGTCGCGGACACAAGCGGCAGAAATGAGCTTCCTTCGTTGGGTGGCGGGGCTCTCCCTTAGATGTTTAGTTATTACACTATAATAAATATTTATTACTGTATGTGTATTTATTCCATTATATATGCATGTTCATGCTTACAAATATTTTATTTGTATTTAATTATGTTTTAAAAGTGTTTAAAAAAACTGGGGCAGCAGTGGCCCGGTATTGGATTACTGATCCCAAGGCTTTTCAAGCTCTACTGTCTACTGCTTGTCACTGCCGCCCACCCAAACCCCCCAGTGCAGCTAACTGAGTTATCAAAGGCCGGCCATGAATCATCAAGAGCAAGCTGCATATATTCATTAGCGTGTTTCTGACCTGTGATGGCCTGGCGAGCTGTCCAGGGTGTACTGTGCCCCCACCCAGAGTCGGTTCAGATTTGCGCCAGCCTCCCCTCGACTCTCATTAGGAGTAAGCTGCTTAGAAAAAGAATGATTGAATGAATGAAAGTGTTTAAAAGTGTTCTTAAAGAGTGTTGGAGAAGTGTTTAGGTCATAAACTATACAAAAAATTTTGGATTCTGAAACATAAGCCCTGTGATAAATGAAGGCCAACTGTACTGCATTAATGATAGGACTTCTCATGATTAGTTTTTGTTTCCTGGGACCTTGTGCCTTTTTACTTTTGTCTGTCCCCTTTGGCTTTCCATGCAGTCATTATTACGTTCACCTGTGTCTCTTTACCTACATTAGTAGCCTGTCTATTTAAACCCAGCATTTCACCACAGCTTCTGCTGTATCATGCCAGAGTGTTCTGAGAAGTTTTTCAGCGTTTTCTGTTTTGGAATGTGATTTAAGCACTCATCTGTTCTAGAGGATTGTACTGCAGCTGAATGCTGAAAAAAAACAACAACAACAAAAAAAATCACTGTCCATAAATATTTGAACATGTGTGCAGTTAGACATGGAATTATACTTGTAAATGTAGTAAACACTCTTTAAGACTGTCCAAAAGTCATTTAGATTTATATATTTGCAATCCAAATGCCTGAAAAAAAGCCTATCCCTATTCCACCCAACAGTGCTAATCTCTTCTCCTGTGCCACTGCCTGGCTTTCATTCCTACTGGGGTCAGGCAGGATGAGGCCACAGCAATTTTTAGCTGGTGCAATAATAATCCGAGCTCTATCAGAACAGAGCAGGATATAAAAGTGATTATAAAGTCTTCACCGGGGACCGCTGTCAGATGCTTTTTTCATAATGTTATAACTGTAATAAATGTGACATAAATCCTTTGATGTATTTCATCCTTTGGGTCATGACTAACAGTAGAATCTCAGAAGCTGAACTTTTTAAGGCATAAATGTAGGAGGAATTAAAATGTCTGGATAGTAGAGCATATTCATGGGCTACAGGAAGCTTGTAAAATGCAACAAGTTCTTAAGTTCTTTTTTGATAGCTCAGGCTGATGAAAATCATCATGTGAGTCAGTACCTGAAAATATTCTACCCAAATCTTCAAGACGGAGAGATACTTTTGATGGCAGAGCAACAACACAAAAAAGGAGGACAGTAGTAAATTAATATAATCTAGTGACTTTTAATTTAGTGTAAAAAGGTTCTTTCAACTCACAGCTTTCATGTGCACCGTAACCCAAAAAAACATTGGATGTTTCAAATGTAAATTAAAAAGTATACAGATAATCAAATTAATAACTGCACACATAAAATGTTCCCTTGGTGCAGCTAACTGGGTTATTGAAGGCCAGCCATGTCTTTAACTATCTATGGTGAGAGGCATGTAAAAGAACCATTGCTGACTTTCAACAAGAGTAGGTTACATAGCCGTCAGTGTGTTTTTGCCCTGCGATGGTCTGGCGAGCTGTCCAGGATGTACTCTGCACTCGCCCGGAGTTGGCTAGGATGAGTGCCAGAATGGGTGCCGGTTACAGAAAATGAATGAACATAAAATTTCAACACCTTGAACTTGGAACCCTTGCAGGGCTGTTGGGGTAGACAAACTAGAGTTTTCGAGAAGGCCCTGGACTGATCTGGAGAACAATAGCACCACATTTGCTGCAAATTGCAGTGAATGATGCAATGTTGGGATACCACCTAAATTGGACACCACTAAATTGTTGTCAGAGACAAAATGTCTGTAACAATTTATGCTGGTGCCATCCGGTGCTAGCAAACTGCAAACTGATGTGATGGGGCAGAGCAATGTGTGCAGTTGATAGAAATTACAATAAGCCAGTCTCATCTGACCCAAAGCCAATTTTCAGACCAAAATTATCTGCTTACTAGCCTCAAAATAGCCCAGAGAAAGTGCACTCAAGTTCCAGTAGAAATGCTAAAATGGCCTTGGTCTTTTGCTTAATAGTGGGAAAGTAGCTACTGAAACCCACTGCTGTAATAAATTAATAAAGAAAACTAAGCGCTTTCATTTCTGATTGAAATGGTAGTCCTTAACCCAATCCCACAATTTTGGTAATTTCCTTAGTTGTGTTCCTATTTGATGCAGGCCAATAATGTAATTCTTATAATACACAGGATCAACATCTCCGAAACATATACTAGTAGTATCTACACTATACCTGTCCATCCTTTATAAATGAAACACAGAATTGAAGGAAGCTGTCATTTATTTTTCCCATATTAATTCCTAGAAGCAGTACATTTTCTTGGCCCTATAATGCTCTGGCAAACTGTTCAAAGTGTACCCTGCTTTTGTCCGGAGATGGCTGGGATGAGCTCTAGGCTCCCCACAACACTAATAAAGAATTAACCAGCTCAGAAAATGACCATTTCAACATCTGAAAGCCAGATCTAAAATCTGCTTGTGCCGGTGTCCATTCCTGGGTAATTACTCACAAAGCTGGTCATATACTAGACGATATATCGCCGACTTGGGCCTATAAAGCATGTGTGGGTAATTTTGTTTATGTCTGATTGTCTCTGATTTGGTTGTATGCACTCAATATTTTAGGTATTGACACCCAACCTATTCTGTTCAGGAAAGCCTGAAAACATAATCCTAAGTGCTCTATTGTTACACTAGTAACAACTGTTCATGAGCACTTGACCATCTGACTCATGTACAGTTTCTTCCCAAAGTTGATCTCTCAAAGATGAAAACACAATTGTACAGTCTTTGTCTGCAGTTGAGCTACAATTTCCCTTCAGAAGAACCAAGTGGCTCAAACAGGTTCTCGTCAAGGCGATAGAGAGAGAACACGAGTCACTTGCATAGAGCACTAACATGAACCTCATAATCATTCTCTCGTGGGTAAATGATCCCAAATCCCACAGCCACACTCCAAAATCTAGTGGACAGCCTTCCAAGAAGAGAGAAATTGATATACAATAGAAAAGAACAGCATCAATATCATTCATTCATATTCGGAACAGTCTAATCCTATTAGGGTTGCAGGAAGGCTGGTGCCCATTCTCAGCCAACGCTGGGTGAGGGCAGAAAGTGCCCTGGACAATGCGCCAGGCCATCGCAGGACAGAAACACGCTGACGACTATGCAGCCTACTCTTGACGAAAGTCAGCAACAGCCTTTGATAATTCAGGTAAGCTGCATTGCATCCTGATCTGAGATTGATTATTTCTTTCTCTAAGCTCTACAATGTCCAGCATAGTTGTTATATTTTTCACCTCAACTAAATTTGATCTGATATAAAAAAAGAGTGAAAATATAAAATTATATCAGTATTTTTCCTGGAAAGATTGCAAATAGTCGCCTCTCTGCTGGTACAGAGGTCAAACAGATCGAAATCACGGGTTGTTAGATCACCCTGCACATGATCAATGTGTTTTCTGTGTTGCAGTGTTCAGCAAAGGGCAATTCATAAATCATTTTCTAGCACAAGCCAAAATGCATATCCACTGCACACAAATAAATAAAAGTTTATAGAAATACATAATACATATTATATACATACAGTACAATATATATTACACACACACACACATATGTATATGTATATATATATATATATATATATATATATATATATATATATATATATATATATATATAATATTTATAGATGTGTGTGTGTGTGTGTGTGTGAGAGACGTGTGGAAGGCACTGTTGTTTTTATTTCCTGTGTCTTACAAAACAATCAAACTGCAATTCTGCCAAAAGTAATGTTATTGTTTCCTTGCAGGAGAGCAAACATCGATCTGGTTTAGTAAATCAGGAGAATCCATCATCGCTAAATTCAGAGAAGTATCAGAAGTACAGTAATTTGTTATAGTAATCCGATTTCACTGAAATTCTCCCAGCGGAGTAAAACATAATTTTGAAAATGAGTAGACATGGTTCACTAGAATCAACCACTTATGTGAAGTGACTGAACTCTCTCTCTCTCTCTCTCTCTCTCTCTCTCTCTCTCTCTCTCTCTCCCTCCCTCTCTCTCTCTGTGTTTGTATGATATAGATGCTTATAGTCATTGCTGCTTGTCCTTTTGTTGTCACCTTCTTGTATTGGAGCAGTCATGCCAGCACACATCACGGTCGCCATTGAGGTGAGATTGAGATGAATGGTGTCTGTGCGTTTGTACCATTAAATTTTCATAAGGGATGTGTTATCAGTCTATATCAGAAGGCATTATACATTCAGCATGAGTTGTGTATCTCCAAAAATATTCTTAAGATAATTCAAGAAAAATCATAGTGAATGTCATCAAGATCTGAACATATCCAAAAAATGGCCGAAGCTTGTTTTATGCTGCCCCTCAAAATTAAACACACTGCATACAACAGAAATAGATAACACATTGACATTCAAGTGACCAAGCTATTTCAGAGACTAATATGACCGAGCGGGGTCATTTTTGACCCAGTTGACTTTATATAGGAATACTGTATTTCTATACAAATGATTGTTTTAGGGTTCTTCATACTTTCACTCTTATGTAATAAGGTATGGAATTTGATATATTTTTACAAAAAAAGCGGCTAAAAACACACAATGATAAAACAATATTATATTTATTTAGACAACCCTTGTCTGTTACATCTTGTAATATGCATGTTACCTTTTATTTCTTTGCATGTTTTCCATCAAAAATTAAAACAAATCATAAAAAATAAAGTTACTTTGCATACAATATGTATTTCAATGTGGTATGACAATTTAGATATGGTAATAGAAATAATAATTCTATGGCTGAACTACCTGAAACATGTAGCTGTCAAAATGAAGCACCATCAATACCATCTGAAGCCATAATGTCAAAAATCTCATAGATCTTCCAGGGGTCATAAATGACCCCGCACAGGTTTGGATTATACTTGGCACATGGATTGGCTAATCTTTACAAAATTCTATGAACAAATGCAAGACAAATAGATTGACAAATTCTTGGTAGGAAACTTTTTTTCTGATTAAAATTAGAAAAATGACGTCCGAGTATATGTGCCCGGGGTCATATATGACCTCACTTGGTTGCATGAAGGTGAAGAAACACACTGTAGAGAAAACAACAAAGCCAGTGAAAGATCAGATGATTAGATGAAAGATAAGATGATTGTACTCCTAAAATCAACTTCACTACTTTTAAGTAATAAGTGAAATAAAATGTAACTTTATATAATGAGTCCGGTGGCATAACGGTTAAGGTGCTGCTCATGATCAGGAGGTCATGGGTTCAAATCCCTGTTAGACTGACAGTATGCTAAGAACCCTGTGCAAACTCTTAACCACAGGTTAACCACTCTGTTTACCCAGCGGTATAAATATGTATCTGTAAAAATATTCAGAAGATAACCTTCGAGGGACTCTCCGAGTTACTTCACACCACAGAAACCTGGGATAAGCGCTGGACTGATGAGCCAGTAGTAAAAGCCCAAACAGTACCTTACCATTATACCACTGTAGTAATTGCATGATTCAGATACTATTGCAGATTTTCTTCTCTTCCCTTCAGATTTTTCCCTTTTTTCAGGAGTTTCCACAGCGAATCATCTGATTCGCACATTTGATTTTGCAGAGGTTTTTACGTCGGGTGCCCTTCTTGACACAACCCTTTAGCAAGGGACAGAAACACGCTGACGACTTTGCAGCTACTCTTTACGAAAGTCAGCAATGGTTCTTTTACATGAACCTCTCACCATAGACAGTGACAGACATGGCCCACCTTTGATAACCCAGTTAGCTGCACTGGGGGAGACAGTGACAACCTTGTGGAGAGTGGAACTCGAACTCACAACCTTAGGATTAGCGATCCAGTACCCTTTACAAGAGATCTTTATTGTCAACTGTTACAAGAACAGTGAAAATCAGTTTTTAAAAGCTCTTTGTTTAGCAGCAATAATGAAAAGAAAAACAAGTGTTCAAAAGACAACTAAGGAACTATAGTAAACTATACATGTGCATATACCTACAGATATATACATACATACATATATATATATATATATATATATATATATATATATATATATATATATATATATATATATATATATATATACATACACACACACACACACACACACATGCCTATATCCTATATACACGTATATATCTATTCACATATTCATCATACACTGTATCTGCCATTAACTTAGCCTCAGGTTTTACTGATTGTAGACATGTTCTCAGGCTTGGAGAGTAACAAAATACACGTAATGCATTACATACCGGTAATTATCTATTTATTCATTCTGACTTAATCCTAATTAGATTATATAAACACATTTGTCTCTATATCCTATTTACACTCAAATTTCTCAATACACACATAAGTTCACTCAGCATAATTTATAATTCTCAGATCCATTTGACCAATAGTCTAAAAACTGACATACATAATTGCAATAAGGATTGCATTCATCTGGTGTGTTTGATCTACCACGGATTTTCTTCTGAAGATACTGTTCATGAGTGTCTTACTTACCCAGCTTCAGACATTTCGGTATTAATGTCAACCTGCCAGAACATGCAGCACAGAAAATTGGATCACAAGGGACCTCGATACAGAAAGGTCTTTGTGACTTCATTGGCTTTGATAATGAAAAGACAGCTGCTATTTTTCAGTGATGTGTTCTTAATGATGGGGGGGTTTCACAGAGACATTTTCATTTGCATGTATGACATTTGGCAGATATCTTTTTTCAATGTGACTTACATTTGTGATTTTTTTATGAGTATGAGCCTTGCTTTAGGGCCCAACAGTTTCTGCTTGTTGGTACTGAGCAGCTTGGTGGTACTGGGGAAAAAGAAACATTACTGTTGTGCGCCGTATGCACACACACACATACACACACACACACACACACACACACACACACACACACACACACACACACACACACATGTATATGTATATATATTATCATAAACTGTGTATACCATATATTCTCTCAAAATGGCTTATCATTTATTTATCTTTAGTAACTGTTTTAGTCTGGTCAGAATTTATGTGCAGCTCATCTTAGGAACACTATGTGTGAGTCATGAATGCACACTAGATGAGGGAAAGAATAAAAGGGGAATCTAGAAGGTATTTCTAATATTCATTATTGCAATCATTTTCTCATAATGCAAAAGCTATTAAGACATTGCTATCTAAATGTATTCTCTTTGTAAAATGCTATTTTGAGTTTGATTTGTTAAGAGTTTATCAATAATGCTATTCTCGACTCTTCAATTGTTAACAAGTGCTTCATGATGTTTACATCATCGATTCAGATACTTTCGACCATGGAATCACCTTCAGTTATCGACCAATTTACCTGTACAAAATAAATAAATATATTTAATCATTGATGACATTAGGACATATTTATTTTATGAACACAATGCTAATTCTATTAGACTCATGTCTATAGTGATATTAATTCATAAATAAGATATGTATCTATTAAAAGGCAGGGAAAAAATGGTTGTTGTATTGAGCGGTTTTGTGATGTATCATGGACCACAGTAAATGGGGAATGAGCCATGGTAACAACAGCTAAAAAACTTTGAAGAACTCTTAACTATATAAAATTAGGAGGGAGGAGATAAGTATATAATAGCTATGCAGCACCAGATCTCCAAACTGAGAATCTTAAATGTTTAAAAATGCTAAAAATAGCAAACCAGTAGCTTTTTATTCCTTTGATAAATAACACAAATGTTGAACACAAGTTGATTGAGTTGAAGATCTACAGTTTTTCACTATGCTTTGTGCACGGCCCTCCATAATTATTGGCACCCCTTGTTAAGATGTGTCAAATGAAAATTGTAGAAAAATATAACCATTGACTCAAATGAATTTTAAGAGTCAGGAAATCCCTTACTAAGAAATACTGTAATCATTTTTCATAAAATCACCTGTTCCACAAATATATATACAGTGGTATACCTTACAGTGGTGTACCTTACGAAATTAACCTGTTCCAGAAGTGGTTTCGTAACCTGATTTTTTCGTAAGTTGAGCCGCATTTCACATGTAAAAGGCATCATTCGTTCCAAGGCCCCCAATACTACCCCCTTTAAAAATGATAAAAGTATACCTTTTAAGGCCTTTTGCTTCAATATTGTACCGATGGTAGACAGGTTTGGCCATATTCCTTTGCGATATCACTCAACCGCATAAGCCCACTTCTTCTTTTCACTTGCACCAGGAATCACTTTCACTGAGAATCACACGTGCGTGTGTTGACATGCCTTCTTAGCAGAATCTTACAAATGTTCATGCACGGTTAAAAGCCGGAGACAAAAATAAAGTTGCAATGAGCACACTCGAAAAACTCACAAAACAACAGTAACTCTGTCCTTTACACGAAAAGCATCATGGGTATTATGGAGATGCAGCTCCCTCCTAGCTAATGGGAGGCCAGCGGGGCAGGATGTTGGGAGATAACCAATGGGAGAGCAACTCGCGCATTGTTTGAATTTTTGAGATGGCACGTTTTGTAATGTGAATTTGTTTCGTATCCAGTAACGGAAATTTTAGGTAAATGTGTTTCGTAACCTGAATTTTCCGTTTATTGGGTCTTTCGTAAGGTGAGGTACCACTGTGCCACTTTGTGTGTGTGTGTGTGTGTGTGTGTGTGTGTGTGTGTGTGTAGTGTGTGTATAGCTTCTTCTATAATCACCTGAAGAGAGAGGATGGTTTCACCACCCCTTGAAACAGATCTGTAGTGATAAATGGAGTTTCAATAGAAAGTCTTTGTCCTGTCCTTTTATTTTTATTATATATATATATATGTGTGAGGCACTCCACCTAATGTAGGTGCTTGTCGCAAGTGATGTATGAAGGTTGAGTACTAAACAAGTATTCAACGTGCACTTGCTCATTTGAAAGATTGGAATTCTGAATAAGCCGCGCTTTGTCTCACAAGCATCATACGTCACTTGCGACGAGCACCTACATTTGGTGGAGCGCCTCACATATATACAGGAGGCCCTTGACTATTCGCCATTTTGCACTCATGGCTC
Source organism: Plotosus lineatus (assembly GCA_024760905.1). Lineage (NCBI taxonomy): Eukaryota > Metazoa > Chordata > Actinopteri > Siluriformes > Plotosidae > Plotosus > Plotosus lineatus. The sequence continues at coordinate 33,880,182 of CM045734.1, read as the reverse complement.
CGCGTATTCGCAGATTGCCGAGCAACTGACAAGTTGATTCAAATTCAGCCAATAGCTGTCCTCCATCCTGCTGATTGGTTGAGATGATGTAATGCCCCTTTTTCCTCATTCGCTCACACTTGGTGCATGTGCTTTTTTATTGTGTGTTTTTAATTACAGTTAAGCTCCGTCATGCCACCCCTACGCTGCGCACCTTCTCAGGCTTCTGGTAAGGTGCAGAAGCGCCAGAAAAAGGTAATGACGCTGCATGAAAAAGTAGAACTGCTTGATATGATTCAGGAGAAGAAAAAAAATGTTTTGCTGCAGTAGGGTGCCATTATAAAGTGAATGAAAGTACAATCCACTACTAAGAAGGTGAATGTTGTATGAAACAAGGTCATCATCATGAAACCTCCCTTAGTATTCTGTATACTTCTAGTTCAGAGGTCGGCAACCTTTGCCATTCAAAGAGCCATTTGGACCCATTTTCCACAGTAAAGAAAACACTGGGAGGCACAAATCCTTTTTTGACATTTAAAATCAAATAACACTGCATGCTATGTTTTTTCCCCTTTTCCCTTCATATTAATATAAAAAAACAATGTGTTGCATTGATATAAATCACTGCAGAGATTAAATTACAATTCTGCTTGTAACAAAAACATTCAGCTTAAAAAAAAATCACCATCCTCCCTGCGACCTGAATTAGAAATTGTCAGAAAATGAATGAATGTGTGAGTCCTTCTTGTATTTTTATAAAGAAAAAGAATATCTATCCCATGAAGGGAGGGATGGGGTGCAGCCAGATGTGTTGGGTAACCCACCTCATCACTCCCTTCGTGGAATCTTCTTTTTCATTATTCATTATATTAATGTTGTTTTGTCACAGTTTTAACCTATAAAATACCTTTTAAGGCCTCCTTTTGCTTCAATATCGTACCGATGGTAGACAGGTTTGGCCATATTCCTTTGCGATATCACTCAACCGCATGCCACGAGCCCGCTTCTTCTTTTCACTTTCACTGGGAATCACTTTTATCGGGAATCATGCGCGCATGTGTGTGTGTGTGTGTGTGTGTGTGTGTGCGCGCACACGTATGTTAACCATATCTTATTAGCACAGTTATAATCTTACAGATGTTTATGCAAGGTTAAAAGCCTGAGCCAAAAAATAAAGTTGCAGTGAGCACACTCGAAAAACTCATGAAACAACAGTAACTCTGTCCTTTACGCATGTTAGAACTCCGTGACGAACAATGGGTCGAAGGCACATGAAAATCATCATGGGATTTATGAAGATGCAGCTCCATAATAGCCAATGGGAGGGAGCTACATCATGGGTATTATGGACATGCAAGTCCATAATAATCAACGGGAGGGAGCTGTGTCATGGGTATTATAGAGATGCAGCTCCCTCCTAGCCAATGGGTGGCCAGCGGGACGGGATGTTGGGAGATAGCCAATGGGAGGCCAGCGGAGCGGGATGTTGGTAGAAAACCAATGGGAGAGCAACTCGTGCATTGTTTGAATTTTTTTTGTATCCAGAGATGGAAATTTTAGGCAAAACCTGGATTTTTCGTTTGTTGGGTCTTTTGTAAGGTGAGGTACCACTGTATATATATTTACAGAGATACCTCGCTACTTCGCGCTTCAATTCATACAGCTTCAGTGCATCGCATTTTAATTTTAAATATTCATAGAATTAAAAAAAATAAAGAAATTAAGGAAAAGAAGGGGGAAAAGTTAATGAAATGCGTGCGTGTGCGTGTGTGTGTGTGTGTGTGTGTGTGTGTGTGTGTGTGTGTGTGTGGAATCCGACTTCGCGGAATTCGGTGGTCATAGGGGATCTCGGCCCCAATTACGCGCGAAAAGTGAGTTATTCAACCACAAAATATGATTACTGCAACCAATTATCCATAATCATACAACTATATACACATCTATCAATGTGCAGTATTCACTGTTTCACTGTTAGCAATTTGTTCAGCATAACACCCAGATCTAACACATCCAAAACTGCTCTAACATCAACTACTTAAAATGTAATTACTGGCACATAAGTATTCCTGTTTGCAGGAGACTTATTATGAGCATTGTGCAGGTTATTTAATCAAAGGCAGAGGTAGGGTCCAGTGCTGAGGCATGGCCATGACTTTAGAGAAAAACTGTATCCAATTTATCCCTATCTTATTTGTTGGCTAATTAATACCACTCCAGCTAGCCCTGATGCCAAACCTAAGAGGGGACATTTTAATTGGAGTGGTTCCACAGCATGATCGTGATATAATTTACAGTCTACTGATTTCATTTATGGCAAGTGATGTTGTGAGTAACTGTGTTGTCCATGTGTAAAACCTTCATTCTCTGAGTAGCTTTTGCAGGCATGGGAAGAATGTTGAATAGAGCCGAGATGATTATAAAGTGGATTATGACGGGTTTTATCATGGTGTGGATGGGAAGAGAAATGCAGTTGGAGTCATCTTGAAGGAGGGTTTGTCATGAATGTTCTTGAAGTGAAAGGAGTGTCATACAGAGTGATGAGTCTCAAGCTAGAAATTGAAGGCGTGATGTTCACTGTTGTTAGTGCTTATGCCCCACAGGCAGAATGTGAGCGAGAAGAGAAGGAGAGATTCTGGATTGAGTTAGATGAAGTGATGCAGAGTACCCCCAGAGGTGAAAGACTGGTCATTGGTGCAGACTTCAATGGACATGTTGGTGCAGGCAATAGAGGAGACAAGGAAGTGATGGGCAGGTTTGGTATCCAGGGCAGGAACACAGAAGGTCAGATGTTGGTAGATTTTGCAAAAAGGATGGAAATAGCTGTGGTGAATACTTTCTTCCAGAAGAGACAGGAGCATAGGGTGACCTATAAAAGCGGAGGAAGTAGCACAGAGGTAGACTACATCTTGTGTAGGTGATGTAATTTGAAGAAAGTCAGTGACTGCAAAGTAGTAGTGGGTGAAAGTGTTGCCAAACAGCATAGGATGGTGGTGTGCAGGATGATGCTGATGGTGAGAAAGGTGAAGGAGGCAAAGGCAGAGCAGAAGACAAAGTGGTGGAAGCTGAAAAAGGAAAAGTGTTGTGTTGTCTTCAAGGAGGAGTTGCAACAGACTTTGAGTGGTCAGGAAGTGCTTCCAGATGACTGGACAACTACAGCTACCGTGCTCAGGGAGACAGGTAGGAGAGTACTTTGTGTGCCCTCTGGAAGGAGCGTAGATAAGGAGACTTGGTGGTGGAATGAGGAAGTGCAGGAAAGTGTACAAAGGAAGAGGTTAGCTAAGAAGAAGTGGGACATAGAGAGGACCGAAGAGCGTAAACAGGAGTACAGGGAGACAGGTGAAAATAGCAGTGTCAAAGGCCAAACACAGGGCGTATGATGACTTGTATAATAGGTTGGACAGGAAGAAGGGAGAAAATTATTTATACAGGTTGGCACAGCAGAGAAATAGAGATGGGAAGGATGTGCAGCAAGTTAGAGTGATTAAGGACAGAGTAGGAAATGTATTGACTGATGATAGAAGTGTGCTGGGAAGATGGAAAGAGTACTTCGACGAGCTGATGAGTGAGGAAAATGAGAGAGAAAAAAAGAGCAGAAGAGGTGACTGTTCAGGACCAGGAGGTAACAAAGATTAGTAAGGGTGAAGTGAGGAGGGCATTGAAGAGGATGAAGAGTGAAAAAGCAGTTGGTCCTGATGACATACCGGTGGAGGTATGGAAGTGTCTAGGAGAGGTAGCAGTAGATTTTCTGATAAGAACATTCAACAAGGTCTTAGAGGGTGAGCACATGCTGGAATAATGGAGGTGAAGTGTGCTGGTGCCCATTTTTAAGAACAAGGGAGATGTGCAGAGATGTGAGCCATACGATGAAGTTATGGGAAAGGATAGTGGAAGCTAGCTTCAGGGCAGAGGTCAGCATTTGTGAACAACAGTTTGGTTTCATGCCAATAAAGAGCACCACAGATGCAGTCTTTGCTTTGAGGATGTTAATCGAGAAGTACAGAGAAGGCCAGAGGGAGCTGCATTGCACCTTTTTGGATCTGGAGAAAGCATATGACAGGATGCCGAGAGAAGAACTGAGGCATTGCATGAAGAAGTCTGGAGTGGCAGAGAAGTATGTTAGAGTGGTGCAGGACATGTATGAGAGATGTAAGACAGTGGTGAGGTGTGCTGTCGACGTGACCGACGAATTCAAGGTGGAGGTGGGACTGCAACAAGGGTCAGCTCTGAGCCCCTTCTTGTTTGCTATGGTGATGGACAGGCTGACAGACGAGGTGAGACAAGAATCTCCATGGACTATGATGTTTGCAGATGACATTGTGATCTGTAGTGAGAGCAGAGAATAAGCGCAGGAAAATCTAGAGAGGTGGAGGTATGCCATGGAAAGGAGAGGAATGAAGGTCAGTAAGACAGAATACATGTGTGTGAATGACAAGGACCCAAGAGGAACGGTGAGGTTACAGGGAGCAGAGATGGAGAAGGTGGAGTATTTTAAGGACTTAGGCTCAACAATCCAGAGCAATGGAGAGTGTGGAAAAGAGGTGAAGAGGCGTTTGTACGTAGGTTGGAATGGTTGGAGAAAAGTATCAAGTGTGATGTGTGATAGGAAGGTATCGCCAAGAATTTAAGGAAAAGTGTACAAGACGGTGTTGCGGCCAGCAATGTTGTATGGTTTTGAAACAGTGGCACTGTGGAAAAGGCAGGAGGCAGAACTGGAGGTAGCAGAGATGAAAATGTTGAGGTTCTCGTTGGGAGTAATGAGGATGGATAGGATCAGGAATGGGTACATCAGAGGGACAGCACATGTAAGAGATTTTGGAGACAAAGTCAGAGAGGCAAGATTGAGATGGTTTGGACATGTACAGAGGAGGGATAGTGAATATATTGGTAGTAGGATGCTGAAGTTGGAACTACCAGGCAGAAGGTCGGGAACCTTTTTGACTAAGAAAGCACACATATTTTTAAATCTGATCCTCTGAGAGCCATATATATATATATATATATATATATATATATATATATATATATATATATATATATATATATATATATATATATATATATATATATATATATATATATATATATATATATATAAAACAAAAATAAAAGGACAGGACAAAGACTTTCTATTGAAACTCCATTTATCACTACAGATCTGTTTCGAGTGGTGGTGAAACCATCCTCTCTCTCCAGGTGATTATAGAAGAATATATATATATCTATAATCACCTGGAGAGAGAGGATGGTTTCACCACCCCTCGAAACAGATCTGTAGTGATAAATGGAGTTTCAATAAGTCTTTGTCCTGTCCTTTTATTTGCTCTACCAAAAAGTATTGAGCACTCTCCTACGGAAGGATCTACTCAGAAAATCATCTATATATATATATATACACACACTCACACACACACACACACACACACACACATATATATATATATATATATATATATATATATATATATATATATGTGTGTGTGTGTGTGTGTGTGTGTGTGTGTGTGTGTGTGTGTATATATATATATATATATATATATATATATATATATATATATATATATAAATACTGAATAGAACTCAATGGAAAAAGAAGACCAACAATTCGAGAGTATAATAAGACTCTTAATTTATTTTAAACAACATTGTTATAACAAAGTTATTTATTAATAAGAAAAGTACTTCTTGCTATTAATTATTAATGTGACTTCTTGTGCTGCATGGATTTGCTGATGGTTTTGTAGTCTTGTTGATACATGGTGAAGTTCAGCTTCATGCAGGCGTTTAGGTTTCTATCTATTACACGTGACTGCAGGTTGATCTTAATGTTTTTCACGTGTGAGAAGGACCGCTCGTGTGCGCATGTGGAGCCAAACAATACGGCACGAATCACACACTGCAGTGTTTGGTGTGTGACAAGAAGCGTGTCCCAAGTTTTGGCAATCAGCTTGTCTGCAGGTTGTGTTTTGCTTGCCAGCTCAGCTTGGCTTCTTGCAAATGGGAGGATCAAAAATGTAGGAAATTTACCTCTTTACCCAAAAACAACTCGCGCAAGCTGTTACATATAATCCAATAAAATTAGAGTTTCAAGGTACCGGACCCGCCCACACACTGGAGTACAGAAAGGATTGGCTCTCCGCTGCACGCCACAGTGACAAGTGGCATTGAAAATTGATTTATAGATTAAAATGCGTGAGATTTATTTATCTGTTTTTGTTTTATTTGATGGCTTTTTACTATATTTTTATTTAAAGGACAGCGAAATTATGTATTAGTTATTCTGTTAATAAAGGCCACCTGATTTATCTGAGAGCCAGATGCAGTCATCAAAAGAGCCACATCTGGTTCACGAGCCATAGGTTCCCGACCCCTGGCTTAGAGGAAGACCAAAGAGAAGATTTATGGATGTGGTGAAGGAGGACATGAAGGTAGTTGGAGTCAGAGTAGAAGATGCAAAGGATAGGGTGAGATGGAGGCAGATGATTCACTGTGGCGACACCTGAAGGGAACAGCCGAAAGGAAAATAAGAAGATTGGTGCACTTTAAATCTTTTCTATTACAGATTAAAAAACAATGTTAATGAAGTTTTTCTTTATTGCAAGTTGAACTATATTTCTTTCTTTTTTATTTTTAATGTTAATAAGGATACAATGTTATGCAGAGATGTACTAACAATTTTATAGACAAAATAATACCACTTATAGGTGCTTGTGGGGTGGTGGTGGGTGGGTGTGTGTGTGTGAAATGTTTTTTAACTTCCTAGAGGGGGCGCCACAGAAAATAATTGAGAAGCACTGCTTTATAATAAAGAATCAGGTGACAATAGCGAGTAAAAACTCCCTCAGTTGACACAGGGAAGAACCCTTGAGAGGAACCAGACTCAGACAGGACACCCATCTCCATTTCGGTGAACCCAGATAAATAATTCAAACCATGTAGGAGAAACCTTACTGTAGTTTTACATGAAGTCATGTTGATTATACCACAGCTGTTCGTCCTAAATCATTTTCGCAAAAGATTTTATATCACCAGCAGTGAAACGGTGTCTTTACAGTCTCTGAATGCACATCTATGTCCCTATGGATCATTAGCAAGAGGTAGGGGCTTCTACAATGAAAACTGTAGCCAACAGTAGCACACCAGCATGGACCACAGCATTCAGAAAGCAGAAGGATCATGGGGATTATGACCACCGTCATCCCAGAAGCAGTATGTGTGTCTCTGAAAAATCAGAGATAGAGTGTGTGTGTGTGTGTGTGTGTGTGTGTGTGTGTGTGTGTGTGTGTGTGTGTGTGTGTGTGTGAGAGAGAGAGAGAGAGAGGTTGTTAGGTATGTTCATAACAGTATAATAGTAAAATAATATTTTAGTGCTGAGTGTAAGCAGGGCATGACTGACTACGGTGGCATAACTAAAAAGGGAGCAGAAGAAGGAAAGCAGACACAAGGGCACCCTGTTACATTAGGCAAACAGCCACTCCACTGTCAAGAGATCTGGATGAGGATGTAGAGTGAGGGGGCGATAGCATTACTCCTTTACCTAATTAAAGGCTACGAACAAAATTCTTGAGTAAACAAGCAAGTTTTCAACATAGACTGTCCAGAACATTAACTACAAAATTATTCCATAACTCGGTCTCTGTAAAAGAAAGCTCTGCCCTCTGCTGTCTTCAATATTCAAGGCATCACTAAGCAGCCTGCACCTTTTGATCTATGTGGGCTTGCTGGATCATAACCAAAAAGATGTCTGCTAAGATAACGTAGCAGAAGACCACAAAGTGCTTTATAGGTTAAAAGTAATATTTTATGTTCAATGAGAAATTTAATTAGGAGCCAGTGCACTGTGGATAAGATAGGGGTGATGTGCTCATCTCTTCTGCCTCCAGTAAGGACTCTTGCTGTTGCAATTGGAAGTTGTTTATGGATTTATTAACAGCCTGTATTAAATTATCTTGTCTTGAGTTAACAAAAGCATGAACAATCATAGTCAATCGCTGTCTAAGTCTCAGTCTGACAGTTGGTCTGAAAAACTTGTCAGAATTTCCTCTGCTTTTATATTCTCAGCACATCCTCCTTTAATTTGGATGGACTGAGCCAATTTTCTTTATACTGAACTAGTTTCCCCTTATTTTACACTTTGAACCATTTAAATCCCTCATACCTTAATTTATATATTTTGTATATTTCCTACTATTTTCTCATTTGTCCTGACATTGCCCCTAAGCTGAGCTCTCCCACCACTTGATTACATAATTTCCTGTCACCAAATTCCCATTATTTTGTGATGCAGAGTATCCCCACAGGTGAAAGAGTGGTCATTTGGGGCAGACTTCAATGTACATGTTGGTACAGGAAACAGAGGGGACTAGGAAGTGATGGGCAGGTTTGGTATCCAGGACAGGAATGCAGAAGGACAGATGTTGGTAGATTTTGCAAAAAGGATGGAAATGGCTGTGGTAAATATGTTCTTCCAGAAGAGACAGGAGCATAGGGTGACTTATAAAAGTGGAGGTAGGAGCACACAGGTAGACTACATCTTGTGCAGGCAATGTAATTTGAAGGAAGTCAGTGACTGCAAAGTAGTAGCGGGTGAGAGTGTTGCCAAACAGCATAGGATGGTGATGTGCAGGATGACGCTGATGGTGAGGAAGGTGAAGAAGGCAAAGGCAGAGCAGAAGACAAAGTGATGGAAGCTGAAAAAGGAAGAGTGTCGGGTTGTCTTCAAGGAGGAGTTGAAACAAGCTTTGGGTGGTCAGGAAGTGCTTCCAGATGACTGGACAACTACAGCTAATGTGATCAGGGAGACAGGTAGGAGAATACTTGGTGTGTCATCTGGAAGGAGAGTAGATAAGAAGACTTGGTGGTGGAATGAGGAAGTGCAGGAGTGTGTACAAAGGAAGAGGTTAGCTAAGAAGAAGTGGGACATTGAGAGGACCGAAGAGAGTAAACAGGAGTACAAGGAGACACAGCGTAAGGCGAAAGTAGCGGTGTCAAAGGCCAAACAGAGGGCGTGTGATGACTTGTATGCTCGGTTGGAAAGTAAAGGAGAAAATTATTTATACAGGTTGGCACAGCAGAGAAATAGAGATGGAAAGGACGTGCAGCAAGTTAGAGTGATTAAGGACAGAGAGGGAAATGTATTGACTGATGACAGAAGTGCGATGGGAAGATGGAAAGAGTACTTTGAAGAGCTGATGAATGAGGAAAATGAGAGAGAAAAAAGAGTAGAAGAGGTGACCATCAAAGACCAGGAAGTAGCAAAGATTAGTAAGGATGAAGTGAGGAGGGCATTGAAGAGGATGAAGAATGGAAAGGCAGTTGGTCCTGACGATATACCGGCGGAGGTATGGAAGTGTCTAGGAGAGGTAGCAATAGATTTCCTGACAAGAACATTCAACAAGGTTTTAGAGAGTGAAAGGATGCCAGAGGAATGGAGAAGTGTGATGGTGCCCATTTTTAAGAACAAGGGAGACGTGCAGAGTTGTGGCAATTACAGAGGGATAAAGTTGATGAGCCATAAGATGAAGTTATTGGAAAGAATAGTGGAAGCTAGACTAAGGGCAAAGGTCAGCATTTGTGAACAACGGTTTGGTTTCATGCTAAGAAAGAGCACCACAGATGCAATGTTTGCCTTGAGGATGTTAATAGAGAAGTACAGAGAAGGTCAGAAGGAGCTGCATTGTGCCTTTGTTGATATGGAGAAAGCATATGACAGGGTGCCGAGAGAGGAATTGTGGTATTGCATGAGGAAGTCTGGAGTGGCAGAGAAGTATGTTAGAGTGGTGCAGGACATGTATGAGAGATGTAAGACAGTGGTGAGGTGTGTTGTTGACGTGACCGACGAATTCAAGGTGGCGATGGGACTGCATCAAGGGTCAGCTCTGAGCCCCTTCTTGTTTGCTATGGTGATGGACAGGCTGACAGATGAAGTTAGACAAGATTCCCCATAGACTATGATGTTTGCAGATGACATTGTGATCTGTAGTGAGAGCACAGAACAAGTGCAGGAAAATCTAGAGAAGTGGAGGTATGCCCTGGAAAGGAGGGGAATGAAGGTTAGCCTCAGTAAGACAGAATACATGTGTATGAATGTCAAGGACCCAACAGGAATGGTGAGGTTACAGGGAGCAGAGATAAAGAAGGTGGAGGATTTTAAATACCTAGGCTCAACAATGCAGAGCAATGGAGAGTGTGGAAAAGACGTGAAGCGTGTGCAGGCAGGTTGGAATGGTTAGAGAAAAGTGTCCGGTGTGATGTGTGATAGGAGGATATTAGCAAGAATGAAAGGAAAAGCGTACAAGACGGTGTTGAGGCCAGCGATGTTGTATGGTTTAGAAACAGTGGCACTGGCGAAAAGACAGGAGGCAGAGCTGGAGGAAGCAGAGATGAAAATTTTGAGGTTCTCTTTGGGAGTAACGAGGATGGATAGGATCAGGAATGAGCACATCAGAGGGACAGCACATGTAAGACTTCTTGGAGACAAAGTCAGAGAGGCTAGATTTAGATGGTTTGGACATGTACAGAGGAGGGATAGTGAGTACATTGGTAGTAGGATGCTTAGGTTGGAACTACCAGGCAGAAGGCCTAGAGGAAGACCAAAGAGACGATTCATAGATGTGGTGAAGGAGGACATGAAGGTAGTTGAGAAGAAGATGAAGGTGTAAGAGAAGAAGATGCAAAGGATAGGGTGAGATGGAGGCAGATCATTCGCTGTGGTGACCCCTGAAGGGAAAAGCCGAAAGGAAAAGAAGAAGAAGAAATTTCCATTATTTTCAGGCTAAATTGGGAGATTTTATAAACATTGGTACCGACTTATAAACGCCCCCCCCCCCCCCCCTCCTGTTAGCCTCATTTGACTATAAAGGGATCTTTCCCTTTCCGCAGTTAATGGGAACCGAGATCCCCACGTGACTGCCGAATTCCGCAATGTAGGATCGACCCCCCTGACTGACGTATATGTATATGTGTATATAATATCAATAAATACATATTAAACGCTATAAATACTTATAATAACAATTAAACATTCAAAAATAATGTATAAGATGTAAATAAAATATAAATATACACACACATACAGGCGGGCATGTGCACACAGATGCGTGTGAACACACTCAGATGCACACATAAAAATGTAAGTACAGTAGTTTTGATTGGGGGTTTTGGGTTGTTTTTTGTTTTTGTTTGTTTGGGTTTTTTTTTTTGCATAATTGTGCTTGTATTGTGGCCCCAGTGCAGCTAACTGGGTTCTCAAAGGCGGGCTATATCTCTCACTGTCTATGGTGAGAGGAATGTAAAAGAACCATTGCTGACTTTCGTAAAGAGTAGGCTGCAAAGTCGTCAGTGTGTTTCTGTCCCTTGCTAAAAGGGTTGTGACAGGAAGGGCATCCGACGTAAAAACCTCTGCCAAATCAAACGTGCGGATCAGATAATTCGCTGTGGCGACTCCCGAGTAAAAGGGAAAAAGCCGAAAGGAAGACAGACAGACAGTGCTTGACAGTGGCATTTTCCTTAACTTTTTCCCCTATTCTTCCTTAATTTCCTTATTTTTTTTATTGAAGTCGCATGAATTGAAGTGCGAAGTAGTGAGGGATCCCTATCTTCACTCACCCTAATCAAACAGATTTTCTTGACATCACTTCAGGCCATAATGTGTGAGTATTTTACTCTTATTTTTTAGCTTTAATGACTTAACCTGTAACATAAAACAGTAAAATATAAATGAATCAGCTACATTTCTACCTTCATGTATTTTTAAGCTTTGATACATGTTCTAGGCCCTAAGCCTTTAAATGTTCCATTCCATTTCCTGTTGCCTTTGCATAAGATTATACTTGATTATATAGTCATGCACCTTATTTAATTTAGTTTTTTGTTTTAATTTCTTTTGCTCAGTCAGCCCATCATGCTCATTTCAGGAGGAGAGGAAGTATCATACAATGTCGCCATCCACCTCACCCATTAATACTGATCAGTAAGCTCCTTATCTTCCTGGAATTTCTAGCAGCTGCCAAATTCCAGCCAGCACCTCCTATTACCCATGATCAGGCCACACAGTCTCAACTGGAGACCTGTGACTAGTCCAAGCAGACTGAAGGCTATACTTCAGATGGCTTCATCACTGCTTCATCTTCTCCTAATTTACACTATATTCCTTGACCTCTCTTGAATACTCTTCTCTAGAGCCTACTCGACAGCCAATCATTATTGATTGGCCTGTGGCTTGGCCTAATGCATCCACCAATTATTCTCCAACTCCCCCTATGGAGCCTGAACCTCCTAACTCTTCTGCAGATATATTTTTTATCATTCCCTTATACGGGCCAACTGCTTTGTAATTTACAATTCATTCAATAAATTTTCTTTTTTTCTTCGATTTTTTGTTTCTGTGTGATATCCATGACCATATTTCATTATTATAAGATCACATATGATTATTGCACTTGCATGAGTCATAACTAATTATCAACTAATAGCTACACACTTCTGCTATATCATTGCTACTGTTAGATTAATATTGCTAAGACTACAAACGAGGTACAAGCAGAAAACATAGAATTTCATTTTCCTAAACAGATGCCTCAGAAACGCCTACCTGGTGTGGTATATCAGTCATGTCCAACCGGGAAAAGACCCTGGGGTCAACCCAGAGCATTCTGGAGGAGTTATGTCTCTCCGTTGGTCTTGGAATACCTTGATGTTTTCCACGGAAGAGCAGGAGGAAGTGGCTGGGGAGATGGACATCTGGACCTCACTGGTTAGGTTGCTGCCCTTGCGACCTCACCCTGGATTAAGCAAAAGATGAAGATTACAAAATTTATGACCCCATATGGATGACGCAAACATTTTGGCTGTAGTCTGATGCTTATAGCCACTGTTACATTGAGCTCTAGCTTTAAGCTGCTTTGAACTTCAGTGAAAATTTTGAAACACTCACTTATACATGTTAAATGAGGAAAGTGTGGAATTGTTTTGTAGATACTAGTCCTTCTCAAAAATTAGCATATTGTAATAAAGTTCATTATTTTCTGTAATTACTGATAAAAATTAAACTTTCATATACTTTACATTAATTGCACACCAACTGAAATATTTCAGGTCTTTTATTGTTTTAATACTGATGATTTTGGCATACAGCTCATGAAAACCCAAAATTCCTATCTCAAAAAATTAGCATATCATGAAAAGGTACTCTAAACGAGCTCTGAACCTAATAATCTGAATCAATCAATTAACTCTAAACACCTGCAAAAGATTCCTGAGGCTTTTAAAAACTCCCAGCCTGGTTCATTACTCAAAACCGCAATCATGGGTAAGACTGCTGACCTGACTGCTGTCCAGAAGGCCATCATTGACACCCTCAAGCAAGAGGGTAAGACACAGAAAGAAATCTCTGAGCGAATAGGCTGTTCCCAGAGTGCTGTATCAAGGCACCTCAGTGGGACGTCTGTGGGAAGGAAAAAGTGTGGCAGAAAACACTGCACAACCAGAAGAGGTGACCGGACCCTGAGGAAGATTGTGGAGAAGGGCCGATTCCAGACCTTGGGGGACCTGTGGAAGCAGTGGACTGGGCTACAGGTGCCGCATTCCCCAGGTCAAGCCACTTTTGAACCAGAAACAGCGGCAGAAGCGCCTGACCTGGGCTACAGAGAAGCCGCACTGGACTGTTGCTCAGTGGTCCAAACTACTTTTTTCGGATGAAAGCAAATTTTGAATGTCATTCGGAAATCAAGGTGCCAGAGTCTGGAGGAAGACTGGGGAGAAGGAAATGCCAAAATGCCTGAAGTCCAGTGTCAAGTACCCACAGTCAGTGATGGTCTGGGGTGCCATGTCAGCTGCTGGTGTTGGTCCACCGTGTTTAAACAAGGGCAGGGTCAATGCAGCTAGCTATCAGGAGATTTTGGAGCACTTCATGCTTCCATCTGCTGAAAAGCTTTATGGAGATGAAGATTTTCATTTTTCAGCACGACCTGGCACCTGCTCACAGTGCCAAAACCACTGGTAAATGGTTTACTGACCATGGTATTACTGTGCTCAATTGGCCTGACAACTCTCCTGACCTGAGGCCCATAGAGAATCTGTGGGATATTGTGAAGAGAAAGTTGAGAGACACCAGACCCAACACTGTGGATGAGCTTAAGGCCGCTATCGAAACATCCTGGGCCTCCATAACACCTCAGCAGTGCCACAGGCTGATTGCCTCCATGCCATGCCGCATAGGATTCCCGACCAAGTATTGAGTGCATAACTGAACTTCATTGAAGAACAGAATTGAACTGTTGACTTTTTTTTGTATTAAAAACACCTTTTTTTATTGGTCGGATGAAATATGCAAATTTTTTGATATAGGAATTTTGGGTTTTCATGAGCTGTATGCCAAAATCATCAGTATTAAAACAATAAAAACCTGAAATATGTCAGTTGTTGTGCAATGAATCTAAAATATATTAAAGTTTAATTTTTATCAGTACATTACAGAAAATAATGAACTTTATCACAATATGCTAATTTTTTGAGAAGGACTATTATAATCCCTGTTGCATTTGGACCATAAAATGCATTTTATCATATAACAAATCAATAATTTTCCAAAAACACTTAATACAGGTAGATTTAAGAATTTCTTTTACACGTGCAAAGAAATAAAAGGACAGATTTTGCCGGAGATTTAAACAAATTATGAATAACTGGTCCTTAAGAGAAACACTTTCCACTCTGTGCTGGTTACATAAAAAAAGGACATTATTTGTACAAATAATCAAACATGCTCCATAATGCACTTGTCAACACCTTACACCTAACACCTCCCTCAATATTATCTGCTAACAAAACTGAACAGAGCTAGTAATTGTCAGTTGGTGAATCGCTGTAAAGGCTTCATCCCTCTCCTCAGTAATTATAAGTTTTACAGCACATTTGACCTACTGATGGTTGATAAGATGTGCCAGACCCTGTAGAGCAAAATTTGCCCTGTGGGATTAATGTGGTAAATCAAAAATGCAATAAAAATAATAAATCATATTATTCCGCTTGGTTCGTGGTCAGGTCAGGAGCAGCAGCTTAAGCAGTGAGGTCTAGACATCCCTTTCGCCAGCCACTTCCATCCGCTCTTCTAGGGGGAACACTGAGGCGTTTCATGACCAGCTGGAATACATAGTGCATCCGACATTGTCTAGGTCAACCACACTAGGAGGTGTTCAGGGAGGCATGGCTCTCGCTCTTGCTCTCTATATACAGGGATCCCTTGCTACTTCACGCTTCAATTCATGCGGCTTCAGTGCATCGCTTTTTTTAAAATAAATCGATAAATAAAAAATATTCATCGAATTAAAAAAAAAAAAGGAAATTAAGGTAGAATCAGGGGAAATGTAAGGAAAACGCCACAAAAACAAGGCCAATTATGCAAAAAAAAAAAAACCAATCCAAACAAACAACCCCCCCCCCCCCACACACACACACACACACCAACACAAAATCTCCCATCAAAACTAGTTACATTGTTGCATCTGTGTGTGTGCAGGGGCATCTGCATGCTCGTGTCTGTGTGTGTGTATTTATATTTTATTTACATCTTATGCATTATTTTTTAATGTTTAATTATTATTATAAGCATTTATAGAATTGAATATGTATTTATTGATATTATATACACGCATATATTATATACACACATATATATGGCAAATAAAATATGCGAGTCACAACAAAGAATTTCATCCCGGATCGGTCGAGGCCCGGGTTAACAACGACCACCATCGATGCTGTTAACCAACAGGGTGCTGGTGGAAATTGGACGACTGTTGGTCGAAGACGTCGAAGAAGCAGGAGGCATGTCCGTAGGCAGAGAGAGAAGAGGAAAGGCATGAGTATAGGACTGAAAGTAGGGACTTTGAATGTTGCAACTGTGACAGGAAAAGGGAGAGAGCTGGCTGACATACTGTGTGTTCAGGAGACCAGGTGGAAAGGTAGCAAGGCTAGAAGCTTAGGAGCAGGGTTTTAGCTGTTTTCTCATGGTGTGGATGGGAAGAGAAATGGAGTAGGAGTCATCTTGAAGGAGGGGTTGGTCAGGAATGTTTTCGAAGTGAAAAGAGTGTCAGACAGAGTGATGAGTCTTAAGGTAGAAATTGAAGGTGTGATGTTCAATGTTGTTAGTGCTCATGCCCCACAGGCAGGATGTGAGCTAGAAGAGAAGGAGAGATTCTGGAGTGAGTTAGATGAAGTGATGCAGAATACCCCCAGAGGTGAAAGAGTGGTCATTGGTGCAGACTTCAATGGACATGTTGGTGCAGGAAACAGAGGGGACGAGGAAGTGATGGACAAGTTTGGTATCCAGGATAGGAAAACAGAAGGACAGATGTTGGTAGATTTTGCAAAAAGGATGGAAATGGCTGTGGTAAATACTTTCTTCCAGAAGAGACAGGAGCATAGGGTAACCTATAAAAGCGGAGGTAGGAGCACACAGGTCGACTACATCTTGTGTAGGCAATGTGATTTGAAGGAAGTCAGTGACTGCAAAGAGCAGAAGACAAAGTGGTGGAAGCTGAAAAAGGAAGAGTGTCAAGTTGTCTTCAAGGAGGAGTTGAAACTGGCTTTGGGTGGTCAGAAAGTGCTTCCAGATGACTGGACAACTACAGCTAATGTGATCAGGGAGACAGGTAGGAGCATACTTGGTGTGTCATCTGGAAGGAGAGGAGATAAGGAGACTTGGTGGTGGAATGAGGAAGTGCAGGAGTGTGTACAAAGGAAGAGGTTAGTTAATAAATAGTGGGACAGAGAGAGGACTGAAGAGAGTAAACAGGAGTACAAAGAGACAAGGTAAGGCAAAGGTAGCGGTGTCAAAGGCCAAACAGAGGGCATATGATGACTTGCATGCTCGGTTGATTGAAAATGATTGATACAGGTTGGCACAGCAGAAAAATAGAGATGGAAAGGACATGCAGCAAGATAGAGTGATTAAGGACAGAAAAGGAAATGTAGTGACTGATGACAGAAGTGTGCTGGGAAGATGGAAAAAGTACTTTGAAGAGCTGATGAATGAAGAAAATGAGAGATAAAAAAGAGTAGAAGAGGTGACTGTCGAGGACCAGGAAGTAGCAAAGATTAGTAAGCGTGAAGTGAGGAGCGCATCGAAGAGGATGAAGGGTGAAAAGTCAGTTGGTCCCGATGACATACCAGTGGAGGTATGGAAGTGTCTAGGAGAGATAGCAGTAGATTTTCTGACAAGAACATTAATCAAGGTCTTATAGAGTGGAGGAAAAGTGTGATGGTGCCCATTTTTAAGAACAAGGAAGACGTGCAGAGTTATAGCAACTACAGAGGGATAAAGTTGATGAGCCATACGATGAAGTTATGGGAAAGAGTAGTGGAAGCTAGACTAATGGCAGAGGTCAGCATTTGTGAACAGTTTGGTTTCATGCTAAGAAAGAGCACCACAGATGCAATGTTTGCCTTGATGATGTTAATAGAGAAGTACAGAGAAGGTCAGAAGGAGCTGCATTGTGCCTTTGTGGATCTGGAGAAAGCATATGACAGGGTTCCCAGAGAGGCACTGTGGTATTGCATGAGGAAGTCTGGAGTGGCAGAGAAGTATGTTAGAGTGGTGTAGGACATGTATGAGAGATGTAAGACAGTGGTGAGGTGTGCTGTCGGTGTGACAGAAGAGTTCAAGGTGGAGGTAGGACTGCCTCAAGGGTCAGCTCTGAGCCCCTTCTTGTTTGCTATGGTGATGGACAGGCTGACAGATGAGGTTAGATAAGATTCCCCATGGACTATGATGTTTGCAGATGACATTGTGATTTGTAGTGAGAGCAGAGAACAAGTGCAGGAAAATCGAGCGAGGTGGAGGTATGCCCTGGAAAGGACGGGAACGAAGGTTAGCCTCAGTAAGACAGAATACATGTGTATGAATGACAAGGACCCAACAGGAACGGTGAGGTTACAGGGAGCAGACATAAAGAAGGTGGAGGATTTTAAGTACTGAGGCTGAACAATCCAGAGCAATGGAGAGTGTGAAAAAGAGGTGAAGAAGCGTGTGCAGGCTGGTTGGAATGGTTGGAGAAAAGTGTCCGGTGTGATGTGTGATAGGAAGGTATCGGCAAGAATGAAAGGAAGAGTGTACAAGACGGTGTTGAGGCCAGCGATGTGGTATGGTTTAGAAACAGTGGACCTGGGGAAAAGACAGGAGGCAGAACTGGAGGTAGCAGAGATGAAAATGTTGAGGTTCTCGTTGGGAGTAACGGGGATGGATAGGATGAGGAATGAGCACATAAAAATAAAAGGACAGGACAAAGACTTTCTATTGAAACTCCATTTATCACTACAGATCTGTTTCGAGGGGTGGTGAGACCATCCTCTCTCTTCAGGTGATTATACAATTCTTATAGATTCTTCTATAATCACCTGAAGAGAGAGGATGGTCTCAACACCCCTCGAAACAGCTCTGTAGTGATAAATGGAGTTTCAATAGAAAGTCTTTGTCCTGTCCTTTTATTATATATATATATATATATATATATATGTGCATTGTAAATAAATAAATTAATGGGTGTCATGGCGTTGCAGTGGTTAACATGTCTTCCTCACCGCATGAAGTCCTTGGTTTGATTCCTGGACTTGGGCATGTTTGTGTGGAGTGTGCATGTTCCCCATCCTTACATGGGTTTCATCCTGGAACTCACGGTTTTTTTTTTTTTTTTTTTTTTTTTTTTTTTTTTTTTGTGTGTGTGTGTGTGTGTGTGTGTGATTTGGAGTGTTGGTCCTACAATGAGTGCACCCTTCCTTTGCCCAGAGTTGGCTGGGATGGGCGCCAGCTTCCCAGCAACCCTAATCAGGATTAAGTGCCTTAGAAAATGAATGAATAAAAATTAAATCAGTATGCATGTATTTTACAAGATAGTAGAAACATCTTACAGTTTTTCTATACCAAGTTTATTGCCTTTCCATTTAAAATAAACTATATATATATCATGAATTTAAGGTTCATACAATATGAACAGTGAATAGTGTATAAAAGCGTTTATATCGGAGTTAATGAGAATGATATGAAATGCTGATACCAGTATTACATGAATGCATCATGGCCTGGTAATTATTATATTCTTAGTATATTAAATTATTACAAAGAATTTTACAGCATCTATATCCGCAACCTATTTTTCCATTTTGCTTATCACTCTTATTACATGTACTGTTTTCAGAAATCACTGCACACTAAGAAAATAAATTAGTTATAGCATCTTAGTTTCAAATAACATGCCACTCAGTGGTGGATGAAATCATTATCTTGACTAAGTCAGAGACATTTATGAGTGTTTCCACAGACAATAAGGCATAACTGAGATGAAAACCTGTCTCCTGAGATGGGCTGCGGATTCATAATTACAGCTTTCTTGTATCTCAGAAATGAAAAAGTATTATTACCAAATTAGCTTTTGAATCATCCTGATGTGTTGTTTTTACTCTGTGATGCAACTGTAATCAAAGCTCTAGTCTTAGCAGCCAGCGCAATTTCAGGCACATTGAATAATGGTGGCATTTATTGGAACTTGATTGCATGAGGCAGAAAAGGAAAGCCTCTGAAAAATCAACTCAGCCTGTGGGTTGCTTTGTGGGTTGCTTTGTAGATATATATACATATATATATATATATATATATATATATATATATATATATATATATATATATATATCTACACACATAAATACAGTCGGCCCCCTACTTACGAAACCCTCTGGGTACGAAAACTCCAGGTTACGAAAAACATTTTCCTAAATTTTCGTCCGCTTTTAACGAAAACATCCCCTTTTTACGAAAAGCACCAAACGTGCCATTCAACAATTCAAACGCACCATTCAAAATTCAAACCACGCGGGAGTTGCTCTCTCATTGTCTGTCTTCCAACATCCCGCCCTGCTGGCCATACTTCCTGTACCCGTACTTCTTGTATGTCACACGTGTGAGAGAGAAGAGTTGAACAGGAATGTTGGCTCATGAGTTCTTTTTGAGAGATCATTGCAGTGTTATATTTTGTTGTCCATCATGGATCCGGAAAATACTGAAAAGCGGAAATTCACTGACAGAAGCGATTATTTCAGCATGATATTGAAGCAGAAGGATCACGGAAACAAAGTGCTCCGTGGGACAAGACCTCCGATCTCACAAGGAAGCAAGTTAATATTGAGTCAGGACCTCTGATCTTTCAAACAGGTACTGTCATTCCGCTTTAAATACAAAATCCCATCCATTTAAACATTTAAATACAATTTCTCCGTCAGCTCCGGGCCGCGTGTGGGCGGAGCCCGCATTCGGCAAAACACGACAGAGAGAGTTTTGTGTGTGTGTGTGTGAGTGTGTAAGTGTGTGTGTGTGAGAGAGAGAGTGACAGAGAGAGAGAGAGAGAGAAAGAGAGAAAGAGAGAGAGTGAGAGAGATAGAGAGGGACAGTGTGTGTGTGTGTGTGTGTGTGTGTGTGTGTGTGTGTGTGTGTGTGTGTGTGAGAGAGAGACAGATAGAGACTGCGTACAGTGTCAGTCAGAGATGAAAGGAGGCGTTTTTTTACTCTCTTTCGAGAGAGCACATTGCAGCTTATTTATTTTTCATTTTTTTAAGTTGTTTAATTCAGTAAATGTTTAATAAATGTGGTGCACTCCGTCGAATGTGAGCAAAACGCGGCTCATCCGAACCTCCAATCCCTCAAGGATACAAGTTAAAGTTGAGTTTGGACCTCTGATCTGTCAAGCAGGGAATGCGCTTTGAATTCCCTGTCTTAAAATGCTCCGGCGTCCTGTGTGTGGGCGGAGCCCGCATTCAGTGAAGCGCATATGTATTGTGTGATTGTGTGTGTGTGTGTGTGTGTGTGTGTGTGTGTGAGAGAGAGAGACAGAGAGAGAGAAAGAGCTAGAGACAGTGTTGTGTGTGTGTGTGTATGCGTTAATGAAAATGTTTAATAATGGTTTAATTAATAAATATGTTAATAAAATGGTTTAATGGTTTAATAAATAATTTTCTTTTACTTTTAACACATATTTCATGCATATTTCATACAAAATTATTGTACTTTTATAATTTTTAAAGGGTTTATGGCAGAGGTGGGCAATCTTATCTGCAAAGGGCCACTGTGGGTGCCGGTTTTCACTTCAACCAAACAATAGCCATACCTTCCACCTGTTTCCACCAATCACTGATCATCAAAAGAAAAGAAAAAAAAAACTAGATTGGACATCACTGTTTCAATTCTGAAGTATAAACGTATTAATTTCGTAAGTAGGGGGCCGACTGTATATACACACACACACACACACACACACACACACACACACACACACACTACCCTCACCCAGAGCTAGATGAGATGGGCGCTAGCCTCCCCGTGACCCTAATTAGGATTAAGCAGTTCAGAAAATGAATGAATGAATTAATCACGATCAGTCCACCATCTAATGTACCTCATGTGTCATTGCTTTCTTCACAAAAGTACAGAGCAATGTGGTGGGTTTAATGCTAACGTTCTGAAATGAATTTCTTTCTTTCTTTCGGCTTTTTCCCTTTCTTGGAAGTCGCCACAGTGAATCATCTGATTTGCACTTCCTGTCACAACCCTTTTGTAAGGGACAGAAACATGCTGACGGCTTTGCAGCCTGCTCTTTACGAAAGTCAGCAATGGTTCTTTTACATGCCTCTCACTGTAGACAGTGAGAGACATGGCCCGCCTTTGATAACCCAGTTAGCTACTGTGGGGGGACAGTGACAACCTTGTGTGGACTCGAACCCCCAACCTTAGGATCAGCAGTCCTGCGCCCTATCCACCACTGCCCCTAATGTTCTGAAATGAATACAGTTTCTAAAACCCCATTTGTCTAATTTATCGATCTGGACGTTAATGAGATGTCATAAAATGCATGAACTGATTTTTAAGAATACATGTCACTGTAAATTGTGATTGGGAAATTGCAAAATATGAAAAGAGCAAATAAAAGCAAGAGATGTGACAAAATATGTGGCATTCTGATCATCTTGTAACAAATTGCCCCAAGAGTCAGACATGTTTAGAAGAGCCCATTTTTTATGAGCTCATGAGTAAGTCTTTATAAAAAGCAATTTCACACCTGAGTATATGATGCTGGCATACAATGTTGTCCCTCTGATTAATTCTGTCTTCACCCAGCCCACAAACAAAAGCTTGACAGGTAGGAAGTTAATCACCTGTACTATTATGTAAATAAGTCAGTGAGCCCCACATGGAGGCTGTACAGTGGCATAGTGGTTAGTACTTCTGCCTCAAAGCAAGAAGGCCTGAGTTCAATTACCAGCTCAGGCGTTGTTTCCTCTGGGTGCTCCAGTTTCCTCTCGCAGTCCAAAAACATGTCTGTAAGCTAATTGGCTGCTCCAAATCAACCCTAGTTTTGAGTGTGAATGGTTATGTAATTGTTGGCCCTGAGATGGCCTGGTGAGCTGTCCAGGGTGTATTCTGCCCTTGCACAGACTTGGCTGAGATGGGAGCCAGCCTCCCTACAAACCTAATTAGGATTAAGTGGTTCAGAAAATGAAAGAGTGAAACAGACTGAGAAAGATATTAGATAATTCAAAATAGCTGTTGTACTTAAAATGAGACAAAGCAGAGTTTACATAATAATAAATCCTCCCAACCAGTGGGTGCAAAATGACTCGGCAGAATTTTATACACCTAATTTATAGCATTTCATTAAACGTCTTGCAGTTAGTCAAGCATTTTACATCTTTAAAGTACCCTTTAAGGTATAATTTCAAACCATTAAAATTAATCTCTGATGAATAATAAATTGTTTAGTATGTTTTAATGCCCAGGAAACTTTCAAAATTGTACAAGGAAATCTCTATATAATCAAAAAGTATGCAAAAACCCCATGGGAATTCACCTGAGGCAGAATTTTTCTATGTTCTCGTCCCTTCCCAAATAAGAGCAGAAAAATAAATAAAATAAAAGATAATTAAAATTCAGAAAACGTAAATAACATGACATACTAATACTTATTGGACTACTACTATTGTCTCAGGACAGCAAACCATTCCAATGCAGTATATGTCAACGCTGTGTATCTTCTTCTTTTCCTTTCGGCTGTTCCCTTCAGGGGTCGCCACAGCAAATCATCTGCCTCCATCTCACCCTGCTCTCTGCATCTTCTTCTCTTACGCCAATGACCTTCATGTTCTCCTTCACCACATCCATAAATTTCTGCTTTGGTCTTCCTCTAGGCCTTTTCCCTGGTAGTTCCAACCTCATCATCCTACTACCAATATATTCACTATCCCTCCTCTATACATGTCCAAACCATCTCAATCTAGCCTCTCTGACTTTGTCTCTAATACCTCTAACATGTGCTGTCCCTGTAATGTGCTCATTCCTGATCCCATCCATCCTTGTTACTCCCAAAGAGAACCTCAACATTTTCATCTCTGCTACCTCCAGCTCTGCCTCCTGTCTTTTCACCAGTGCCACTGTTTCTAAACAATACAACATCGCTGGCCTCAACACCGTCTTGTGCACTTTTCCTTTCATTCTTGCTGTTACCTTCCTATCGCACTTCACACCGGACACTTTTCTCCAACCAATCCAACCTGCCTGCACACGTTTCTTCAGCTCTTTTCCACACTTTCCATTGCTCTGGATTGTTGAGCCTTAGTACTTAAAATCCTGCACCTTCTCTTCTCCCTTTAACCTCAACGTTACTCCTGGGTCCTTCTATTCGTGTCTTACTAACCTTCATTCCTCTCCTTTTCAGTAGATACCCCCACCTCTCTAGATTTTCCTGCACTTTTTCTCTGCTCTCACTACTGATCACGATGTCATCTGCAAACATCATACTCCATGGAGATTCTTGTCTAACCTCGTCTGTCAGCCTGTCCATCACCATGGCAAACAAGAAGGGGCTCAGAGCTGACCCTTGATGCAGTCCCACCTCCACCTTGAATTATTGGGTCACATCGACAGCACACCTCACCACTGTCTTACATCTCTCATGCATGTCCTGAACCACTCTAACATACTTTTCTGCCACTCCAGACTTCCTCATGCAATACCACAGTTCTTCTCTTGGCACCCTGTCACATGCTTTCTCCAGATCCACAAAGGCACAATGCAGCTCCTTCTGGCCTTCTCTGTACTTCTCTATTAACATCCTCAAGGCAAACACTGCATCTGTAGTTGAATGCAGACCTTATTGAATGTTCTTCTCAGAAAATCTACTGCTACCTTTTTTCCATACCTCCACAGGTATGTAATCAGGACCAACTGCCTTTTCACCCTTCATCCTCTTCAATGCCCACCTCACTTCACTCTTACTAATCTTTGCTACTTCCTGGTCCTCAACGGTCACCTCTTCTACTCTCTTTTCTCTGTCATTTTCCGCATTCATCAGCTCTTCAAAGTACTGTACTCTTTCCATCTTCCAATCACACTTCTGTCATCAGTCAATACATTTCCCTCTCTGTCCTTAATCACTCTAACTTTCTGCATGTCCTTCCCATCTCTATTTCTTTGCTGTGCCAACCTGTATAAATAATTTTCTCCCTCCTTACCATCCAACCTATCATACAAGTCATCATATTCCCTCTGTTTCGCCTTTGACACTGCTACCTTTGCCTTACGCTGTCTCCCTGTACTCCTGTTTACTCTCTTCGTATTCTCAATGTTCCACTTGTTCTTAGCTAATCTCTTCCTTTGTACACACTCCTGCACTTCCTCATTCCACCACCGAATGTCCTGCGCTACTCTACTTCCAGAGGACACACCAAGTACTCGCCTACCTGTCTCTCTGATCACATTTTCTGTGGTTGTCCAGTTATCTGGAAGAACTTTCTGACCACCCAAAGCCTATTTCAACTCCCCCTTGAAGACAACACGACACTCTTCCTTTTTCAGCTTCTACTGCTTTGTCTTCCGCTCTGCCTTTGCCTTCTTCACCTTCCTCACCATTCAGTCGGGTTTTTTCAATCTGGATGTCACTTCTATTATTTTCCCTGGTATGATCACTTTCCCTACATCCCACAAAGTTGATTGCCAAACCTCACCTTTATCATAGATATTTGGAAGTACTCCTTTAAAATTTGCTTCAGTTGTGTGACAGCACTCTCATCAGACAGGGCTAACACTCAAAGCACGGCAGACTTGCGGAAGCAAAACTGTAGTCATCCTCCAACATTCCTCAGTCGTTCCTCAGTCATTCCGTCATCTTCCGTGTCCTTCCATACGATTCTGAAGGTATTCCACCTCTTCCGTCAGGCCAAAATCTTCCGCGAACATGCTTTTGAACATGTTCAAAACCGGATTCCTTTTCTGTATCTCAACCGTGTAATCTTGATTGAAGTAGATGGTTCGTCCTTCATGTGTTATCTTTTGCTTCCACGCTTGCTGTATAATACGATCTTTCACCTGGTTGTCTATGAAGCAGTCAATGATGATTCACAGGGGGTTGTGCTTTCTTTTGGTTTGGGAATCAGCAAACAGTGTGCTCTTTCAAGGCGGATGTCCATGTCCACTGGAATTTGTGATGATGATGGTATCATTTTCTCAGAGCCCTCCAGGACACCATTTATCTGTATGTTGTTATGTTTCACCTTTGATTCCAAATTGCCTCATTTTGCAGCTAGCATTGCCTCTTGGGGAAGGAGAAGGTTCACCAATCTTTCCAGCCGAGCTGTCTTGACTTCTGCAAACCATTCTTCCATATTTACTCTACGCTTCTCAAGCAAGGCTATTCTTTCCACAAGCTAGTTCAGATTAGTTTCTCGTTTTATACTTCTTATTTTGGTATGCTAGCCAACCTTTTCTCCACCGTGTCTCCCCTCACCGTGTCCAGATTTCCAATATTCGCATTATTTTTCTTACATCTTGCTTTCTTTTCCATCTTTTTTGTTTGCTTCATTTATTAAGTAACCCTGAACTTTTTTCATTTTATTTTGTTAGTTTTACTTATAGGTGCTAGTTTTAAACTGGTATATTTGAGAGCTAGATTTTCAGTTAATAAACTCCCACATGGCACCACTAGAAGTCTCATGATGCAAATTTTTAAATAAAGCAGTTTAAGCAGAAGAGGACCATGAGATATTAGAATGTTAGAAAACAGTTTTCCCCATCCCTTTTGTTTATTCAAGGCTTCTGTCTTGTTTTGATATGGTGTGGCTCTTTGCCTTGTCTCTTAGCATATTCGACAGACAGTGGCATCGTTCATGGTTTGTGTCATGAGCTGAACATCTTGATAGAGAGTGATAGATTTTGCTGTCCAGATGTGAACCCTTTAGGCTTCTGTGGAGAATTCCGCTTTCTTCTGATACACTGTACCATGCTGATCTATTAGTCTCTATGTATACTTTCACACATGCTCATTAAATGTTTTATGTACATTCCTCTGAAAAACCTCATGAAAGTATCCCAAATAATATTTGTATTAAGTCATGAGTATGACACAATCAAAACACATATTTTACTATTAAATTAATTATATAGCCATGTTTTCATGACATCGTAGGACCAAACTAAAGTCTAATGTCTAAGTATAAAGCCTGCTGATTGAAGTCTCCACATTGAACACACATTGCGACAAACGTCAAACTCATAGCGGTCATTGGTTGGTACATTTTTAGTCACCTGTTAGTAGGCACACCATTCAGGATTTAAGGAACCATGAAAATGATAAAACATCAAATGCATTATTATCACTCTTTACAAACACACATGATAAATGAAATACTGTATAAATGTTCGATATTTCAGCACTACAAAGTCTCTCTCTCTCTCTCTCTCTCTCTCTCTCTCTCTCTCGCTCTCTCTGTGTCAGGGATCAAAAGAATAAACTTTTTCCCTTTCATTTAACACTGTCATACTTGACTTATATAATTCAACAGCACTTTGCAATAGTTAATTGCTTACAATTTCATTAAATTTTTATTACACGAAGTCATTAACAGACAGTTTTTATTAACAGACAATCTTGATAACTTGTACAAAAAAAGATGCATTTCATTAAGAGCCATCTGTTAACTTGAGACATCCTTAGTGTTGCCTTAGGCAACTGATAATTGGTTCTTGTGCAAAACAATGTCTGAATTCTACAAGTGCTTTATGACTTTTTTGGGTTAAGTTTTAGGGTGACATTGCAATTTTTCTAAAAAAAAAAACCCAAAAAGGCAAAAGAGTTAGTTGAATGAGGTGAGGTTTAATTGCAATCTTCCAAAATGCGTCTTTGTGGATGATATTATCAAGTATATAAGGATGAAATTATTTGATTCTTTGCATGACTTATTATCCTACATGAGTAATTTTAGTTTTTTGAGGGTTTTTTCATCAATTTTTACATACAGCTGGTGGTAAGCAAACATGAATTTTCAAGGGAAAAGGATGTACACCAATTCATAAATATGATATACACTTGACAATCATATCAATAATAAGTTTAAACTGTATGATTTATTAAATCTAACCAACAAGACCTTGGTGTACACAGCTACCCCTCTGCAGACGATTTTCAGTAATACCAACTTGCTCTTAAGCAATATAAATGTAATATAAGTACTATATGCCTCAATTCTACTTTAACTTCTAGGTCAGTGTTCATTTATGTACAGTTGATCAAAGTCAGACTTTTATAACAGATCCATCCCACAGAGGGGTGATGATACTGCTTGCAGTGTAGGAGGAAGAGTCCTATGTTGCTTTTTAGCCTAAGGCAAGTTGTAAGGAAATATACAGTATATTTGTTTTATGAGAATCCTAAGCAAATACAGTACTGTGTATACTTAGCTGTATCAAGGGGCTATTTAAACCTTTGAAAACTTGCAGTATGTGAACATGTACATCAGGAGTGTGTTACGAAGTGAGTTTAACTCATCATCATCATCATTATCCGCTTAATCCGGGGTCGGGTTGTGCGGGCAACAGCCTAAACAGTGAGTTCCAGATGTCCCTCTACCTAGCCACTTCCTCCAGCTCTCAGCTCTTCTGCGGGGAAACTGAGGCATTCTTAGACCATTCTAAAGACATAATCCCTCCAGCATGTTCTGGGTCAATCCCGGGGCAGGCCCGAAATACTACATCAGGAAGGCATTCAAGAGGCATTCTAACAAGATGCCTGAGCCACCTCAACTGGCTCCTCTCGACGCGGAGAAGCTCCTCCTGAATTGCTGAGCTTCTCACCCTATCTCTAAGGGAGGGCCCCACCACCTGGCGAAGGAGGATCATGTCATTCGCTTGTATCCACAATCTTGCTCTTTATGTCATTACCGAAAGCTTGCAACCCTAGATAAAGGTTGGAACGTAGATCAACTGGTAAATTGAGAACTTTGTCTTGTGGCTCAGCTGCCTCTTCACCATGATGGACTAGTACAAGCTCTACTTTACAGGAGTGGCTGCAGTGGAAACAAACCAGAACCCCTCAATGTCACGGCTGCCACTAGAAATACTGTCCATAAAAATTATGAACCGAGTCAGTGACCACGGACAGCCTTGGCAGCTTCCCACCCTAACCAGAAATGAATTTGACCTGATGTTACCAATGCGGACTAAGTTCTAGTTTGGTCATACAGAGACCCCTATGCAATGGCCCCTAGCACGGAGTCCGGTACACCATACTCCTAGAGCAGAGACAAGATCCAATAGCCACCAAATTAGAACCCTGTCAGCAACATGGCCACACCTACAAATTCAAGCAATAAAAATTATGAAGAGATGGATTGCTAGAAACTTAATCCCAGAGGGAAATTTACATTTTCTAGCAGCATTAAAGTAAAACAGCACACATATTCTATAAAAACATAAAATTAAGTTCAGGCATATATACTAAAAAAATACTTCGTTATATAATACTGTAATGATGTAACCCCCCCTGACTGATGTATACTATGTGCATATAATATCAATAAATACATATTCAATGCTATAAATGCTTATAATAACAATAAACATTCAAAAATAATGCATAAGATGTAAATAAAACATGAATACACACATATACAAACACGAGCACATGCATGCAGATGTGCACCTCACAAAAATGTAAGTAGTTTTGATGGTAGGTTTTCGGTTGTTTTTTTGTTGGTTTAGGTTTTTTTTTTTTTTTTTTTGCTTAATTGGCCTTGTTTTTGTGGCATTTTCCTTAACTTTTCTCCCTATTCTTCCTTGATTTCCTTATTTTTTAATTCGATGAATTATCGATGAAAAATCACAGTGGTGAGGTGTGCTGTCGACGTGACCGACGAATTCAAGGTGGAGGTGGGACTGCATCAAGGATCAGCTCTGAGCTCCTTCTTGTTTGCTATGGTGATGGACAGGCTGACAGACGAGGTTAGGCAGGAATCTCCATGGACTATGATGTTTGCATATGACATTGTGATCTGTATTGAGAGCAGAGAACAAGTGGAGTAAAATCTAGAGAGGTGGAGGTATGCCCTGGAAAGGAGAGGAATGAAGGTTAGCCTCAGAAAATCAGAATACATGTGTGTGAATGAAAAGGACCCAGGAGGAACGGTGATGTTACAGGGAGCAGAGATAATGAAGGTGGAGGATTTTAAGTACTTAGGCTCAACAATCCAGAGCAATGGAGAGTGTGGAAAAGAGGTGAAGAAGCATGTGCAGGCAGGTTGGAATGGTTGGAGAAAAGTGTCCGGTGTGATGTGCGATAGGAGAGTGTCAGCAAGAATGAAAGGAAAAGTGTACAAGACGGTGGTGAGGCCAGCGATGTTGTATGGTTTAGAAACAGTGGCGCTGAGGAAAAGGCAGGAGGCAGAGCTGGAGGTAGCAGAGATGAAAATGTTGAGGTTCTCTCTGGGAGTAACGAGGATGGATAGGATCAGGAATGAGCACATCAGAGGGACAGCACATGTAAGATGTTTTGGAGACAAAGTCAGAGAGGCTAGATTGAGATGGTTTGGACATGTACAGAGGAGGGATAGTGAGTATATTGGCAGTAGGATGCTGAGGTTGGAACTACCAGGCAGAAGGCTGAGACGAAGACCAAAGAAGAGATTTATGGATGTGGTGAAGGAAAACATGAAGGTCGTTGGAGTAAGAGAAGAAGATGCAGAGGACAGGGGGAGATGGAGGCGGATGATTTGCTGTGGCGACCCATGAAGGGAACAGCCAAAAGGAAAAGAAGAAGACGACAGCACTGATAATAAGAAGTACTTTTCTTATTCATAAATAACTTCCTTATGACAATGTCGTTTAAAATAAATTCAGAGACTTACTTACTTACTTACTTACTTACTTACTTTAAGTAAGTAAATAAGTTAGTAAGTAATGTCGTTTGAAGTAAATTCAGTCCTACTATACTCCAAAATTGTTGGTCTTCGACCACCCTGCTTCAATTGGCGAAACCCCCAAATGTTTTTGATCTTATGTCTAATGTGTACTGGGAACAATATTGTAGATCACACTTACCAATTTAATTCAATCAGTATCTGTAACCATAAAATGAGGCATTCACTGCTTGTATAAGTGAGTTTACATTTCAATTATTGAAGGTATTTCAAGACCCCCTGCGACTGGGGAAAGTCTATAATGTTCATCAGTAACAACACATTTGATTGTTCCGAAATGCTTTAAAAAACAAGAAAATATTTTGCTGTTTTCTTCTTGGTAAATGTCCAAAAACCACTGTCCAAAACCACCTCCTGGCCATGTGCTTTCGTTTATGTTCATGTTGATTGGTTCAACTTGCCATGTGCTAAAGTTGACATTCTGATTGGCTCATTTTACTTGGGAAAAAGTTTAAAGGAAATGTTTAAAGGAAAATCACCAGGAGGAAAAAGTAAGGGAAGGATAAGTTTTTTTTTTTTTCAGCTATCTTGTAAGTAGTTTGGTTGATACCACATCATGAATAACACAAATACTAGTAAAATTCTTTTATTGTTCTGTTATTATTCATGTTTTCTACCTCAATGGTAATAAGCACTTAAAGTTCCACTCCGCTGGTAACATTTTAAGAAGTGCCCACCCACTCAATTTTTCAAGCACCCTGGGCGCTTATTACGTCGAATATGGTATTTATCTTTAATATATTCAAATATACATGTTTGTGTCAGGTTATATAAGTTTGGGAGTGGATTGGAACGGATTAATTGGTTTTCTAAGATTTCCTCTGGGAATTTTTGTTTTACCATTAGAGCTTCTCTCCAGCAACAACCAGTTGTCATGATACCTTTCCAGTGTGATAAGGTTTCAACTCTTTTTCTGATCTTTTTTTTTCACAACCTCGAATCTCAGGTGAAAAAAACATATCTGTGGTTTAAAAAAAAAGGAAAGGAAAGAAAAAAAAAGAAAAAGTGTTACAGTCCTGTTTTTTGTGTTTTTAGTCTTTGAACAAATAAACTGTTCATCTTGTTGTGGTAATTTTTCTTTAATTGCTGCATTATTATATAAAAAAGTAATTTATACCCATATAAATAATAATATATTTTTTTTAGGTAGGTAAAGTCTGTTGGGCTTTTATACCCGAGCCATAGTGACTCATCAGGCCAGTGCTTATCCCGGTTTCCGTAGCGTTTTTTTAACTGTGAGACTATTTCTTCAAAATAATGATTTTCACACAAATTACTCTGGAATCAATTTGTGTTATGGGGTGGTTCTCTGCAGCGGGGACTGGGGCACATATCAAAATAGAAAGAAAAATGTATGATGTGAACTGTCAAATTCTTGGGGGAAATGCCAAATTATTCCTCTCTGCTGTCGAAAAATGTCAAGGGAAGAAGGTACACTTTCCAACATGTCAATGACTCCAAATACGCAGCAAAGTTTACCACACAGTTGACCACACAGTGTCTCAATAAGAAAAAGGTGAAAATCCTTGTATGGCTTGTCAGACAGATCCCAGACTTAAGCTCAACTGAAAATGTTTGGCGTTATTTAAAGATTGTAGACCAACAGATCACCATTTTAAATTTGCAAATCTTATTAAGGTCTGTACAAAAAGAGTGGGCAAATATAGATGTGCAAAATTGGTGAAAAGTAACCCAACAGACTCATGAATGAATTCAAAGCAAAAGGTGGTTTCCAAAAAGTACTGACAAAGGGGGATAATTACGTATTCATTCATTAATTTTCTGAACCTTTTAATCAGCTCGCCAGGCCAGAAACCGGAGTACCTGAAGGAACCCCTCTTCAAACACGGGGAGAACATGCAAACTCTACACAAACGTCCAGGCTGGGAATTAAACCCAGTGCCTTCTTTTTGTAAGGCAGACGTGCTTACCACTACACCACTGTGCTGTCGGGGATAATTAGCTATTCATGTGTTTATTTTATGTTTGATTGGGACTGCTACTACTTACTAATACTTGTTCGCCCTAGAGCAGGCAACCACTAGGGATTTCCAAATCCTTGTATCCAGCATCAGGGCAGCTATCTCACTGGTGTAGACTGTTCCTGTGTCTCTCTTGAGGGTGTTGATGTATGTAGTCTTTGGTCGTCCACTTCTCCAATATCTGTGTTGTGGTTCCCAAAGCACCAGTTTCTCAGCTCAGGATGGCGATAACAGTGGCTAGCTCGCTGAAGATGCCGTAAAGCGATCTTGTCACCTACTGCTGGTAGTTCCTCGTAAAGTTGCTCGTTTGGTACAGGGTCAGTCCAGTGGATGTTCAATGGTTTCCGGAGCATTCTAGTGTATGTTCCATTCAGCGATTTCTCTTGAGAATCCGACAAAGTCTAGGTCTCACACCCATAGAGTAAGATTGATTCGATGGTGGTTATGAAGAGTCTGATTTTCAGATCTCTACTATTATTGGATGTCCATATTCTCGTCAGGCCATTCAGAGCTTGCTAGGCTTGTGCTTTCCTCACACTGATATCTTTTTCTGAGTTATCAACCCATGACCCTAAGTATTAAAAATCATCCTTCCATTCAAGTTCAGTACCATCTGCTGTATGTAGTAATTTAGGATCCTTGATGTTGTAAGCTAATGATTTTGTTTTCTCAGCATTCAATCCAAGGCCTACTTTCTTACATTCATTTTCCACTCTTAGCAGTAGCGCTTGTGCTTGTTCAATCTCATCTGATAGCAATGCTATGTGATCCGCAAAGTCTAGGTCAGTTAGCATCTCTTTCAGATGCCTTCTAGATCTATGGGGAGAACTGGTAAATCCCAGATCATCTTTACCAGCCAAGACTTTCCTCAGAATATAGTCAAGCATGATTATGAGTAGAAATGGAGCTAACGTATCGTCCTGCAGTACACTAGCAGTGATGTCAAACATCTCTGTTTCTCCATCTGGAGAGATCACTTTGGCCTCGGTGTTAGTGCACATTTTCTCGATAGCATGCAGTAGGTTTGGTGGGATCCCATAGACTTTGAGAATGCGCATCATTTATCCTCTGCTTATCGAGTCATAGTTTGACTTTTTTTTGAAAAAAAAAAAAAAAAAAAAAAAAACAAAAACGTAAAATCGAAAAAACGTAAAATGGATGAACGTAAGTTGGGGAGCGTCTGTACGTATTTGCGCCATGAGTTCAGCTTCCCTAACTTGGTCATACACTTGGTATAAATGTGTATGTGCTTGACACCAGGTTCTTTATCTTCATCTGTATTGGTGTTTTCATACTGATCTGAACCCTAAGTAAATCTTGGTAGGCTGTGGTCACTTGTGTGTTTGATGATCTAAGAGATTCCTTACTTCTTGGTTTCCTGGGCAGGCAATCTTCCATAGCTTGACAGTTGTCTTTAACAAATCTTTCTTACTTCAGCCCAATGTCATCATCTTCCAATACTTGGTATCTATTTTTGACCTCAACTGTATACTTCCGCTGTAATTCTAAGTCAGTGGAGAACTGCTGCCAGTCATATATCATCTTCCTGTCTGTCTTAGATGTTCTGAGACTCAGTTTGATTTTAGCCCAAACTACACGGTGGTCAGATCCCAGTGAACTGAACGAGTTACATGCTTCAGCATTCTGAACACTGTTCCTCCACTTATGACGAACTAAAAATTAATCCAATTGGCATTGAGATCCTGATGTCCTGTCTCTAAAAGTCCGTAGTTTCCCAGTTCTCTTTTGAAACTGCGTGTTAACTGCTATCAGGCTACACTCTGATAACAAATCTACAAGGTACTTTCCGTTCCTGTTAGTTTTCTCATGGTAAGTGAATAGTGCGTCATCTAAACCAATTCTTGCATTAAAGTCACCAATACATGCAAGAAGGTTATGTGGCGGGACATCCTAGAGAGTGTTTCTCAGAATGTGATAGAATTCCTTGATGTCCAATTAGTAGGTACATGTACAATAAGCACTGTAGTTTTGGGATTGCCATCAAATTCAGCAGCTATTACTAATAATGTTTACTTTAAGTAGGGCTCTTCTTGCTTTCTGACCTAGAAGAAGACCAACTCAACCTTGGGAAGCTTTTGCTTTGTTTCTCCAGACTGAGGATATAATCAGATAGCTGGGGCTGATCGTTCTGAACTCGATGGGCTCATCATGGATGATGCGATGTTCCTGAACTCCCAGTATTTCAATGCCTTGGTGATGGATATGGTACTCTAGTTCCATGACTCTATGTTCATCTCTTAAGGTGTTTGCATTAAATGTTTCCATGAATAGTGTTTTCTTACAATGTAGGAGGGCCTTCACATGTTGGCTATGTTCAGACGATTCCTTCCGTGAAACACGATTTATGGATGTGCCATCATTCTGTTGATCTGAAGATCGACTAGCTTCTGTATTAAAGGCTGAATTCCTGTTCACTCCTGGAGCTGGAAGTATAGGGTTTGCTATATTGACTAATTCCATAGTGGTTGTCTAACAAAGCTAATGTAATTCACATGGGACGCCAAACCACAAATCAATACTGTCGGCCAAACTGGAAAAGATCCTTCCTTTGCTCCCATTTTATGACACAAGCAGCATTTGTAGCGTCTTCCTCTAACAAGAGAATAGGGTAGGAAGCACTACCCAGAGGGTATTCATACATATACACTGTGACCCTGGTAAGGGGGGCTAAAGGTGTACTGTAACTTGCCCAAGGTGAGCACCCAGACTAGTGGAGGGAAGGAGGCATCTTACCTCTCCATTCTAGACCGGCTCCAAGCTGGGTCTAGCCACGTCCCTTTGATTGCTGGTTTGCTGCTATTATATTGTTCATCTGGCTGTTATACATTTTTAAAAGCTTTTTCAGGGGTCGCCACAGAGAATCATCTGATTCACATGTTTAATTTTGCATAGGTTCTTACCTAGGATGCCCTTCCTGACACGACCCTTGAGCAAGGAACAGAAACACCTGATGGCTTTGCAGGTGGTCAACCTTTAGTAATCCAGTTAGCTACACTGGGGGTTAAACAAACCTGGGGTACTGACTGACTGTGGATTATCTCTAAACCTAGAAATTCACTGTGACAGGCTCTTGAGGTACCATCAGTAGGGGGTGCAAAATAGATACATATACAATAATACATATACATACATACATGCATACACATATACATAAATAAGTAAATAAATAGATACATAAATAGTATAAAAGTAATATACAATAAAAAAAGACAAAGAACAACTTTGTAGACTGGCCTATATTCAAGTGTACATGTATCTGAGGGCAGAGTAGATGGGTTGATATGGCTCACAGTCAGTGGGGTAGATGTGTTTGATTAAAGTGCACGGGATTTTTATTGCACATAACCGTTTTTTTCACAGACAGTTACAAAGTGGCTATACATTCGCTCCTTCCCTCACTGAGGATGTCAGAGAACATCTAACTTTGAAGTTACGGCCATTTTGTTTACCCAGAGAACTGTTCAGAGTCCCATAGTGACCAAGCACCTGCAGCTTGGTAAATTTAGAGACGGCGCGCACGCTGGCGGGGAAAGGCTTGGAATCCCGCTTGTCGAAAGAAACAAATGATGAACATCCTCACGTAGGCTGTGGGTGAACATGGATGATAGACTTTGATGAAGTCCCGAATGACAAAACTTGTGTGGCGTGTGTTCCATGATCCGCCTTGGATAAGATGATCCGCCACGAAGAGACCCGTAGAGACTCCTTAGGTCAGCTGTGTCAGCTGAAGAGATCTGAAGAGACTCCTTAGGTGTTCTGTGTCAGTTGAAGAGACCCGAAGAGACTGGAGCCAATAGGCAACAGGTCCTTAATATAGATTCCCTAAAGTTCCAGAAAGTTCCATTCTGGAAAATTCCACATCACCTGACCCACCACCAAGGCACATGCAACTAGGTCTATGCTGGAAGTTTCCCTTATGGAAAGTTCCAGACCAATTAGACCATGCAGGCAAAAAACAACAGTGACACAAAAACTGAGTAATACCCTGTGTCTCTCTTTCCAGCACACATTTATACATCCATCATTTTTATATTTACATTTATACAAATATTTACATTCATTTACATGCCCATAACAAATATAATATAATATAATATAATTTAGTACAATTTCATTTATTGCAGTTATCTACTTATTTATTTATGGTATTATTATTATTATTATTATTATTATTATTATTAATATCATTTTATTTTTATTACTTTTCTTGTTATTATTGTATTGTTTGTTGTGTCTGTGTGAGGTCCTTTTAGATATAGAATTTTTATGTGTTTATTTTATAGCAGTTTGTGTGTTGTTGATTTGAGTGTTCTTTTCTGTTTGTTACTTGACTCCTTGAGCAACCACATAAGAATTCCTATGTGTGTAAAAAAACACAGATGGCTATTAAAAATCCTGAATCCTGGGGGGACAGTGGCAACCTTGTGGAGAGTGGGACTTGAACTCCCAACCTTAGGATCAGTGATCCAGCGTCCTTTACCACCAGGCCGCCACTGCTCAAAAATTGTATTGAGTAAATACAGCTGAAAAGAAAATGGTGTTAGTGTCTGCAAAGCATCAAAAATGTTAATATTCCAAACAGGGATGATTCTTTTCACTGATCACTCTTTATTTCAGTCTTAAGTCTATTTTAAAAGAGGAAGATTATATTGTAAACACATGGTTTAGTGGTTCAATGTGTATAAAGAAAAAACAAAACAAATGCTGGCATCATATCAGTTTGAAGATAGTGTTTATACTTGCAACAAAAGTGAGAATAGTATACATTTCCTCAGGAAACCTCCTGCTGTGAAAGAGGACATTATTATAGCTTGTACCCCATCTTAATTAGATGAGAAAAGAAAAACAGCATCACACAATCACAGTAATTGGCTGCTCAGCAATAATTGATATTGAGATGTTTCATTGCAGCTTGATGAATTCAGTTATATGAATGTAAGTATGCTGAGTCTCTTTCATTATGCTATCACCTATATTGAGCCATTACATGCACAAAAATAAGGTATTACATTTTTTATTGAAGGGAAGGAGAAAGTAATCTCTTCCAAGAAAAATGGCTGCAGTAAGATAGAAGCTGAAATTGGCTGGAGCATTTAGAGTTGCAAATTAAAATGGAAACAGTGTGTGTGTGTGTGTGTGTGTGTGTGTGTGCAGATAGTTACTCAGGGGAGACTGAAGAAATCACTCTCTAATCTGTATCCCTGCTAATGCTGAATGATAACAACGACAGAATTATTTTCAACTGTATATATTCATTCCTTCAATGCAGCCATGAGGTGGGGGGGCACTAACCAGTGTCTCTCCCCCTCATGCCGGTCCCAAGCCCGGAGAAATGCAGAGGGTTGTGTCAGGAAGGGCATCCGACGTAAAACCAATGCCAATTATTTATGATGCAAATCAAAAGTATTACCTCCATACCGGATCGGTCGAGGCCCGGGTCAACAACGACCGCCATCAGTGCTGTCAATCAACAGGGTGCTGATGGAAATTGGACTACTGTTGGTCGAAGACGTCAAAGAAGGAGAGGTGGGAGGCGTGTCCGTAGGCAGAGAGAGAAGAGGAAAGGCATGAGTCTAGGACTGAGAGTGGGGACTTTGAATGTTGGAACTATGCACAGAAAAGGTAGAGAGCTGGTTGACATGATGCAGAGGAGGAAGGTGGACATACTGTGTGTTCAGGAGACCAGGTGGAAAGGTATCAAAGCTAAAAGCTTAGGAGCAGGGTTTAAGCTATTTTATCACGGTGTGGATGGGAAGAGAAATGGAGTCGGAGTCATCTTGAAGGAGGAGTTTGTCAGGAATGTTCTAAAAGTGAAAAGAGTGTCAGACAGAGTGATGAGCCTCAAGTTAGTAATTGAAGGTGTAATGCTCAATGTTGTTAGTGCTTATGCCCCACAGGCAGGATGTGAGCTAGAAGAGAAGGAGAGATTCTGGAGTGACTTAGATGAAGTGATGCAGAGTTCCACCAGAGGTGAAAGAGTGGTCATTGGTGCAGACTTCAATGGACATGTTGGTGCAGGCAACAGAGGGGACGAGGAAGTGATGGGCAGGTTTGGTATCCAGGACAGGAACGCAGAAGGACAGATGTTGATAGATTTTGCAAAAAGGATGGAAATGGCTGTGGTGAATACTTTCAAGAAGAAACAGGAGCATAGGGTGACTTATAAAAGCGGAGGTAAAAGCACACAGGTAGACTACATCTTGTGTAGGCGATGTAATTTGAAGGAAGTCAGTGACTGCAAAGTCATCGTGGGTGAGAGTGTTGCCAAACAGCATAGGATGGTGGTGTGCAGGATGACTCTGATGGTGAGAAAGGTGAAAAAGGCAAAGGCAGAGCAGAAGACAAAGTGGTGGAAGCTGAAAAAGGAAGAGTGTCGTGTTGTCTTCAAGGAGGAGTTGAAACAGGCTTTGGGTGGCCAGGAAGTGCTTCCAAATGACTGGACAACCACAGCAAATGTGATCAGGGACACAGGTAGGAGAGTACTTGGTGTGTCCTCTGGAAGGAAAGTAGATAAGGAGACTTGGTGGTGGAATGAGGAAGTGCAGGAGTGTGTACAAAGGAAGAGGTTAGCCAAGAAGAAGTGGGACATTGAGAGGACCGAAGAGAGTAAACAGGAGTACAGGGAGACACAGCGTAAGGCGAAAGTAGCAGTGGCTAAGGCCAAACAGAGGGCGTATGATGACTTGTATGATAGGTTGGATAGTAAAGAGGGAGAAAATGATCTATACAGGTTGGCACAGCAGAGAAATAGAGCTGGGAAGGACGTGCAGCAAGTTAGATTGATAAAGGACAGAGAGGGAACTGTATTGACTGATGACAGAAGTGTGCTGGGAAGATGGAAAGAGTACTTTGAAGAGCTGATGAATGAGGAAAATGAGAGAGAAAAAAGAGTAGAAGAGGTAACCATTGAGGAGCAGGATGTAGCAAAGATCAGTAAGGGTGAAGTGAGAAGGGCATTGAAGAGGATGAAGAATGGAAAGGCAGTTGGTCCTGATGATATACCTGTGGAGGTATGGAAGTGTCTAGGAGAGGTCGCAGTAGATTTTCTGACAAGAACATTCAACAAGGTACTAGAGAGTGAGCAGATGCCGGAGGAGTGGAGGAGAAGTGTGCTGGTGCCCATTTTTAAGAACAAGGGAGACGTGCAGAGTTTGTGGCAACTACAGAGGGATAAAGTTGATGAGCCATACGATGAAGTTTGGGAAAGAATAGTGGAAGCTAGACTAAGGGCAAAGGTCAGCATTTGTCAACAACAGTTTGGTTTCATGCCAAGAAAGAGCACCACAGATGCAGTGGTTGCCTTGAGGATGTGAATAGAGAAGTACAGAGAAGGTCAGATGGAGCTACATTGTGCCTTTGTGGATCTGGAGAAAGCATATGACAGAGTGTGGGGAGAGGAACTGTGGTATTGCATGAGGAAGTCTGAAGTGGCAGAGAAGTATTTTAGAGTGGTGCAGGACATGTATCAGAGATGTAAAACAGTGCTCAGGTGTGCTGTCGGTGTGACAGAAGAGTTCAAGGTGGAGGTGGCTGCATCAAGGGTCAGCTCTGAGCCCCTTCTTGTTTTCTATGGTGATGGACAGGCTGACAGATGAAGTTAGACAAGATTAACCATGGACTATGATGTTTGCAGATGACATTGTGATCTGTAGTGAGAGCAGAGAACAAGTGGAGGAAAATCTAGAGAGGTTGAGGTATGCCCTGGAAAGGAGGAGAATGAAGGTTAGCCTCAGTAAGACAGAATACATCTGTGTGAATGACAAGGACCCAAGAGGACTGGTGAGGTTACAGGGAGCAGAGATGAAGAAGATGGAGGATTTAAGTACTTACACTCAACAATCCAGAGCAATGGAGAGTGTGGAAAACAGGTGAGGAAGCGTGTGCAGGCACGTTGGAATGGTTGGAGAAAAGTGTCCAGTGTGATGTGTGATAGGAAGATATCGGCAACAATGAAAGGAAAAGTGTATATGATGGTGATGAGGCCAGCAATGTTGTATGGTTTAGCAATAGTGGCACTGAGGAAAAGACAGGAGGCAGAGCTGGAGGGAGCAGAGATGAAAATGTTGAGGTTCTCTTTGGGAGTACATCAGAGGGACAGCACATGTAAGATGTTTTCGAGACAAAGTCAGAAAGGCTAGATTGAGATGGTTTGGACCTGTGCAGAGGAGGGATGGTGAATATATTGGTAGTAGGATGCTGAGGTTGGAACTCCCAGGCAGAAGGCCTAGAGAGGAAGACCAAAGAGAGGATTTATGGATATGATGAATGAGGACATGAAGGTAGCTGGTGTAAGAGAAGAAGATGCAGAGGATAGGGTGAGATGGAGGCAGATGATTGGCTGTGGCGACCCCTGACAGGAGCAGCCGAAAGGAAAAGAAGAAGAAGAAGAAGTGAGTGACATCATGGGGTTTCAATAATCATTTTAAACACACTTAAAAAAAGTGAATTCGCAATTCATGCAGTCACGTTGATGGCATGTGCGCGAAGGAGAGAAAAAAAGAGGTGTACACATCATTTGCAACAAATCAGCAGGAGGGAGAAACAAAAGCTCTCAGCCATTGGCTAAATTTGAATCATGCGCCAGTAACTTCCGGGTTTACCGCTAATCTGGAAGTATAAAAACAATGTTTTAAAATTTAGTAATGATTCAGTAAAAACTTTAATTTTGT
The DNA here is from genome assembly GCA_024760905.1 of Plotosus lineatus. Classification (NCBI taxonomy): domain Eukaryota; kingdom Metazoa; phylum Chordata; class Actinopteri; order Siluriformes; family Plotosidae; genus Plotosus; species Plotosus lineatus. The sequence continues at coordinate 33,839,252 of CM045734.1, read as the reverse complement.
ACTGTGATAATATTTATGAATAAATAAAGCACTTAGGCTCCTTACCAGAAGCTTGAGAAGATGCAGGGAGTTTGAGTGACATCGTTAGGCTTAAATAATTAGTAAAAACACACTAAAAATTTTTACTCCGCAATTCAGCCAATCATGTTGATAACTTGTGCACATAGGAGAAAAAAAGAGGTGTACACGTCATCTGCAACCAATCAGCAAGGGGGAGCAACAATCTTTGTACTCAATCGCCCTGTGATGAGTCATGTTATGTGATTGACATTGAACAGACAGCACTGTTGTGCAGGTATGTAAACTCTGATGGGCTGCTAATTTCTTTATTGAATTTCTATGATTTCATCAATTCAACAAAACATAAGACAATAATATAATAATGGAAGTTAAACATAAAGCACCAAATATCATACAACAGAGTAGTCACGTGGCCTCGTTCTCTCTAGGATGTGCTGCAGGGAAAATAAACATTTAATTATAAATGCTTCTTCTGTATTTGTAGCCTATCTAGTCGTTTTGATAGTAGGTTAATACGTATACACTTACAGCCTGTGTTGCCTTCATATAAGGCTTATATGGGGTTTTTATTTTTTTGTGGCTCCAGAGAGATTTGTTTTTAGTTTGTTTGGTCCAAAATGGCTCTGAACATTTTGAGTTGCCGATCCCTGGGTTAGAGCAAAGCATATTCATGTGTTCGAATGGCCCAGTCCAAGTCCAGACCAAAGTCAAATTGAGACCTGAAAATTCCTATTCACAAAATTTTCCATCCAATCTGGCTGATTTTTCAATCTGGTTTGAGCTATTTTGCAAACAGGAATAGGCATAAGTTTTAGTCACCTAAGGGCAGTCGGGTTAGGAAGCCAAGGCAGCTGGACCAGATGGGAAGCAGCCCTCGAACGCCCATTGACCTGGAAGGACCTATGGTCTACAGACCAAGGACGACTCAGCTTCCTACTCCGTGCTGTATCAGACCTGCTACCTACGCTTTCCAATTTGCGCATTTGGGGTAAGGAAGAAGACGCTTCATGCTCTCTATGTAAAGCCATCAACTGCACCCTAAACCATGTCCTTACAGCATGTCCCAAGGCTCTAGGAAAGGGGAGGTAAAGGTGGAGGCATGACAATGATCTCCGAGAGATTGCTATAGTGGTAGACCAGTGCAGAGTGGAGGCCAACCACCAGAACAAAGGGAACGCAGTAAAACCCATACAGTTCCTAAAAGAAGGAGACAAGTCCAAGTCCAGCAACTCTGCAAGAACTAGACCTATCTACAGCCTTTGACTGGCAAATTGATGTGGATGTACAGAAGAAGCTATGATTCCCAGAAGAGATAGCAGTCACTACAATGTGCCCAGACATGCTGCTACTATCACGTGAATCGAAAACCATCAACATTATAGAGCTCACAGTCCCCTGGGAGGAGAGACTCGACAGTTCACACGAGTTGAAAACAGTGAAATACCAGGACTTGGTTGAAAAAGCAAGGGTTAACGGCTGGAAAGCAGGCCTGATGCCAATCGAGGTCAGATGTAGGGGTTTTGTCACAATATTTCTCCCTGAAATTCTGAGGAAAATGGGTCATGTCAGACATAGTTCAGAAGAACAGCGTACCTTGATTAAAAAGTTGATTGTAGAGGGGAAAGCAATTAAAGAACTGCAGAATGATAGGCTGCTCAGCTAAAATGATCCCAAAATGCTTCAACATGGAAACCAAACCCTGAAAGACATGGAAGAAAGCAAAAAAGTTACATTTGAATGGAAGAATAGCCACAATGACAAGAACTCAACCAACAATCAGCTCCAAGAGGATTAAAGAAGGTCTACAGTTACCTCAAGGTACTGTTACAATTTGAAGACGCCTATGTGAAGCCAAGCTTTCGGTAAGAAGCCCCCACAAAGTCTCACTGCTGAAAAAAAGAAGTATTGAAGAGGTTACAATTTGCCAAATAGCACACTGACTGGCCTAAAGAGAAATGGCACAACATTTTGTGGACTGATAAAAGTAGGACTGTTCTTTTTGGGTCAAGTGGTCAGAGACAGTTTGTCAGATGACCCTCAAACATTGAATTCAAGCCACAGTACGTGTGAAGACAGTGAAGCCTGGTGGCACAAACATCATGATATGTGGATGTTGCTCACACTATGGTGTCGGACCTATTTATGGCATAGCAGTGATCACGAATTAGTTTGAATATATCAGAATACTTGAAGAGGTCAAGCTGCCTTATGCTGAAGAGTAAATGAATTTGAAATGGGTGTTCCAACAAGACAACGACCCCAAACACACCAGTGAACAGCAACATCTTGGTTCCAGACCAACAGCCGGAAAACCTATTCACAAGTGCCAGAAGTTGGTTGACTCAAACACAGCAGTTCTCAAAAACAGTGGTTATACAACTAAATATTAGTTCAGTGATTCAAAGGAAAACAAAATCTTACAACATTTTACAGTTTGTACAGTGTTTTTTACAGTTTATACAGTGTTTGGGTTTATAAAGAATGCAGAAACAGTTTTTTTTTAACAGTTCACTTTTCAAACAAATTTCCAATTTTCTTGTATGCTTTGATTTGGAATAGAATATGTTGTTATTCCAATGCATGTGTGTGTGTATGGAAACAAAACCTATTACAGGGATCCCTCACTTTCCATGGTTAATTGGGACTGAGACTCCCCCGCAACCACAAATTTCCACGAAGTACGATTGACCCCCCTGACTGACGTATATGTACATGTATATGTGTGTGTATATGATATCAATAAATACATATTCAACGCTTAAAATGCTTATAATAACAAACATTCAAAAATAATGCACAAGACGTAAAACATAGATGCGCGTGCGCACACTCAGATGTGCATCTCAGATAAAAATGTAAGTAGTTTTGTAGTGGGGGTGTTGGGTTGTTTTTTGTTTTTGTTTGGGTCTTTTTTTGTATAATTGGCCTTGTTTTGTGGCATTTTCCATAACTTTTCCCCCTATTTTTCCTTAAGTTCCTTATTTTTCGATGAGTATTTTTGAAAAGCCCACGATGCACTGAAGTCACAGAAACTGAAACACAAAGTAGCGAGGGATCACTGTACAAGAATTTTAAGCTTTATTGAGTTTTTTTAAACATACTGCTATTATTTTGAACACAATTGCGCGTGCGTGCGTGCGTGTGTGTGTAAGGTCTTAACCACAAGTGTACCTCTATTCACCCAGCAGTATAAATGGATACCAGTAAAAATATACTTGGAAGGTAACCTGTGATGGACTAGCGTCCCATCCAGGAGGAGTTGAACTCCTGGTTGCTTCACGTTATGGAAACCGGAAATAAGCAACAACCTGATGAGCCACTTGGCTCGGGTGTAAAAAGCCCAAACTGACATTACCTTTTTACACTATATCTATATCTATATATATATATATATATATATATATATATATATATATATATATATATATATAAACACATTTTTACATTTTATAAAGTGTGTACTTCACAGCTATTTCTCTTTTTTCCATTATGAATCCCCTCACAGTACATTTACCATAAGGTACCGTAAATAGCCCACTTCTTGCTTTTAAAATATATATATATATTTTTATTTCAGGTCACTGGCATTTCCTCCCACATGATATGATCCTTGTACTGGATAGTGGACTCTAACAGGAGTCTGGCAATCTGTTGATCCAATGTGGGCAGTATTGACCTTGTTCTGGGCTCTATATGAGAACACTGGCTCTCTCCCCCGCTGTGGAGGCACACAGCCTGCTTGGCTTTCCTATCTTTTACTTCTATCTTCTCTCATTGCTTTTACTTCTTTCCTGCCCCCCTCATTGTGTGCCCGACCACTGCAATACTGTACTCTTGCTTTTTACTCTGTAAAAACCCAAATAATTCATTTATGGCATTATTGTATTTATTCATTTTTTTATTCAAAGAAATCACATTAATTCATTTATTCATTTTCTAAACTGCTTGAACCTAATTAGGGTCACAATGAGGCGGGCACATCTCAGCCGACTCTGGACAAGGATGGGGTACACCCTGGACAGCTCACCAGGCCATACCAGGGCCAACACTCACACAATCATTTATACTCACCCTCACACCTATGGGCAATATGGAAGAACCAATTAACCGACTATGCATGTTTTTGGACTGTGGGAAGAAACTGGAGTACCCGCAGGAAACCCACACGAGCATGGGGAGAACATGCAAACTCAGCACAAACGCCCAGGCTGGGAATCAAACCTGGGAACTTCTTGCTGTGTGGCGAACGTACTCACCACAACACCACCATGCCTCCCTTTTCACCCACATTAATCTTTCAAACATTAGGCAATCTTCACTAATTGCTCCTGAAAAACAACACACCAATAATGCCCCTGTGGGAAAAATTCCTCAACCAAATCCATATTTAGAAAACCTCAGGCTACCTTTACCTTTCAGACTTCACACAACTGATCTGTGATTAGCAATAGAGTCCCACAGCCACATGCCACACTCTAATTGCCTACCCATTATGTATTTCAACATCTCCTAATGTAATATTCTGAAAAGATTTAGAGACAAATCAGAAGTTAGGCACCTAAGCCTCGGGAGCTCACTGTGGGCCTGGAGACTAGACTTTCTATACAACAGACCCAAAATGTCAGAGTAGGAGATCACATCCTCGCCACTCTCATTTTGACAACACCCCCCGGAACACCATAAAGATATGTCCTCAGCCCTGTCCTCTTCTCCCTCTTCACACACGACTGTTTTCCCATTCACATTAGCAACACCATTCTCAATTTCGGTGATGACACCATTGTCATAGGACTGATAAAATGATGAGTTAGCCTATAGGAAGGAAGTCTGGCATCTGCTGTGAAGCTGTGACCATAATAACCAGAGCCTAAACACATCCAAGACAAGCAGATGACAATGGACTTTAGTACATCCAAACAAACTGAGCACGCTGCCCTTTATATTGATGGAAAGGAGGTAGGGAGGGTGGAGAGCTTCAAACTCCTTGGAGTTCACATTTCTGATGACTTCACCTAGTGTAGAAACGTCTCTTCACTATGTGGGGAATGCACAACAAAAGTTGTTCTTCCTCAGGAAACCCTGGATAGACATCTACCACTCCATCTGTTCTACTGCTGTGTACATATTAAATTAAATTCCCAGTTATACTATGACTGTTCATACCATTTCAGGTATAAAATAGACAAATTCAAATGTGAATGATATGATCACTTAAAATAGCTAAAAATTATGGGCAAACATTTTTTTTACAGCTATCCACTGCTCATATCTAAAAAAATGCCAGTACATCAGGGTGTGAAAGGAGTGAGGGAACAGAATCAAGTTATCAAACAGAGAGAAAAAAAATAATTATAAAGATGTCGAATAATCTATTCTGCACTCTAATTATTCAATCATCTAATTAGAAAAAATGCCCATTGTTGATGTAAACAGCAAGTAAAAGTGACTCATCATATTTCGGTTAGTGTTAAATCATGAATAAGAAATGGAAGTGTCAGCCACAGTCACTCTGAAGGTCATGCATACATCAGATTCAATTAGAGTGTGTTGTTTATGTTGCAAAAAGGTTTTCAAAATGAATTAGTCTAAGTAACTCAGTGCTGCTTAATATTGGGTGTCTAATTTACATTTTGTTCCTCTTGCTTAATTAAAACAGCTGGCAGAGATGATCAATGGGCTTTTTTAGGCTATGACTTCATCTCTGTTACTTGAGGCCATGGTGGTCTGGTGGTAAAGGGCACTAGCTCGCTGATCCTAAGGTTGGGGGTTCGAGTCCTACTCCCAACAAGGTTGTCACTGTCCCCGCTAACTGGGTTATCAAAGGCTGGCCATGTCTCTCACTGTCTATTGTGAGACGTTCATGTTAAAGAACCATTGCTGATTTTTGTAAACAGTAGGCTGCAAAGCCGTCAGTGTGTTTCTGTCCTTTGCTAAAGGGTTGTGTCAGGAAGGGCACCTGACATAAAAACCTATGCAAAATCAAATCTGTGAATCAGATGATTTGCTGTGGTGACCCCTGAAAAAAAGGGGGAAAGCCAAAAGGAAAAGAAGACTTCATCTGTCACTCCTGTGACATCATCTGTTGACCTGATTGACCAATTCAAATTCAAATAGAAAAAATCAAAAAGAAAGAAAAATAAATGCTATCTGTTCCCTCATTTCTTTGTTATCTCCTCTAGCTGTTCCTTTTTTTAACATTAATCTACCCCTTTTCTCTTTTATCTTACTTTGATTTAAAAGCAAAATATTAGGCAGTGGTGGCTGAGTGGTTAATGTTTGCGGTTACTGATCAAAAGGTGAGGTTCTTGGTTGTCTGTCGATATGACAAAGACCGCCTATTCATGTATTCATTCCTTGTCTTGATTTGTGGACCCTCTGATGGCTGATGAGTCCTAGCATGGAGCAGCATATACGACCGCATACAACACATGATTGTCCTGATGTAACTGCCTTGTGTGTTCTAGTTTTATGCGGTTGACATTTTTCTTGAACAGCCTGGATACGCTCGTCTTCAAATTGCCTGATGCCCTTTTGACTGATGGATCTCCAGCTCTTCTGATTCTCTGCTGGCTCCTCCCATTGGCTGTCATATGTGGCACTTCTTCAGTCTGGACTTGAGTGTATCTTTATACCGTTTGTATTGACCACCATGCCTGCGTTGACCAATTTTCAGCTGTCCATAGAAGATTGCCTTTGGCAATCTGTTGTTGGACATACGGACTAAGTGTCCTGCCCATCTGAGTTGTGAGTTTATCAGAGAGGCTTCTATGCTAGGCATTCGTGCCCTATGCAGAACTCCACAATTTGGAACTTTGTCCTGCCAGTGGATACCCAAGATTTTGCAAATGCAGCTGAGATGAAGATGATCTAGTTTCTTTATATTGTGTCTGTAAGTGGTCCATGTTTTTCAAGCATAGAGTAGTGTGGATATGATGACTGCTCTGTATACCTGACGTTTGACCTAGACTTTTATACCCCTCTTATCCTACAACTTTCCTCTGAGGCACCCAAAAGCACTACTTGCTTTGGCAATGCGATGGTTCACTTCATCATCCAGGGAGACTGATCAAGACGGGATGATTCCCACATAAGTGAATCTGTCAACCATATTTAGCCTTGTGTTTTCGATAGTGATGCTGGGCTCGACATAGACTTTTTGAGGAGCTGACTGATACATCACTTCAGTCTTGTTGAGGCTGATAAGGCCAAATCTTCTACATGCTGAAGGGAAATGGTTCATTATCAGCTGGAGGTCTTCTTCTGAGTGGGCAAGTAACACACAGTCATCAGCAAAAAGGAGCTCCATCACCAGATCTTCAACCAGCTTGGTGGAGACCTTGAGTCTCCTGAGGTTGAATAGCTTGCAATCTGTCCGAAATTGTATGTACACCCCTCTGTCCATGTTTTGGAAGGCATTCAGTAGCATAGCTGCAGTACACTGAACAATGTTGGAGCCATGACACAGCCATTCATGCCATTTGTAACCTGGAATTGATTTGATGAGTTGCCATCTGACATTATCTTAGCCATCATGCCATTGTGGAATTGCACAATCATCTTAGTGACTCGCTCTGGGCATTCCAGCTTGGCAAGGATATGCCACAAGCCCTCTCTGCTGATTGTATCAAAAGCTTTTGTGAGGTCATCAAAAGCCGTGCACAAATCCACATTCTGCTCCCTGCATTTCTCTTGGATCTGCCTTGCTGCAAATATCATATCTACTGTTCCTCTGCCACTGCAGAAGCCACATTGAGTTTCTGGAAGGAATGCTTCAGTGATATGGTGGCCATTCACTCCTTTGGATAGGTTTTCCAGTTTGGATACAATGTGTGTTTTTATTGCAAAACCCACTCCAAATTCTCAAAGTTGATTGTCTGCTTTTCCTGACCAAAAGAGTGTGTAGACAGCACCAGTTTCAGTTAGATGGCCTTCTTCTGCAAGCCATGTTTCACTCAGAGCTGCAATGTCAATATTGTAACGTGTTAGCTCCCATGCTACAAGGGCAGTTCTGCATTTTGGTCTTTCATTTGTATGGCTGTCAAGTAAGGTGCGTATGTACCATGCACCAAGGTTTAAAGGCTTTCTTGATGTTTTCTCTTGTGGTTCGTCCGCTGTATGGAATGCCCGCTAGCCACAGAAAGCTGGCCAAGCTGTGTAAGGCAGACAATTTTTAGGGCACCTTTTCTACTGCCTTCCTTTTTCAGGGTGAGCAGCGTGGTCCTAAAAAGGGCTGCTCAGTCACCCAGGATGCTGCCGGACACGGTTGCTGCTTCTGTTTCCAACTGAGAGTTCAAACCCCAGTACCAACACTCTGCCAGTGTTGGTCAATGTTGGTGCCTTAAGCAAGGCTCTTAACCCTCAGCTACTTAGATGTATAAATGTGATAAAATGTAATTTGCCCTGGATAAGGGAGTCTGACACATGCTATTAATGTAATAAAACACACCGATGTATGTATGTAGCTGTGTATTCCAAAGATTAAAAATTCTAACACACTTTGACCTTGGATAATAGTCATTACTGAGTGTTTGATATGATTTTCACAAAGCAGCCAATTGTTTGCCAAAATTCATGATATTCTGATGATAGCAAGAATGTGTTTGGATATTATATGTTTGGATATATAATAATCTGGGAAAAGCAGTTTAAATACTGGTTGTAGTGACAGAGTGACCAAAAGAAGGGAGTGATGGGAGGAACGGCCTCATTGTCGGAACACAAGCAGTGAATTGTTATTAGAATTGTGTACTAGTGGATTGTGCACAACAAACTCCATGTTCTAGCATTAGGTAATCATAAGTGTACTTTTCACCAGGCCACCATGGAACGAGAAAGGATTAGTTTTGAGGAGTTCGGGAAGCGCATTGAGAAGGACTTTTAGATGCCCTCAAGGAATTTCCTAAGCAGCTCAGGGAAGGAAAGAAGGGCCTGTCCCAGGTAAAAAGGGACAGGTAATGAAGAGGAGGCTTCAACCGATTGTTTCACTAATGGTTTATCAGACCAAGTGACCAATTGTTGAAAAATAAACCAACATAAACCTCCCTCTCCCTCTCTCTCCCCACTGAGTCTATGTCCTAGGGAACCAGTATCAGAAAGTGTTCATGATTAATGACTTTAAAGTACTTCTGTAAGTCGCATTGGATAAGGATGTATGCCAAATGCTGTAAATGTAAATTGTCAAAGTGACTTTCACTGTGGTCATGAAATAATAGACCAGCTCTTTGTACAGTATAACAAAATTCAGAGCTATTGCAAAGAATGTGCTCATTTTAAATGGTGCTTTAATTAATTGATTAAATAAAAGTTATACATTGTACGAGGGGCAGTGGTGGTCCAGTGGATAGGGCACAGGATCGCTGATCCTAAGGTTGGGGGTTCGAGTACCCACAGGGTTGTCACTGTCCCCTCCAGTGCAGCTAACTGGGTTATCAAAGGTTATCATCATATACTCAGGTGTGAAATTGCTTTTTATAAAGACTTACTCATGAGCTCATAAAAAATGGGCTCTTCTAAACATGTCTGACTCTTGGGGCAATTTGTGTCAAGATGATCAGAATGCCACATATTTTGTCACATCTCTTGCTTTTATTTGCTCTCTTCATATTTTGCAATTTCCCAATCACAATTTACAGTGACATGTATTCTTAAAAATCAGTTTATGCATTTTATGACATCTCATTAACATCCATATGGATAGATTAGACAAATGGGTTTTTAGAAACTGTATTCATTTCAGAACGTTAGGGGCAGTGGTGGTCTAGTGGATAGGGCGCAGGACCACTGATCCTATTGAGCTATTGCAAAGAATGTGCTCATTTAAAATGGTGCTTTAATTAATTGATTAAATAAAAGTTATACATTGTACGAGGGGCAGTGGTGGTCTAGTGGATAGGGCGCAGGACCGCTGATCTGAAGGTTGGGGGTTCGAGTCCCCACAAGGTTGTCACTGTCCCCCCACAGTAGCTAACTGGGTTATCAAAGGCGGGCCATGTCTCTCACTGTCAATGGTGAGAGGCATGTAAAAGAACAATTGCTGACTTTCGTAAAGAGTAGCTGCAAAGCCAACAGTGTGTTTCCAACCTGGAGAGGGATGGGCTCCGCCAAGCCAAATCAGCCCAGTCTCACCATGAAGGTGCCCCAACGACATCCCTGGATGTTAAGGGATAAGTGAAGTGAAGAAGATACATTGTACATGCCGACCACTACATCTCCTGTTTATTCAGCTACAAAATTGTGTGCCCTTTCTTTAAATTGCTTTTTAAGATTGCAAGTCATATCTCCTTAAGTCAGTGGTTCTCAAATAGTGGGGAGGTGCAGGGAACATTCTTTTTTTTGCCGGATAAAGTGTAATTTTACATCCACTACAGCAGGTGGCAGTGGCTTCCTCACTGTTCATGTGCCCAGAGGTAAAATAAGAAGTGAATTTAATAAACCCATCATGGAAATTTTTAACAGGGAGGCGGAGGAAGACGGAGACGGTGAGAGAAATGGAAGTCTCCTGAAAGCTAAGTTTCGGAGGTACAGTATAAAGAAGCGGATGTAGCACAGCTTCACTGTGCTGCGGTGAGAAACGAGGAAAGACCGCTGTGTTTACTGTGTGTGAAAACATTGGCACGGACAGCATGAACCCAAATAAATTCAGGTGTCACTTAAAGATGTCACATCCCGATCACGTGATGAGCCGCATGAGTTTTTTTTTTCAGCGTAAACGTGCCGAAAATGTGCAGAAAACCCTACAGCACAGCAGAGGAACTGATTCACAAGAAAGAATGACATACCGGATCGGTCGAAGACCGGGTTAACAACGACCGCCATCAGTGCCGTCAACCAACAGGGTGCTGATGGAAATTGGACTACTGTTGGTCGAAGAAGGAGAGGCGGGAGGCGTGTCCGTTGCCAGAGAGAGAAGAGGAAAGGCATGAGTCTAGGACTGAAAGTAGGGACTTTGATCGTTGGAACTATGGCAGGAAAAGGTAGAGAGCTGGCTGACATGATGCAGAGGAGGAAGGTGGACATACTGTGTGTTCAGGAGACCAGGTGGAAAGGTAACAAGGCTAGAGGCATAGGAGCAGGGTTTAAGCTGTTTTATCATGGTGTGGATGGGAAGAGAAATGGAGTCGGAGTCATCTTGAAGGAAGAGTTTGTCAGGAATGTTCTAGAAGTGAAAAGAGTGTCAGACAGAGTGATGAGTCTCAAGTTAGAAATTTAAGGTGTGATGGTCAATGTTGTTAGTGCTTATGCCCCACAGACAGGATGTGAGTGAGAAGAGAAGGAGAGATTCTGGAGGGAGTTAGATGAAGTGATGCAGAGTACCCCCAGAGGTGAAAGAGTGGTCATTGGGGCAGACTTCAATGCACATGTTGGTTCAGGAAACAGAGGGGATGAGGAAGTGATGGGTAGGTTTGGTATCCAGGACAGGAACGAAGAAGGACAGATGTTGGTAGATTTTGCAAAAAGGATGGAAATGGCTGTGGTGAATACTTTCTTCCAGAAGAGAGAGGAGCATAGGGTGACTTATAAAAGTGGAGGTAGGAGCACACAGGTAGACTACATCTTGTACAGGCGATGTAATTTAAAGGAAGTCAGTGACTGCAAAGTAGTAGTGGGTGAGAGTGTTGCCAAACAGCATAGGATGGTGGTGTGCAGGATGATGCTGATGGTGAGGAAGGTGAAGAAGGCAAAGGCAGAGCAGAAGACAAAGTGGTGGAAGTTGAAAAAGGAAGAGTGTCGGGTTGTCTTCAAGGAGGAGTTGAAACAGGCTTTGGGTGGTCAGGAAGTGCTTCCAGATGACTGGACAACTACAGCTAATGTGATCAGGGAGACAGGTAGGAGAATACTTGGTGTGTCATCTGAAAGGAAAGTAGATAAGGAGACTTGGTGGTGGAATGAGGAAGTGCAGGAGTGTGTACAAAGGAAGAGGTTAGCTAAGAAGAAGTGGGACATTGAGAAAACCGAAGAGAGTAAACAGGAGTACAGGGAGACACAGCGTAAGGCAAAGGTAGCAGTGTCAAAGGCCAAACAGAGCGCGTTTGATGACTTGTATGCTCGGTTGGACAGTAAGGAGGGAGAAAATGATTTATACAGGTTGGCACAGCAGAGAAATAGAGATGAGAAGGACGTGCAGCAAGTTAGATTGATAAAGGACAGAGAGGGAAATGTATTGACTGATGACAGAAGTGTGCTGGGAAGATGGAAAGAGTACTTTGAAGAGCTGATGAATGAGGAAAATGAGAGAGAAAAAAGAGTAGAAGAGGTGACTGTTGAGGACCAGGAAGTAGCAAAGATTAGTAAGGGTGAAGTGAGGAGGGCATTGAAGAGGATGAAGAATGGAAAGGCAGTTGGTCATGATGACATACCGGTGGAGGTATGGAAGTGTCTAGGAGAGGTAGTAGTAGATTTTCTGACAAGAACATTTAACAAGGTCTTAGAGAGTGAGAGGATGCCAGAGGAATGGAGGAGAAGTGTGCTGGTGCCCATTTTTAAGAACAAGGGAGACGTGCAGAGTTGTGGCAACTACAGAGGGATAAAGTTGATGAGCCATACGATGAAGTTATGGGAAAGAATAGTGGAAGCTAGACTAAGGGCAGAGGTCAGCATTTGTGAACAACAGTTTGGTTTCATGCCAAGAAAGAGCACCACAGATGCAGTGTTTGCCTTGAGGATGTTAATGGAGAAGTACAGAGAAGGTCAGACGGAGCTGCATTGTGCCTTTGTGGATCTGGAGAAAGCATATGACAGGGTGCTGAGAGAAGAACTGTGGTATTGCATGAGGAAGTCTGGAGTGGCAGAGAAGTATGTTAGAGTGGTGCAGGACATGTATGAGAGATGTAAGACAGTGGTGAGGTGTGCTGTCGGTGTGACAGAAGAGTTCAAGGTGGAGGTGGGACTGCATCAAGGGTCAGCTCTCAGCCCCTTCTTGTTTGCTATGGTGATGGACAGGCTGACAGACGAGGTTAGACAAGATTCCCCATGGACTATGATGTTTGCAGATGACATTGTGATCTGTAGTGAGAGCAGAGAACAAGTGCAGGAAAATCTAGAGAGGTGGAGGTATGCCCTGGAAAGGAGGGGAATAAAGATTAGCCTCAGTAAGACAGAATAAATGTGCATGAATGACAAGGACCCAAGAGGAACGGTGAGATTACAGGGGAGCAGAGATAAGGAAGGTGGAGGATTTTAAGTACTTAGGGTCAACAATCCAGAGCAATGGAGAGTGTGGAAAAGAGGTCAAGAATCGGCAACAATGAAAGGAAAAGTGTACAAGACGGTGTTGAGGCCAACGATGTTGTATGGGTTAGAAACAGTGGCCCTGGGGAAAAGACAGGAGGCAGAGCTGGAGGTAGCAAAGATGAAAATGTTGAGGTTCTCTTTGGGAGTAACGAGGATGGATAGGATTAGGAATGAGCACATCAGAGGGACAGCACATGTAAGATGTTTTGGAGACAAAGTCAGAGAGGCTAGATTGAGATGGTTTGGACATGTACAGAGGAGGGATAGTGAGTATATTGGTAATAGGATGCTGAGGCTGGAACTACCAGGCAAAAGGCCTAGAGAAGACCAAAGAGACGATTCATGGATGTGGTGAAGGAGGACATGAAGGTCGTAGGTGTAAGAGAAGAAGATGCAAAGCATAGGGTGATATGGAGGCAGATGATTCGCTGTGGCGACCCCTGAAGGGAAAAGCCGAAAGGAAAAGAAGACAGCAGAGGAACTGATCCAACCTGCAGTAGACACGGTCTCCATCATGCTGGATGACGTCACTACTTCGAAAATAAGTCCAGATCAGCATTGAGCAGGAGCTGAGAGTTCAGTATTGTTTAGTCTTGAACACTTAATTTTGAAGTTATTCTTTGTTGGAAGTTGATCTACATTTTTTCCTTTTTTGTATTCCATAATCATAATAAAGACACAGTGTTATGCAGAGGATTACTTATAACAATTTTTATGCAAATAGCACCATTTATATGGGGGGGGTGGCACAAAATAATTGAGAAGCACTGGCTTAGAGGCATAACCGCCGAAACAAAGCTGAAGAGGATATATGTATGTAAGCTAAGCTGAAGCGCTAGCAGCGCTGTGAACACCTTTAACGATGAGGTCATGAGCCACTTTCGTAAGGTTTTGAAAAGAAGCCAGAAACAAGACACATTAGAAAGGTTCAAGAAATTTCCCCGTTTCATCTATGAAAACGGTTGCGCTTTTTTGTGCACAAGGACGGAACAAAAAACGAGTGCGTTTTTTAAAAACCCATGTGTTTTTAAAAATGGGTGCATTTTTTTTAAAAACGTGTGCGCTTTATTGTTCACATGGATGGCACGAGAGCACAAGAAACACGGAAATCAAATTAAAGCGGGATCTAATAGAACACACAGCTGAGAGCCAGAGAGATGACAGGGAAATGGAACAATCTTCTAGCACCAGGAATATCACTGCTACTTTATAACCGGTGATTAAATGGAGTTAGGTGTGTGTGTTGAGCACTCCACAGGCTTGACAGCCACGCCCCTCTCCAATGCAGATTTCAACCTGCAACTCTTTTGAGAGAGAGGGAGACCACAACACACTAAAATTAAAACCACAGAAAAGTTAAAGAGACTCTCACAATACAGAGCATAAAATAGTGTACTGTATTCAATAATTTTTTCACTTAATTTGAGTACATATGGTATGAGTTACGGTACCATTAACTTCTGTTCAAAAGACAACGGAACGGATTATGACCATTTACATTATTTGTAATGGGAAAAGCGGATTGGGAATCTGAGTAAATTGAAATCCGGGCAGCCGTCTGGAACAGATTAAGTTCGAATGTCGTCAGTTGGGGGGAGGGGGGTGTCCTATTTCGCGGATCTCGATGGTCCCGTGGGGATCTCGATCCCAATTAACCGTAGAAAATGAGGGATCCCTGTGTGTGTGTGTGTGTGTGTGTGTGTGTGTGTGTGTGTGTGTGTGCGCGTGTGTGTGTGTGTGTGTGTGTGTATGTGGGTGGGTGTCCATAGTCCATAGTCCTGCTGGGCACGTGTAGCACTTACAGGGACAGTGAAGGCTCAGGAAAGTCCGTAAAACTTTAGAACTTTACAATAATAACATACAATATCGTTTATTATATAAATCACATTAATATTATCACGATACTAGAGAGAAGTGGAATGTAATTTACCGGAATCTGGGACCGACATGGAGCGTGTTGAGCCTCAGGCGGAGTCTGCAAGTTATGTGATGTCATTTTTTCCCAGCGTCAACAGATATTATTGCCGTGTTAAGCAAAAAAAACAAAAAACATGCATGGATAAGGTGCCTCATTGGAGATCAGGTTCATGGGACCACTTCTCTCTTTTGCTCATTGTAAAATAAATATTTAAGCAAAAATCTCGATGCACCAGGTCAGAAAATTCCTGAGCAATTAGCAACATGTGGATGAACCGTGGATTTGTTTTTAGCGGGAATTTCTGTTTCCTGTATAAAAATAAATTCTATTGGCTGAAGGTCTTTGTGACATCCGCACTGCCCAATCACAGTATGGCTCTTAGGCTCTTATTAGACCTGGCTCTCCACACAAAGGTTTCTCCACACACACACCGAAGGTTTTTTTTTTTTTACTGTTCCGAAGTTTTCTGAATGCATGTCAAAAAATGGTTTTTCTTCAGAGTATCTCAATACGTATTGTTTACATGTTAGAACCGGTTTTATTGTGTAGCTCTGATGGCTGTTTCTTTGCAAGCGAAGATCAGGGAAGGGTTGATTTGTTGCAAGCCTGGTGATGGCTGTAGAGGCCAATGTGTGATGCACAGGATCTGCTGCAACGTGGGCAGGTAAAGGCTGCGGATGGTGAAGCTGGGTTTTGAGACAGTGCCCTCTCCTTCTGACGCCGTCTTTTTTCTCTCGCTGCTCCACTCCTCTGGATTTCGAACTCTTGGCTTGCTCTTTGGATTGTGTACTTCCACTTGGGTCAGTCAGTGGCATCAACTTGCCAGGAACTGGGTGGAATTTTTGCCAAAGAAAGGTGTCTTTTTAGCTGGTCTTTGTAATGCTTTTTCGAAGCACCATGGTTTTGTTTCCCCGAACAGGACAGCTTTTGGCATGCGAGAGTCCTCCATTCTTACAACATGTCCTACCCATCGCAGCTGCTGTTTAAGCAGGATGGACTTGATACTGAGAAGTTGAGCTTCATCCAGGACATCCTCGTTGGACATGTAGTCATGCCACTTGATGTTCAGGATGGCGCGTAGGCACCGCTGATGGAAGTGTTCAAGGAGTTGTACTTGTCTTCCGCACAGTGTCCAGGCTTCTGCACCATATATGATAGCAGGGATAACAACGGCTCTGTAAACTTTGATTTTGGTGGTTAGCCGAAGTGAGTGGTTGTTCCAGACTCGCTTGGAAAGTCTACCAAAGGATCTGTTCACCTTCGAGAGCCGATTGTTGAGGTCCTGTCAATGGTTGCATCGTTTGACATCACACTGCCAAGGTAGGTGAAGTGTTCCACTGTAGAGTTGTGCCATCAATAGTGATGTGAGTTAGAGGGGTAGGGGGGGGGGTGTAGTTTTGCAGAGGTGTGGGTTGGAACAGCACTTCGGTCTTTTTCAGGCTGATAGTAAGCCCAAAGGCCTTTGAGGCTTTGAGGCTTCAGAGAAGTGGTCAACAAGGTTTTGAAGAGCAGTTTCCGAATGTGCAAGAAGTGCACAATCATCAGTGAACAGCAGTTCTATGATGAGGTGCTCCATTGTCTTGGTGCAGGCAAATAGCCGTCTAAGATTGAACAGACTACCATTGGAGCGGAAGCAGATGTAGATTCCATCTGTGACATCCTCCAGTGCTTGGAGTAGCATCATTCTGAAGAAGATGGAGAAGAATGAGGGCGCAAGCACGCAGCCTTGCTTGGCACCGTTGGAGATTGGGAAGCTGTCTGAAAGGATGCCATTGTGCTTCACTTGACCTTTCTGGCTCTCATGGAGTTGGCGGATGATTGTAAGGAAGTGGGCAGCCCAGGTGGGAAAGTATCTTCCATAGACCATACCTGCTCAGGGTGTCAAATGCCTTAGTCAGATCAATGAAGGCAATAAAGAGGCCCATGTTCTTCTGTCTGCATTTCTCCTGGATTTGACGGAGTACAAAGATCATGTCGGTGGTTCCTCTGTTGGCTGGGAAACCACACTGGCTTTCAGGGGTGAAGTCTTCAGTGATGGAGGGAATGTGTCTGTTCAGGAGAATGCGGGCAAGCACTTTACCTGCTACTGACAGGAGTGTAATACCATGGTAGTTTGAACAGTCTGATTTCTCCCCTTTGTTTTTGTACAGCGAGACGATGACTGCATCCTTGAGGTCCTGTGAAAGAACGCCCTGTTCCCAGCAGGAGTTGAACAGTTCCTGCAGTCTGGTGACCACAACCTCCCCACCATACTGGTAGATCTCAGCTGGGATCCCATCTGATCTTTGGAACTTCCCAGGTTTCATTTGACTAATAGCAGTTTTGATTTCTTTCACTGTGGGAGGCACATCGAGCTGCTCTGGCTCGATGATAGGGACCTTCCCGATGGAAGAGTTTGCTACTTTACGATGGTTGCTGAATAAGTCCCCAAAGTGTTCAGCCCAGCGAGTAATGATCGACCCTTTAATGGTGTGAAGAGTGGTTCTGTCTGCAGAAAGAAGTGGGGCTTGGGTTTGGTAGGAGGGGCTGTAGATGGCTTTCAAAGCTTCAAAGAAGGAGCGAGTGTCCCCAATGTCTGCATACAGTTGTGTCTTTTCTGCCACTGCTACCCACTAGTCATTTGGCATGGTTCTTAGGCTGGTCTGCAAAGTGCTACACTTTCCTGTATGTCGCCTTGGCGGCATGATCAGCAGGCTTGGATAAGAGGTGGATGTAGCAGGAGCGTTTCTTGTCCAGGAGATCTTGGATGGCTGGGTCAGACTCATTTAACCAGTCTGTTCGATCTGACCGAGAAGCCGAGTGTTTCTGCTGCGGTTTCTTGGACTGCAGTCTTGAAAACCTGCCATTGAGTATTTGGGTCAGGGTTTGATGGGTGCTGGGTGCTGCAGCCTTTCCACTAGCCTTTCTTATTGGGGGGTGGCTTGAAGGTAAATGCAAGCTTTGCACGCACAAGTCTGTGATCTGTGTAACAGTCCGCACTGGGCCTGACTCTGGTGTGCAGAGCATCTCTGGTGTCACTCTGGCGAACTAGAATGTAGTCCAGTAGATGCTAGTGCTTTGAGCAAGGGTGACACCATATGGTTTTGAAGCGATCTTGCTGTTGGAGCAGTGTGTTAGTGATGGTTAACTGGTCTTGGGTGCAAAACTGCAGGAGCAAGCACCCATTGTCATTACAGTTCCCAAGTCCGTGTTTTCCAAGGACTCTTTTCCACAGTTGGGAGTCACTCCCCACCCTGGCATTGAAGTCGCCGAGGATGATCAGCTTGTCCTTGGGGTCTACACGTGTGACGACTGTGTGCAGATCATCATAGAAGGCCTCCTTAACAGCCATGTCCGCTTGAAGCGTTGGGCTGTAGACACTGACAAGAGTGACAAACTTGTCCCCTTGGAGTGGTAGTTGAAGGGACATGATTTGGTCAGAATGATCTGTTGGTAGTGCATGAAGCTTGTTGGCGATGACATTCTTTATCATTAAACCAACACCAAACTGGCGATATTCCTCCTTTCCTCAGTGAGCCAACTGGGTAGGGTGAGGCAAGCAATTTTTGGGTCACCTTTTCTCGACCCATGTGGAGCAAGCAGCGCTGTCCCATCTTTCACCTCCTGTCTTCACCCTTCCCCCATCGCTGTAGGACTTTACTGCTCCCCTTCCCACCTGCCCTGGTTGCTTAAAGTGACAGTCAGCCCGCACCAACCAATTGTCACTCTTTAGGTCCAGGGACATTCCTCAGTAGCTCAGAAGGATGAGACAGCTGTGGTGACCTCAGGACTGTAGGTTTTATATCAGAGTTCCCTTCTCCTAGACACACAGTCTGCCAAGAGTTGCATCTGCCTGGGTTTGAAATCAGTGTTGTCCTTCACCTAGATGGGCTGCCCTCCTGAGATGACGAGCCCCATCTGCCCGGAGCAAACTGGTTTTAAGGCACCAGAGGACCGCCTTCGCCCCTTCTCCTTGTCAGTGGAAACAGGTCTCACCGGGATATGAGATCGCCACATGTGAAGGCCAGGGAGCTGGGCTTTTGCTGACAGAGGCTCCATTGAAGCACGCCTTTTGGGAGCACTTTTTAGGGAAGTAAGAGCTCAACTTCACAACCCACCCCCGGCAGTGTCAGCCTTTGTGACCCTGTGCAGCTCTAGCAACAGATAAATGTATGCTGAAAAGCAATATGGAGTAAAACAATATTGAGACAAAGCTTTTTATAAAACCCACCAGCTCCAGGGAAGTTCAACACAGACCTCACCATGGTAAGCTTACTACTATTCAAAATAATCCTTCACCAGCCTCTAAATGCAAAACTATGCCCTTTTTGACCCGCAGAAAGAGCAGCAGCTGCACTCCGACAGCCTGACTCAGGAGCTGGTTGAGAATCAACAAACGCTACTGCTGCACATAGGTAAAGGGTGGTCACCTGGATGCTGTTGTGACAGGCATGGCGGCAAGGGGAATGATGGGTGTTGCCTCTTCTGCCAGCTGGAGGTCGATAGCTGCAATGTCCTCTTCCCCCTCTGACATTGATAGCAGTGGAGGTTCTCCATTGGTCGTAGAACTGCCGGAAGCAGCTGCAGCGGCAATCTTGGCCTTTAGAGAGACAACGTTCCTCCGCTGTACCTCGACAATGTGTGGACATAGGAAGTTAAAGCCGTTGTATATCCACTGGTCCCTCTGAGACATGTTCATGTCAGCTTGCCCCGACTTCCAATGTCTCAGTTTTCCCAGCTTCGTCCACACACTCTGGAACCACTGCTTCAGCTCGTCGTCAGTGTTCTCCAGACATGAAGCCTGATCAGCCCAGAGCTTGGCCTTGAGATGTTTGTCCGTCCAGGATCAGAGCTTTTTGTTGTAAAGGCACTCGTTCGCCTGGATGAACTCCACCATGAGTTGCTCCTCATCGTCGTTCAGTTTGATATAAACTCGTGCCTTCTTGCTTGGTCCAGCGGCGATATCGGAGTCGACGACGGAAGCAACATTCAACTCAGCGTCAACCTCGGCTTCATGAGAAGAGTCTAATTGTGGAGCATTTGCGGATGACAACATTTTTGCTTCCATAAGTCTGCTGTGCTCCAGTGAAATGGGGATATTAGGGCACAGGGGTCCCTGGTTTTAATCCCAGACAAGCCCTGGTTTTTGGTCAGCCGCGGCCTGTCCTCCAACTGTTCTCTTGGCACGTCCAATGTATGTGGCAGACTACTGCTCCAAGTGTATGTGTGATCACTTTGGACGGGTTAAATGCAGAAGCAATAATTTACCTTATGACATTAATATGGTATAGCAAAATAATTCATTCATTCATTCATTTTCTGAACCGATTAATTAGGGATGTGGGAGACTGCCGGCCATCTCAGTTGCCTCTAGGGAATAGCAGAGTTCACCCTGGAGAGCTCACCAGGCTCACAGGGCAATAGAAAAAAAAAAATAATAATTTGCTTGGTATAGGTGTTTGTATGTTAATAAAAGTTTGTGCAAAATGATAATTGTTTCAGAAGCACTATGCAAACTCAACATCAAACTTTTATCCATTTCCCCATAACCACTTTATGTGCTGAGGGAATTTTCAGTTATTTATTACACTTGTGTATATTCCACCAGAGGTAGTGGGACAGCGCTGCTGTCAAAGGAAAGTAAGGCTATCCTTCCTTCCACTAGCCTGTGGGAGACCCTTGGACAAGGTCAAGCACCCACTAAGCCCCCCGATCAGGGTAACGTGAGGTCATGGGAGGCAGGTGACTGATGAGATACAAGAGCACTCAGAGAATTCCTCTGTTTATGGTTTCGTATCTCCATGTGCTCAGCAGAAGATATCCTCAGGTACAATGGCCAGGACAACCGCCCAGTACGGGCACTGCTCGGACAGAAAGTATTTGCAATCTACTGTCTGTAAATCTTCAAAGAAAGTCATGACAATACATCAAACTAATCACTTGAGGAGCAGTGTTAAATGGGTTCTGAAGAACATCTCGCTCAGTAGGGACTGTCATGGTCATCAAGCGTCTGTCCAAAAACAATCCACGAAATTAAATATAAAGATCGCAACATGGAATGTGAAAACCTTATTCCAGAACGACAAATTTGAAAATGTAAAATCAGAAATGAACAGAATGGAAATTGATATCTTGGGACTTGCAGAAGTAAGATGGAAAGGAACAGTAGAATTTAAATCGGACGATGGATACAAAATGCTCCATTTGGGAGGAAACCAACATCAAAGAGGAGTCGGCATAATGCTCTCACCCAACGTAGAAAAATCAGTAAAAGGTCATTGGCCAGTATCAGACCGAATCATTGCAACAACACTCAGTGCCAAACCTTTCGACAGCAGCATCATACAGATTTATGCTCCAACAACAAACCATGATGATACAGAGGTTGAAACATTCTATGGACAACTGGAAGCAACCCTGAAACAACTGAAATGTTCTGATATCAAGATCATTATGGGAGATTTTAATGCCAAACTAGGAGCAAGTAGAATTGGGAATATTGTTAGCCCACATTGACTTGGGAAAATTAACGAAGGGGAGAACGAGTAGCATAATGGTGTGCAGAAAATAACTATGTACACAGTTACATACACATGGTATAAGAACCAGCCAAGAAGAAAATGGACATGGAAATGCCCAGGAGACAGACACCGCAATCAGATTGATTACATCCTTATTCAGTCACGCTTCCATAATACAATTCTATCTGCCAAATCCATGCCAGGAGCAGACTGTGGTAGCGACCATGTCCCTGTAATATGTGCATTCAAACTAAAACTGAAAGCCCTTAAAAAGACCAAACGACAACCAAATTACAACTTCAAGCTGTTAAAAACAGACAATGAACTCAAAGACAGATATGCAGTAGAAGTCAACAACAAGTTTTCTACCTTGGAAACTGTGACAGACGTGGAAGAACAATGGGAACAGCTTAGAGATAGTATCAAAAAGGTAATAGAAAATAATATCCCACTGAAGCCGAAGAAAGAACACAAAAAATGGATGACACAAGAAATCTTGGACAAAATGGAAGCTAGACGAAAAGCAAAAGCTGATCCGGCTAAATACAAATCCATAGATGAAGAAATAAAGAGAATGTGTAATGAAGCAAAGGAGGCATGGGTAAATGAGCAATGTAAAGAAATTGAGAAGACAAAAATAACCAACAGCAAATTTATGCACTGCAAAATCAAAGATATTGCAGATCAGAAATCTTCTTCTCTGAGTGGTTGTATAAAATCAAAAGACTGTGAAATCTTGATGAATAAGGCAGACATCCGAAATAAATGGGCAGAATACATTGAAGACCTTTTTTCTGATAGCAGAGGGGACCAACAAGAGATCAACAAACCAATGGAAGGACCATCAATTTTAGAGGCCGAAGTAGAAAACGGCATTAAGAAAATGAACAATGGAAAGGCTGTTGGACCTGACCTCATTCCAGTGGAAGCATATGAAGCGTCGGATGAATGGGGCATAAAGAAACTAACTACACTTCTAAATAACATCTATGACACTGGAAAAATTCCGGCCGAAATGCTAACATCTACATTCATTCAGAAACCTGGAACAACTGATTGCGAGAGTCACAGAACTATTAGTCTGATGAGCCACACTTTGAAGATCCTCTTAAAAATATTGATGGCAAGACTGAGAAACAAAATCCGACCAGAGTTATCAGAAGCACAATTTGGATTTGTAGCTAACAAAGGAACAACAAATGCCATTTTCACTATGACTATGCTAGCAGAAAGATGCATAGAGATGCAGAAAGACCTTTACCTATGCTTCATTGACTACTCAAAAGCATTTGACAAAGTGAGACACGAAGAGCTCTTCCAAATACTAAACAGTCTAGACATTGATGGGAAAGATCTGAGAATCCTAAGCAACCTTTACTGGAGAGAAACAGCTACTGTCAGAATAAATGGAGAGTACAGTGAAAAGATAGTAATAAGAAGAGGAGGCCGACAAGGCTGCATATTATCACCAGATCTCTTCAACATCTACAGTGAAAATATACTGAGAGAAATTGAAGACATCAATGGAATAGGTCTGGGAAGACACAATATTAACAACTTAAGATATGCAGATGACACGGTATTAATAGCAACTTCAGAATGGATCCTCCAAAACTTGCTGGATACTGTAATAGAAATAGGTGAAAATAAAGGACTAGCTCAAAAACGGAATGCATGACAATATTGAATAAGCCCCAAGCTCCATCATGTAACATACATAGCCGTGGTGTGCAGGTCAAGGAAGTTGATAAGTTCAAATACCTGGGTTGTGTTGACATCTGATGGGAAATGTACTACAGAAATACGCAAACACAAAGCAACAGCTAAGGTCACCTTCAAAAAGTTATTACCAATCATGACCAACAGAAACATTAAGATGGACACCAAATATACTAGTAGAATATTAAAGGCTTATGTATGGTCAGTTCTCTTGTATGGTTGTAAATGCTGGACAATCACCAACAACATAAGAAAGAAACTAGAAGCAACAGAAATGTGGTTTTTAAGGAGGATATTAAAGATATGGATGGAAAAGAAAACCAATCAAGAGGTGCTGCAAATATCCAACAAAGAAAAATCATTGATCAGGACAATCAGGAAAAGGCAAATGAGATTCATGGGACACATCTACAGAAAATGTGGTATAGAACACCTTAGCATGACAGGAAGAATTGATGGTAGAAGAAGCAAAGGACATCAACGAGAAACATATGTTAACAGTTTAAACACCTGGGCAACATCAAAAGAAATGAATAACAACCAATTCATGGAGGCCTCTAATGACAGAGAAAGATAGAAAGCCATGGCCGTCAATGCCTGTTCCAGGCACGACACTTGATGATGGTGATATTCCATCATAAGCAGGCTAAGACTGACATAGATACACAAGATATAATAAGATCAGTGTACTAGCTTCATGAATTTACATTGGACCTACGAAATTTGGTGTTTGGTGATTTTCATCACTGTTAACAGAATAGATCACATTGAATATTTTATCAGTATGTGATTTGTCCAACACAACTTATGACATCTTTGGACTAGTAGATGGGCTTATAAATGACTACTGAGTACTCCATTCAGTGCATCTGACCACAGCGTGGTTTCATTATTTACATCTGACAAACCACTTTTGAGGACGAATAAGCTAGAGCAACATTTGGTTCTGCTTTGGTCAGAGGAGTCCATGCTTCATTTTGAAGGTTGTCTTAGCTGCACAGACTGGAACATTTTTGAAAAATTCCTGTTTGCCTCAATGAATTCATAGAGACAGTGTTTGCATATGTCACCTTCTGCAGGGCCTCTGACATCCCTTCTATTATCCCTTCTACATCAAATCTATTAATACGCAAACAATAAACCATTGCCTAAAGCCTTCAAAAGCAAAACTATAACAAGCAGAATATCACTTCCAATAAAGAAAACTTGACCTGGTCTGGAAAGCTTCATGAGCAAGTGAAAAGGGAACTAAAACAGGGGATGTTTGTCTCAGACAATTCACACCTCGCATGTTGGTATGCAGCCCAAGAAGTGTCCTATCCAGGGGAAACCAGTCCTTAAAACATATTAAAAATTGTAACAAATTTAATAATCATTATGTTCATTATTTTAATGATCTTCTTTTTCTTCTTCTTCTTCTTCTTTTCCTTTCGGCTTTTCCCTTCAGGGGTCGCCATAGCGAATCATCTGCCTCCATCTCACCCTATCCTTTGCATCTTCTCTGACACCAACTACCTTCATGTCCTCCTTCACCACATCCCTGAATCGTCTCTTTGGTCTTCCTCTAGGCCTACTGCCTGGTAGTTCCAACCTCAGCATCCTACTACCAATATACAGTACTCACTATCCCTCCTCTGTACATGTCCAAACCATCTCAATCTATCCTCTCTGACTATCTCCAAGACGTCTTACATGTGAGTCCCTCTGATGTGCTCATTCCTGATCCTATCCATCCTCGTTACTCCTGTCTTTTCCCCAGGGCAACTGTTTCTAAACCATGCAACATTGCTGGCCTCAAGACCGTCTTGTACACTTTTCCTTTCATTCTTGCCGATACCCTCATATCACACATCACGCCGGACACTTTTCTCCAACCATTCCAACCTGCCTGCACACATTTCTTCACCTCTTTTCCACACTCTCCACTGCTCTGGATTGTTGAGCCTAGGTATTTAAAATCCTCCACCTTCCTTATCTCTGCTCCCTGTAACCTCACCGTTCCTCTTGGTTCCTTGTCATTCATACACATGTATTCTGTCTTACTGAGGCTAACCTTCGTTCCCGTCCTTTCCAGGGCATACCTCCACCTCTCTATATTTTTCTGCACTGCATCTGCAAACATCATAGTATATGGGGAATCTTTTCTAACCTCGTCTGTCAGCCTGTCTGTCACCATAGCAAACAAGAAGGGGCTCAGAGCTGACCCTTGATGCAGTCCTACCTCCACCTTGAACTCTTCTGTCACACCGACAGCACACCTGACCACTGTCTTACATCTCTGATACAAGTCCTGCACCACTCTAATATAATTCTCTGCCACTCCAGACTTCCTCATGCAATACCACATTTCCTCTTTTGGCACCCTGTCATATGCTTTCTCCAGATCCACAAAGGCACAATGTAGCTCCGTCTGACCTTCTCTGTACTTCTCTATTAACATCCTCAAGGCAAACACTGCATTTCTGGTGCTCTTTCTTGGCATGAAACCAAACTGTTGTTCACAAATGCTGACCTCTGCCCTTAGTCTATCTTCCACTATTCTTTCCCATAACTTCATCGTATGGCTCATCAACTTTATCCGTCTATAGTTGCCACAACTCTGCACGTCTTCCTTGTTCTTAAAAATGGGCACCATCACACTTCTCCTCCATTCCTCTGGCATCCTCTCATTCTCTAAGACCTTGTTGAATGTTCTTGTCAGGAAATCTACTGCTACCGCTCCTAGACACTTCCATACCTCCATTGGTATGTCATCAGAACCAACTGCCTTTCCATTCTTCATCCTCTTCAATGCCCTCCTCACTTCACCCTTACTAATCTTTGCTACTTCCTGGTCCTTGACGGTCATCTCTTCTACTCTTTTTTTTCTCTCTCATTTTCCTCATTCATCAGCTCTTCAAAGTACTCTTTCCATCTTCCCAGCACACTTCTGTCATCACTCAAAACATTTCCCTCTGTGTCCTTAATCACTCTAACTTGCTGCACGTCTTTCCCATCTCTATTTCTCTGCTGTGCCAACCTGTATAAATCATTTTCTCCCTCCTTACTTTCCAACCGAGCATACAAGTTATCATACGCCGTCTGTTTGGCCTTTGACACCGCTACCTTTGCCTTACGCTGTGTCTCCCTGTACTCCTGTTTACTCTCTTCGGTCCTCTCAATGTCCCACCTCTTCTTAGCTAACCTCTTCCTTTGTACACACTCCTGCACTTCCTCATTCCACCACTAAGTCTTCTTATGTACTGTTCTTCTAGATGACACACCAAGTATTCTCCTACCTATCTCCCTGATCACATTATCTGTAGTTGTCCAGTCATCTGGAAGCACTTCCTGACCACCCAAAGCCAGTTTCAACTCCTTCTTGCAGACAACCTGACACTCCCTTTTTCAGCTTCCACCACTTTGTCTTCTGCTCTGACTTTGCCTTCTTCACCTTCCTCACCATCAGCGTCATCCTGCACACCACCATCCTATGCTGTTTGGCAACACTCACACCCACTACTACTTTGCAGTCATTGACTTCTTTCAAATTACATCGCCTGCACAAGATGTAGTCTACCTGTGTGCTCCTATCTCCGCTTTTATAATTCACCCTATGCTCCTGTCTCTTCTGGAAGAAAGTGTTCACCACAGCTATTTCCATCCTTTTTGCAAAATCTACCAACATCTGTCCTTCTGTGTTCCTGTCCTGGATACCAAACCTGCCCATCACTTCCTCACCCCCTCTGTTTCCTGCACCAACATGTCCATTGAAGTCTGCCCCAATGACCACTCTTTCACCTCTGGGGGTACTCTGCATCACTTCATCTATCTCACTCTAGAATCTCTCCTTCTCTTCTAGCTCACATCCTGCCTGTGGAGCATAAGCACTAACAACATTGAACATCACGCCTTCAATTTCTAACTTGAGACTCATCACTCTGTCTGACACTCTTTTCACTTCTAGAGCATTCCTGACAAACTCCTCCTTCAAGATGACTCCTACTCCATTTCTCTTCCCATCCACACCATGAAAAAACAGCTTAAACCCTGCTCCTAAGCTTCTAGCCTTGCTACCCTGTCTCCTGGTCTCCTGAACACACAGTATGTCCACCTTCCTCCTCTGCATCATGTCAGCCAGCTCTCTACTCGTACCTTTTCCTGCCATAGTTCAAACATTCAAAGTCCCTACTTTCAGTCCTAGACTCATGCCTTTCCTCTTCTGTCTCTCTGCCTATGGACACACCTCCCGCCTCACCTTCTTCAACGTCTTCGACCAACAGTAGTCCAATTTCCACCAGCACCCTGTTGGTTAACAGCACTGATGGCGGTCCCCTCGACCGATCCGGTATGACATTCTTTCTTGTGATTTGCATATTTTGTTTGGCATTTGTTTTACACTGGATGCCCTTCTTGACGCAACCCTCTGCATTTATCCAGGCTTGGGACCGGCATGAGGGAGAGACACTGGTTTGTGCCCCCCTCCCCCCACGGCTGCATTTGACCCCCCTGCGCCACACACACACACACACACACACACACACACAGACACAGCTGCATGTTCATTATATTAATGATGTCAGTTTTTAAAAGCGTTGGCTTTAATCAGAATGGTGTGCATGTTGACATGTGGGCAGAGATGGCTCAGTGATTAGGTGTCTAATCTGAAGGTTGGCAGTTCCACCCCTGGTATCACCAAGCTTCTACTTTTGGGCTCTTGAGCAAGGCCTTTAACCCACGATTCTAAATGGAAGTCACTCTGGATAAGGGTGTCTGCTAAATGCTGTAAATGTTAAATGTTTTAACAGTAATATGGTCCTCAGATATTTTAGTTTAAACTAAAGAAAGGTCCAGGCCCTGATGAAATTGGAGGCTCTCCACTAAAAAAATGTGCTAATCAGTTTGCAGACATCTGTTTTATATTCAATATGTCACTCTAGCTTCAAAGGGTTCTTAGTCTTTGGAAAGAATTCATAATTTTACCAATATTTAAAAACAAGTCACTTAATGACTCTCACCTTCTTAATTATGAAATAATTTGTAAGGATTGAAAAAGATGCCATACTGGACATGATCCATGGCATTTTTAGCCATTTCGGTTTGCCTATAGACAGGTATTTCAAGGGTCATCATTTTGAGGGTGCAGAAACTATTGTCTAGGTCAGTGCTTCTCAATTATTTTCTGTTATGCCCCCCCTAGCAAGAAGAAAACAATTCGCGCCCCCCCCACCACCCACTTTCCGCCGCAACTATAAATTATAACTTTTTTCTATAATATAGTTACAGGTATATCTCTTCATTATATTGTATCCTTGTTAACATAAATAAAACATAAAGAAAGAGATATAGTTCAACTTACAAGAATAACTTTAACATTTTTTATTAGTCTGTAAAAGAAAGTGCATCAATTTGCCTTAAATTTAAAAATAATAATATCCTTGTTACATTTTTGACAAACTTACCACACCATTTGCTGCTGAAAATAAAATCAATAAATAATTAATTCAAATTGACTTCAGAAACATTAACTCAGGAGCACAATATATAAACACTTTAACCTACAAAACAAGAACAAATAGAACAATTTGTGCTGATTTTTTTTTCTCAAAATGAGGAAGCCAAGATTAATGGCTACAATGAGCACGTTTTGCAGCGCACAGCTTCTCAAAGCGAGGTTTGAAGCATGACACTGCAACTCTCAGCTCCTGCTCAATGTTTAGCTGGGACCTGTACTTGCTGAGCACAATGGGCAATGAGGGCGCCACTGCCAACTACTGGAGTGGATGTGCAATTACACTTTCTTGTAGTACGTTGGAAAAAAAGCATGTTCTCCTGGGTCACACGCGCCCCCCTCAGCATCCCATCGCGCCCCCCCAGGGGGGCGCGCCCCACTATTTGAGAAGCACTGGTCTAGGTTGATTTATATTATTATTATTATTACTGATTTTCCATCTGCTGTTAATTTTTAGCTGAAAGGTCCATACTGACCATGACCTCTTAGTCTGGCTGATGAATTCTTTGATTGAGAGACCACAAAATTTGAGCATGAACAGCGTTTTGTCAGATGTCCTCATTTATACCGACTCACCACAAGATTACATCTTCTTGACGCTATTATTAATCCTTTACACCAACTCTTCTCAAAGTCAGCATGAAGAGGGCAGTATTCTCAAGATGATTTTGTCATCATCTCCCTCCTCAGCTGCTGGGAGCCAGATAATAATGATCTTGATCTTGATCTTGATAGGTTAGGTGATACGTCGCAAGGACATTAATTCACCGCGATGTTGCCGTGTCAGAGTTTACTGCATGCTCCAAAGCCTTCTTCTTGTTCATAAGTGTTAAAACGAAAGAGATGATCATTGACTTTGGGGGAAAATCCAACAATCATCTCCAGTACTGAAGAATAAGGCAGTTGAGGTGCAGCACCAGCGTAAATATCTTGAAGCACTTATTGATGATGAGCTGACCATTAAGCATCACATGTATGCAGTGTGTAGAAAAACAATCTTTTGTACTAGCTTTGTAGACCTTGTGGTTTTAGTATGGACTGTATTTTCATGAAAATATTTGATTCTTGTTTTACTGAATCTTGTTTTTTTTTCTTTTTTTTTTTTTTTTTTTTGAGGAGTTTTTACTTTTCATTTCAGAACTGTTTAAATAGTATTATAAAAGTGTGCAGCAGGATCAGAAAATAACAAAATTATAGGCTTGATAAATTGTAATGATATGATTTCTATTGACATATTGAGTCTTAAAAGCACATGTACTGCAGTGATGAACAAACAAGACAGATTCATTCATAACCAAAATAAATTACACCGATCTGATGAATGCAAAATATAAGCACACTGCAATGTACCATTTTTTTCTAGGCATCTTCACACAAATTGATACTCTCCCTATCAGTTCAGTTCATTTTCTGTAACCGCTTAATCCTAATTAGTGTCGCGGGGAGGCTGGCACCCATCCCAGCCAACTTTGGGCGAGGGCAGATTACACCCGGGACAGCTCGACAGGCCATTGCAGGGCGGAAACACCCTGACGGCTTTGCAGCCTACTCTTGTCGAAAGTCAGCAATGGTTCTTTTACATGCCTCACACCAGAGACAATGAGAGACATGGCCGGCCTTTGATAACCCAGTTAGCTGCATGGGAGGACAGTGACAACCCTGTGGGGCCTTGAACCCCCAACCTAAGGATCAGTGATCCTGCACCCTATCCACTAGACCATCACTGCCCACTCTCCCTATCATATAACTTTTAACTTCGAGCAAAGCAATCATATGTCTGCAGTCAAACACAGGCAAAACACAACACAATTACAAGCAAAAAAAACAGGAAACAGATATTCACTTAATAAAAGTTGATAGATTAGTAGAAGTGAAGATTTGTTTTGTTTTGTCATGCGAAAGAATTTGGGAATTTGCTATGTCCATTAACTGAAAAAAATACTCCTTTTCATGGAGTGTGTTCATGGTTTCCTGAAATGCAACATGCTAACAGAATAAAAGAATGTAAATGTTAACAACACAATATCTTTCAGGTGAGTATACAGACTTAAAACAAACACCAAAATTAATGGAACGCAAAATAAGACCCCCCCCCCCCCAAAAAAAAAAAAATAAATAAAAATAAAAATAAAAATCTGAGAAAACGTGAGGGTGAATATATGCTGAGCGTCGGATTAGTCTGGACAAGGAATAGGAAAACTTTTTGGCTCGGGGTCCACATTGAATTTTAAAATTTGACAGATGGGTCGGGTCAGCAGAAGATGATTTTAAAAAAATCATTTTTAACAGTACATGTCAAACGTAAACAGAAAAAAGTATTGACGTATTAATTTTAGTGGGAACAGTGTTGTTGATCACCCATTTTTTCTGTGGATCGAAGTCTGGTGATAATTCTGTTGTGGCGATTCTGACAACAAATTTGAGGTGTTCATCACTCAACTGGGATCTGTGAGGCGCTTTGTTGGTGTTCATCACTAAAAGTCTGTTCACACACATGTCGAGCCAAACAGCACCAGCATCCTCTGTGCCATCTTCTGGGTGTTTGGAAATTTGGTTGCAATTAATGAAACATAAAACTCATCCAGTTTAAGGGAGTTGAACTTCTCCTTGAACATTATGTCACATTGGCGATCAATCAGAGTCTACTGCAACTCCTGTGGTACCATTTCAGGCTCTTGTGGGAAGGAACATGACACCAGCTGAAGTGCTGTGTCAATTTTTCCAAAATCACAAAACCGATGGCAAAATTCTTCATTCAGCTCATTCATGTGTGTCCACAGTAAAAGCAAAATTACAAAGCCAACCTGTGTCTTTCAGTCCAGGAACATTGTCAGTGTTCTCATGTTCTTCAAGAAAATTAATAAACTGATGATGCTTGATTCTTAGATGGAAGTTTCTCAGGTGAAGGTGTTATGCTGAGCCTGCAAGCTTATATATATATATATATATATATATATATATATATATATATATATATATATATATATATATGTATATGTATGTACAGTGAGTATATTGGCAGTAGGATGCTGAGGTTGGAACTACCAGGCAGAAGGCCTAGAGGAAGACCAAACAAGAGATTTATGGATGTGGTGAAGGAGGACTTGAAGGTCATTGGAGTAAGAGAAGAAGATGCAGAGGACAGGGTGAGATGGAGGCGGATGGTTTGCTGTGGCGACCCCTGAAGGGAACAGCCAAAAGGAAAACAAGAAGAAGATATGTGTATGTATATATATATATATATATATATATATATATATATATATATATATATATATATATATACACACACACACACACACACACACACACACACATAGACACTCCTCAACTTACAAACGAGTTACTTTCCGGATGGCCATTCATTAAATGAATTTGTTCGTAAGTTGTTACAGGGAGTTCTTTAGAGGGGAATATATGTTTAAAGTTTGTATAAGTAACCTATACGACTTTGCACTATTTGCAATCTCTTTCTCTCTCTCTCTCTCTCTCTCTCTCGCTCTCTCTCACCCCCCCCCCTCTCTCTCTCTCTCTGCATAATCATCTTATTTCATTCTATTCAATGTATCATTTACTGGTACAAGGTGCAAACCTAAATGCACCAGAAATGATTTAGCTAACTGTGATATCAGAAACTTTCAACTGTACCCAAAATGCAGGAGTCAGAGGAAGATGGACACGGAAAGACTTTATTGTTATAGGGGAGCCATTTGAGCAAGGGGAAAATGTTGTCATTGCTAGTGACAAGGGGAAACATGAAAAATTCTTTCCAAAACGTAGTATACATAAATTAAAAAAATATATATAAAATATTTTCAAATTAAATTAAACCCACATAACGGGTATAATAAACATTAAAATGCATAAAATATAAAATCATTCAATTATAAAACGAACCCTCTGTATATTATCAATATCATTGTGTCCTGTGTTTAAACTCCTGGTTCCTCTCAAGCACAGCACAACTGATCTGATCAGATTTTCAGATAGGTTCGCTCTTATCCAGTTAATTAGAATACTGTAGTCAATTTGTTTCTTCTTTGAAAGTTTTGACACGAGTTCAGAAATGAATCGTTCTGCTTCTTTTCCATGACCTCCGTATGGTGTAATGCACAGTAGATTGCGATCCGCCCACGTGTATCAGCCACGCCCCTCCGCCGGAGCCTAAGACTATAAAGTGTACCTCAGGATAATGTTTAATCATATTTCATACTTATATTTATGATATACCTTTCTATAGATTTTATTCAATTTCTATTTCTACTTGTTCTTCAATTTCATTTCACTTTCACTTTCGACCTCGGACAGCCCTGTTCGTATATCCGGATGCTTGCAAAACGAATGTTCGTAAACTGGTGAGCGTATGTGTGTGTGTGTACAGGGATCCCTCACTTTCCGCGATTAATTGGGACTGAGATTCCACTCGACTACAAATGCTTATAATAATAATTAAACTTTAAAAAATAATGCAAAAGATGTAAATAAAATATAAATGCATGCACTCAGCTGCGCACCTCATAAAACTGTAAATAGTTTTGATGGGAGGTTTTGGGTTATTTTCTGTTTTGTGTTTGTTTAGGGTTTTTTATTTTTTGAATAATTGGCCTTGTTTTGCGGCATTTTTCTTAACTTTCCCCCTTATTCTTCCTTAATTTCCTGATTTTTTAATTTGATGAGATTTTTTTTCGCCTTTTTTCAGAGGTCGCCACAGCGAATGATTCGCATGTTTGCATAATTTGGCATAGATTTTTACGTAGGATGCTCTTCCTCACACAACCCTTTAGCAAGGGACAGAAACACGCTGACGACTTTGAATATTTAAAAAAATAAAAAATAGTACCTAACAAGTAAAAGTACCTAACATTTTCTGTTTAGATGGTGCCTTAACAGAGGCTTATTCTGACACTTAAATGTGATATATATCCATAATATAAAAACAGTATGTGGACATGCCAGCCAGATTCTCTTGGTCAAATGAGCTTAAAAATGTAACTGCCATCAGGTGTGGGTTAAGAGAGTTGATTTTAAGCTTCATGAAAAGGCTTATATTACAGTTTAATGTGACAAGTGATGGTACAGAAAAATTTATGTAGAAGAATTATTTACATGTCTAATTTCATGAAACTTCCCCAAAATCCTCTGATATAGTAAACATTGTATTCTTATTATCTTAAAAATAATTCCACTGCAAAAAGCCAAAAAAACAAAACAAAAGCCCATGTTATTTTACTATGTATAATTTTATAATTTCTTCCCATTTCTAATGATATTTAGACTGCTTTGAAACTACTTAGACACATTTGCAGAAATAGGTTAATTTTTACAAATTCAGATTCTAGAGATACTAATTGTCAGCGAACGCCTCATTTCAAATAGTTTTCCTTGAGTGGGTACAAAATAAATTTTTGACCACATTTTGTGCCTCAGGTCAATAGCGGATAGATAATGAGGAATGATATTTGTGATTCTGTTAGCACTGCGGTGATTGGTATTTGCAGTGTACCCAGCCTCTCACGAAACACGATAACTGATTTATGGTGACGAAGAGAAACACAAACAAACAATAAGCACTGGGAAACTGAGGTACAGGAACCTGATCGAGCATGGCGCTAGAACCAGGGGCCAGAGAGGACACAGGGAAGCGAAGGTGTGATGCGGGACAATCTTCTGGCACCAAGGTGAACACGCTGCTTGTCTTTATAGCGGAGTAGATTAGGGAGTGGGATCAGGTGTGTGTGCTGCAGTCAGCCCGTGTAGGTCAGTCATGCCCCTCCACCGGAGCCTGCACCACTGAGGAGAGAACAGAGTTAGAAGAGCCACCAAATTCCTCCAAACACAGGAGGCCATAACAATACATTTCCCCAAGGGACGCCACCTGGCGTCCAACCAGGCTTATCTGAAAACAGGTCAGGCAGGTCAGGATCTATGATCAGGGATCGAGGGATTCACGAGTGTTCCTCGGGATATGTCCTTCCCAATCCATCAGTTACTGCCAGCCAGAACCCTGCCTGCCTGGGGACATTAAGTATGCGGTTGACCAAGTACACTGGGTGTCCATCAACTATCTGGGGGAGGGGGAAGGTCCATATGAGGGTCAGGAGGGCTTTCCACTTTGGGTTTCACGAGGGAGACATGGAACACAGGCTGTACCTCGAGAGCCTTTGGGAGTTTCAGTGCGTTCGATGGTATACGGACCAATGTACTTGGGAGCCATTTTCTTGGAATCAGCATGAAGGGAGAGGTCTCTGGAGGAGAGCCAAACCTGTTGCCCAACCTTGTAGACCAGTTCCATTGTTCAATTACGATCGGCGATCCGCTGATTCCAGGATGCCGACTTCTCCAGGGCAGCACCAGCCTCTTTTTAGATCTGGCATGCTCTGCGGAATTGGGCTTGGACCAAAGGGACAGCCATTTTAGTCTCCTGACTGGAGAACAGAGGGGGTTGAAACCCGTTGATCACCATGAAGGGAGACATACCAGTGGTGGCGCAGACCAGGGAGTTATGGGAGTACTTCTCCATGGTAGATGTGTGGACAAGGAGGCTGGGAGACGAGAGGCAATGCAACGCAGGGATGATTCCACACTCTGATTAGCTCACTCCACCTGACCGTTAGATTGTGGGTGGTAGCCGGAGGTCAAGCTGCTGGAAAGTCCTATGGTGTTGCAACACTCTTTCCATACCCTGGATGTGAACTGGGGGCTTCAGTCAGAAACAATGTCCTGGGGGTCCTACGGAGGCAGAACACGTGTTGGACCAGTAGGCCAGCTTCCTCCATAGCTGATGGGAGCTTGGGTAGGGGGACAAAGTGGACCACCTTTAAGAAGTGGTGTTGGACATCACGGAACCGCTCGGAGACAGGGCGACAGGACCATCCTGCTCTTCCCGGGATCTCTCTCTCTCTCTCTCTCTCTCTCTCTCTCTCTCTCTCTGTCTATTGTCCAACCGTATAGCAAGCGCAATCAGATCCTTGAGCGTAGCTCGCACATCCCATGCAGCTAGCTCGTCATTGAGCTTATCGGTCAGACCTTTAACACATGCTCCTTATTGCATATTCCAATACAGACTGTGAACCTTGTTTGATCTGTAACAGCTGGCTGCTCACTTCCCGCCTTTTGCCAGGTGATCAAAAGCTCTTCATTTCAAGCACGAGTTGGTCGTAGTGTGAGCACAACTCCAGGGTATGGGTGGCAACTGTTAACGCCCAAGATGAGGCTTGATCCATAAGCAGGCTCATAACAAACGCGGTCATGGCTTGGTCCATGGTGTACGTGAGCAGCTGCTGGCTGAAGACAAGCGAGAACTGAGCACATGTGCCTATTGTGCCTGAATACCTTGTCGGTGTGGGGATGAGTGGCTCTTGGCATGTGGTGAGCAGGGCTGGTGCTGCTGCATGTGCGGAAAGTGAAGGGTCGATGGGCGAGGTCCGGGTGGTGAGCTGGGTGACAACGGTGTCCATCCTTCCACCAGCTGAGCCACGCTGGTGGTAAATTGTTGAAGGCTGTCCAAAACTTGGTGCAGGCTGGAGTCGGGTTGGCCCAACAGGAGTCCCTGGCTGGACAATGCCTACTTGAGCTGCTCAGTCTCTGCTGAGTCCATGTAGCCAGAAGATTTTGTTCTGTCATGAACTTTCAGCTGGACCCAGAAATGCAGAAGATCATGTAAGATTGCACAGAACTGATTTATTACTGAAGGGGAAACACTGAAAGCATGAGGCAAACACAATAACTGACTGGTGACGAATAGAAACACAACAAGCCATAAGCACTGGGAAACTGAGGTGCGGGAAACTGGTCAAGCACAGAGCTGGAACCAGGAGCCAGCGAGGACACAGAAACGAAGGCGTGATGAGGTTAAATCTTCTGGCACCAAGGTAAACATTCTACTTGTCTTAAGAGAGGAGTAGATCAGTAGTGCGCGCTGCAGTCAGCCCGCGTAGGTCAGTCACACCCCTCTGCCGGACCCTGCACCGCTGGGGAGAGAACAGAGAAAAAAAAACGTAAAACGAATGAACATAAGTCGGGGAGCGTCTGTAGATGTACGTATATGTCAGTCAGGGGGGGGTGGTACTTCATACTGTATATATATATATATGCTGCAGACTACCACCTTTGACTCAGGCAGCAAGATGTCCGTCCTCTCCCACGTCCTCCAGCTTCCCCCGCAGAAGCGCTGGCCTGATGGTGTTGAAGGTGCTGGAGAAGTCAAAGAACATGACCCTCACAGCACTGCCAGCGATCTCCAGGTGGGTGAGTGCCCACTGATGACAGATATATACCCCAATGTTGGGCCTGTAGGCGAACTGCAGCGGGTCTAGGGTGGGGCTCACCACAGAGCAGAGGTGGTCGAGGAGGAGCCTCTCCATGGTCTTCATGAGGTGGGCGGTCAGGGCGACAGGTCTGTAGTAGGCCGGTTCCTTGGTTTGCGCTGTTTTAGGAACTGGGACCACACAGGAGGTCTTCCACGGGACAGTAACCTTCTCCAGGCTTATATATATATATATATATATATATATATATATATATATATATATATATATATATATATATATATATATATATATATATATATATGTAAGAGAATTTTCTGAGTAGATCTTTCCATAAGAGAGTGCTCAATACTTTTTCGTAGAGTAAATATAAGTAGAAATAAGTAGAAAGTACTGTCCTTTTATTTCTACTTATATATATATATATATATATATATATATATATATATATATATATATATATATATATATATATATATATATATATATATATATTTTTTTTTTTTTTTTTTTTAATAAAAATAAAAGGACAGGACAAAGACTTTCTATTGAAACTTCATTTATCACTACAGATCTGTTTCGAGGGGCGGTGAAACCATCCTCTTTCTTCAGGTGATTACAGAGGAATGTACAGAATACAGAAGAGGGTTTTTCCACCCCTCAAAACAGTTGTGTAGTGATAAATGAAGTTTTAATAGAAAGTCTTTGTCCTGTCCTTTATTTTTGCTTATTTGCTCTACCAAAAAGTATTGAGCACTCTCCTACGGAAGGATCTACTCAGAAAATCATATATATATATATATATATATATATATATATATATATATATATATATATATATATATATATATATATATATATATACACATATATTTCTACATCATAAGTTCTATGAGGGTCAAAATCAGAGAGGCAAAGAACAATTACAGGAAGACGCTGGAGTAGAAACTCTATAATAATAAAATGTTTAGAGTGCTATGAATACTATCACTGGTTTCAGGTCATCCATCAACAGAGGAGCTGAAGGCAGTGAACAATCTGAACATGTTTTTTAACCAACTTAACACTGTGGCTACTGCTTAGCACTGTTCTAACTTATTAGGAGCAAACCTGAAACCCTCTGCCATGCCACCCTCTCTCTCTCTCTCTCTCTCTCTCTCTCTCTCTCTCTCTCTCTCTCTCTCACTCAATGTCATTACTGCACCTCTGCCTCCTTGTGATAAAATTGACAATTCTTCCCACCTGTCAACTTCAAGTATAGTCAGGACGAGAGACAGCTGACAAGACTCCACTCAGGCAAAGCAGCAGGACTAGATGGGGTGAGCCCCCATATCCTTAAAGATTGTGTCCCCAGCTCTATGGAGTTTTACATTACATCTTCATAATGAGTGTTAGTCTACAAAGGGTCCCAGTACAGTGGAAGATGTCCTGCCCTGTTCCTGTTGCTGTACATCTGCACAAAAGTGTTATCATTCTCCAGCAGGGTATTTAGTCATCTTAATCTTCCTCTACTTAATTCGGGGTTGGGTTGCAGGAGCAGCAGCCTAAGCAGTGGGATTCAGACGTCCCTCTCTCACTCTCTCCAGCTCTTCCAGGGAGATGCCCAGACATTTCCAGACCAGTCGAGAGATATAGTACCACCAGAATTTTTTAATATTAAGTCATAATGTTCACATTGATTTCCTTTGCTCTGTTTAATAACAACATATGTTGCTGTTCCAAACTCTATTTAAGTCTACTGTTCACCATCAAACCTGAGTAGATAACAATTTTATTTGTAGCATTACTTTTCTCTGAATCTTGTTTTGTTCTTTCATTTTATTTAGGCTTTTGTAAGGTGCATCCAGTATTCCACTTCAAATGAATTGGATGAACAACCACTGGGAAGTCTAACCTTTTGATGTTTAAAAAAATGTTAGTTTTTTTTTCCGTGTGATCACAAATGCACAACCCTTCTAGCAGGTTGAGACTTTACTCTTGGATAATGAGCTTCCAAACTCTATATACATTTTCTAACAGACAGAAACAGGCCCAGAGGCAATAAAGAAAATGAAAAACAACAAAAAAAGAAAAAAAAAAACATTTAAAAGAATGAGAATGGTAATTGAATGACTTCTATGTTGGTACTTCTGCATTCTTGACACGTTTCAGAGTTACTAAGCATAGTAGAGTATATTGGAAAGCAGTCTGGAGGTACAGGAGCTTTTGCCTTATTTTCCATGTTTCATTAAGAATTCTTAATACATGGCTGTTTACACCAATCTCATAGATAAATATTTAGCAGTGCTTTGGGAATGTGTATGATTTTAAGAGTAACTGAGGGGGATATGCAGCTGTTTAAAAGTTTGGAGTCACCCAGAAAATGTTACCTTTTCTATGAAAACACTAACTTACATTCATTAAATGAGTTGCAATATATATGTATATATATATATATATATATATATATATATATATATATATATATATATATATATATATATATATATATGTATATATATGTATATATATATGAGGGCAGTGGTGGCCCGGTGGTAAAAGGCACTGGATCGCCAATTTTTTTAAAGACTTCGATGCACTGAAGCCGCATGAATTGAAGCTGAAGAGCGAAATAGTGAGGGATCCCTGTGTGTGTGTGTGTGTGTGTGTGTGTGTGTGTGTGTATATATATATGTATATGTATATGAATCAGTAAATAAGGTTTTCTTCGATGCAAATTAGCTTTCTCCTTGGTCTAGGGGTATGATTCTTGCTTCGGCGCAAGGAGTCCCTGGTTTAAATCCCAGAGGTGCCCTGGTTTTGGGGCAGCTTTTGCAGTTTAATAATCTCAATTCTAAAATGAATATACCAGCATGAAAAAAAAGAAAAAAGGAGCATGTATAGCCATAAGCTAAACTAGGAAAAGCAGCATAAATAAATTCTGTCTCCAAAAATATTTGCATAAACTGATTAAAGAATAAATGAGAATAATTACGGTTAATGACTGTGAACTAGATTTGTGAGTTGTTGTTTGAGCCAGGCTGTCCAGTGTATTCCAGGAAGTACAACATAAATGTTTCTGCTCAGTGCTATGTGTCAGTACTCTCATAACACAATTTTAACACACCAATTCTAATACATTAACATTTTAAGGCTGCACTTTAGGAAAACTCAAAATGTACATTTTTATTTGTAACCTTCCGCAATAGCTTTTTTCTGGTCACTCTTTCATAAAGCCCAGCTCTACAGCTTATTGTGTTCCCATGAATAGATACACCAGTGCCTCCTGTGGACCTCTGCAGCGCGTTCAGGGTTACGTTTGGTATCTGTGCTGCCTCTCTGATTAATGCCCTCATTGCTTGGTCTGTGAGTTTTGGTGGGCGGCTCTCTCTTGGCAGGTTTGTTGTGGTATCATGTTGTATTTTCTATTTGACGGTGATGGGTTTGATGGTGTTCTGGGGGTCATCAAATACTTGGATTTTTTTTTTTTAATAACCCAACCCTGACATGTACTTCACACCAACTTTGTCCCTAACTTGTTTGGAGAGCTCCTTGATCTTCATGTCTTCATGGTGGGATGCTTCTTGCTTACTGGTACTGCAGCCTCTGGGGTTTGCAGCCTTTTTCAGAAAACCAGAATCTTTGAGGGGATTCACAAAAAAGGGGGCGAATATATGCAGCACATATACAAATTTTCAGATTTATATTGCTTTCAATTCTTATATATTTGTATGTATATATATATATATGTATACACACACACATATATATATATATATAGAGGATTTTCTGAGTAGATCCTTCCGTAGGAGAGTGCTCAATACTTTTTGGTAGAGCAAATAACAAAAATAAAAGGACAGGACAAAGACTTTCTATTGAAACTCCATTTATCACTACAGATCTGTTTCGAGGGGTGGTGAAACCATCCTCTCTCTTCAGGTGATTATAGAAGAAGATTCTTTTATTTTTGTTTAAATATATATATATATATATATATATATATATATATATATATGTGTGTGTGTATATATATATATATATATATATATATATATGTGTGTGTGTGGTGTGTGTGTTTGTGTGTGTGTGTGTGTGTGTGTGTGAGTGTGTGAGTGTGTGTGTATTGTCACTTTAAAAACTGGGGGCAGTGGTGGTCTAGGGCACTGTGGTCCTAAGGTTGGGGGTTCGAGTCCCACTCTCCACAAGGTTGTCATTGTCCCCGTCAGTGCAGCTAACTGGGTTATCAAAGGCCAGCCATGGCTCTCACTGTCTACGGTTAAGAGGCATGTAAAATAACCATTGCTGACTTTCATAAAGAGTAGCTGCAAAGCTGTCAGCGTGTTTCTGTCTCTTGCTAAAGGGTTGTGTCAGGAAGGGAATCTGACGTAAAAAAAAAACCTATGCCAAATCAAACATGTGAATCATTTGCTGTGGCGACCTCTGATAAAGGGGAAAAGTCGAAAGGAAATCTCATTATCACTTTAAAAACTGGCTCCCACATCCTTTTAAATGCAGGGCTTTTCATCTGTTCCCCCACTTTTTTCATTAGATTCCCATTCTATGCAATCTTACCATCCATGTATATGCATAAAAAAAACTGTTTATGGCCGTGATTATATAATCCAGCTCCCAGACAATGCATTCAGTTCAATATCTAGAGCTCAGTATGTGAGTAAGCAATATTCATAAATGTGCAGAAATTTAATCCACTAGGGGGCAGCATGGTGGCGTAGTGGTTATCATGTCTGACTCATTGCATGAAGGTACTGGGTTCAAGTCCCTGGCTTGCTATAAGGGTGTTTTTTGTGACGTTTGCATGTTCTTCTAATGCTTGCTTAAGTCTCCCCCAGATACTGAATCCTCCTTCCACAGTACATAAACATGCACACTAGGCTAATTGGGAAATTGCCCCAAGGTGTGAATGTGAGTCTGAATAGTTATGTGTGTTGGCCCTGCTATAGACTAATGAGCTGTTTGGAGTGTACCACACCTTCATTTAGAGTCAGTTGTGCCTTCGGTTTCCCTATAATCCTAAAGAAATTAAACACTTTAGCAGATGAACAAATAAATGGATGAATAGTTTAGTTGCTGAACAAGGGGTAAGGCGACATAACCAGAAAACAATAAAACTTATGTAAACAAAAGTAGCTCCTCTCAGTGTAATATATGGCAAATCATTAGTAGCACCACATATTCATTCATTCATTCATTCTCTGAACTGCTTAATCAAAATTAGGGTCATGGGGAGGCTGGTGCCCATCACTTCATATTTATTATGTTGATTAGCATAATGTCACTCCATGGCAGAAAGTATAATTCTGATCCTACCCGTATGTAGTTTCT
This sequence comes from Plotosus lineatus, assembly GCA_024760905.1. Classification (NCBI taxonomy): domain Eukaryota; kingdom Metazoa; phylum Chordata; class Actinopteri; order Siluriformes; family Plotosidae; genus Plotosus; species Plotosus lineatus. The sequence goes on along the minus strand of CM045734.1, from coordinate 33,796,784 downwards.
CCATATTTTCTCTTTTTGTCTATTTTCTCAGCAATCTCTGCTTTTATTTTATTTGTGAAATATGTTATTCAAGGGACTGACAAAGATAATTTTCTCAAGCTGTATATGAGTGTGTGTGAGTGCCTGCGTCATCACGGCAACTCGTAATGTGACTCAGTAATGCAGATGACTCCATGTGCCTATAGCACTCTCAACAACATCTGGGCATTATCCTGATGAATATGTGGATGGTGCCCTCTGGGATTTCCTCCCAGACCTGGATGAGGGCATCATTGAGCTTCTCAACAGTCTGAGGCTGTATTTGTTGGTGTAGGATGCACTGACACACAGTGTCCTACGGATAGTCAGCTAAAGTTATGTCAGGGCAACGAGAACTTGCAACGTACTCTAGCTACATTAGGTTTGTCAGGACCCACTGCTCCAGCATATCGTTTATTGCACTGAAGATTTCATCCTGGTATGTGACGGCAATCATAGTACCATGTTTGTGCATGTCACATATGCTCAGTGTGAATCTGCTTCATATGTTAGGAGAACGGGGAGCCAATGGCAGACCTGCCAATTCTGGAGTTTTTTGACAGATGCCAATCAAGCTGCATGGTGATGGGTTCTGAGCACAGATCCCTAGTGCAGGGTATCTTTCAAAACTGGAAACTGGAGACTTGTAGAGGCTACCAGGAGGCCTCTGGCAACTTTGAATCAGTTAAAGGAACTATTGGTATTCTTTGTGCGCATGTGACAAGAACAACACAAATGCTCCACAAATGTGACTTGAATGGGAGAAAGGAAGAAAAAACATCTGGAGAAAGGCCAAATCAAGTCTCAGCTGACCTTTGCCAAAATGAACCTTGAAGTTTTTTAGGCCAAATAGAAAAATGTAAAAACTATTTGGTTTTAACACCATATGCAGCCGACCATGCAAAGAACACTATATTCTCAATAAATTATGAATTATAAGCCTGCTGCTCTCTGGCAGAAGGTTTACCTTCCAACATCACAAACCGTGAAGCACATAGAAACGTTGAGGACACAGTGGGTCAAGGAAAAAAAAAGGTTAATACCCTTGCATGGCCTCATCAGACATGAAAATCTGTGGAAGGACTTGAAGATTGCTGGCCACTAACACTCGCCATCCAATTAAGATTTAGACTTTAAAAATTAGCCAAGATTGAGAAGTTGTGTAAAGAATTGTGGTTAAATATCGCACAGTTCAGATCTGTAAAGCTAGTAAAGAAGTAACCCAACAGATGTGTAGATGAAATCAAAGCAAATGAGGGTTCAATAAAGTACTGACATGGGAGGTGGTGATGCTTTCACCATCTTGGTGATTCTGCTTTCAGAACTGGTGCATTTATACCTTTCACTTGACTGTAATAAGTTGCATTGAGTAAATACAGCTGGAATATGTGTGTAGGGGGGGAGGGTGCTCATTTTAGGATGTGATGCAAAATTGAAGATTTTGAAGGGGGTGATTCTCTGTGCTCTCATTCAATCTCACTTTCAATCGACCTATACCCAGAATTCCTGAGATAGTCTCCAGATGCAATGTGACCTTGATAGGCCTAAAGCGTTTGTCTTTTCCATTTGTCTTGTCCATTCTTACATCTCATTGTTATTCTCACTGTAGGTGGCCACCTTGTGGTCACAGTTTGTTTGTGTGTGTTTGTATTCTCTCTCTCTCTCTCTCTCTCTCTCTCTCTCTCTCTCTCTCTCTCTCTCTCTCTCACACACACACACACACACTCTCTCTCTCCCCCTCTCACACTCTCTCTCTCACACACACACACACACACACACACACACACACACACACACACACACACACACACACACACACACACACACACACAGAGTGCTATGGCAGGTGGTGGGTGAATGATTGATGGGAGACAAGTTCCCCTCAGGCTCCAGCTGTCACGCATCTCTTGTTCTGATGATCATTCCAGCTTCAGTGCATATGTCCCCTAAGACATACCTTAACCACATTTGCTCCAGTGTGAGCATGTGAAATTGCTAAAACAAATACATATTGCTAATATATTTATTATTTTTATGTTCATTAATGCAATTTCATAAAGCAGCTATTAAGACATGTTGCATGCACATGTGAAACTGCATGTGTCAAATGATACAAGTAACAGCCATTATTCATGTTTCTATCAAACTCAAGTAAACACATTTGTTGATTATATTAATCAACGAAGCAGGTTTGCTGGCAGTGGTGGCCTGGTGGTAAAAGGTGCTGGATTGCTGATCCTAAGGTTGGGGGTTCGAGTCCCACTCTCCACAAGGTTGTCGGGTTGTCACTGCCCCCAAAGTGCAGCTAAATTGATTATCAAAGGCCAGCCATGTCTCTCACTGTCAATGGAGAAAGAGTAGCTGCATAGCCGTCAGCGTGTTTCTGCCCTATGCTAAAAGGTTGTGTGAGGAAGGGCATCCGACTTAAAAACCTCTGCCAAATCAAACATGCAATGATTCGCTGTGGCGACCCCTGAAAAAGGGAACAGCCAAAAGGAAAAGAAGACTCTGGTTTTCTCCCACTGTCCAAAAAACATCATTAATATGACTTCCATAAAGATGGAGGAAGATGATTTGCTTTGTCCCTGAAAGGATCAGCCAAAAGGGAAAGAAAAAGAAGAAGCAGGTTTGCTGATTTTGTTGAAATGTACTATATTGTAAAAAGACTATATTGTGGGATGGTTTTTTCCAAATAAAATTAGAAAAAAATATGAACAAACAACTGTTTAGAGCAATCAGACTTCTGTCAAGAACTTGAAGGCTGTGTTCAGAAGAGACTGATATATAGATTTAGCCACCACTATTAGTGGAGCTCCTTATAACTGTCACTATTGAAAGGCATCCAAGGGTGGTGTTATGAGAGTAGTTCAGCATGTGCATGTGTATGGTGAGATTTTAATTAAACAAGACAGACTGTGCTGGTGTGGTGTTTAGAATGAATGGAAAGTTTTCCAGTGAAGCTTAAGCAGTAAAGTTACAGATTACTTATTCATAAATCCTGCAGTTCCTCAACATCAAAGAGTCTCTGTGTTTTGTTTCTCCAGTGGTGACTAAGAGGATGGGAGTAAAAAGATATTCTCCATGTGGGTGGAGCATATGAGACAGAGGATATGGGGAGTGGTAAACCTTTTCAGTTACATGTGTGGTAACAACAAACACTGGTACCATAACAAAGCAACGCAGGATGGATGAAATTTCAGTAGACCCAGGCACATTTGTGGGATTACCATTCCCTCATTCATTGTTTAATTTTTTAAGCCGCTTCATCCTAATTAGGATTGCGGGGAGGCTGGCCCCCATCTCAGCCGACTTTGGGCGAAGGCGGGATACACCCTCGTACAGCTCACCAGACCATCTCAGGGTCAGAACTAACGTTTTAGATGAATTTGTAGTAAATGCATACAGCTCCATCTTTCCTCTCTCTTGTATTCTAATCTCTGTATGTTTATCTTAATAAATTTTGAATTCACTTATTTTTAAGCTGCCTATAAACAATGATTAATTCTATGATAAATTGGCGTCTGAGGTATTTTTGAATAGTCTCATAAACGATTGCTTCCACTGCGTTCTGTTTGTGAGACTGCAATCAGTGCACGGGAAATAAGCATTAAATAAAATCCTTCTCTCAAGTATGATATAGATTTATTTTGTTGAAACTAGTTAGACGTTATTATGACTGCTTTCCCTTGGGCAGCTGCAACTTTAGTGGCTGGGGGCCTTCTGTAGTGATGGCATTCAGAGGTTATATTACTGCATGTTGCATAATTCATTTCGCTTATCGGGTTATCTAATTAAGCAGTAGTTTCAAAAGAGACATCCGCAGAAATCAACCATTTTGCTGAGTTAGAAGCAGAAGCAAATGCAAAACTTAACAAATTCCAAATTAGAGATGAGTGAGTTCTCCATCTTCCTCTTCTGCTTTTCCTTTCGGCTTTTCCCTTCAGGGGTCGCCACAGCAAACCATCCGCCTCCATCTCACCCTATCCTCTGTATCTTCTACTCTTACTCCAACTACCTTCATGTCCTCCTTCAGCACATCCATGCAATCTTAATTTAAAATGATTTCCTACTTGTTATGCCATCCGTTTTATGTCCAATCAGACCTCACAAGAAAATTCACCGTGAATTTGCCCCTCAACTCACTGAGGCTTTAGACTAGGCTAAGGTACACTATGTTTAGTTATATAAGTTAATGAGTAATAATAAGCAGTTAATGTGACATCTAGATGGTGGCTCCACTCATCTGAGCTATAGAATCTTATTGTAACATGTTAATAAACTATTTCTATGTGAATTGACTTGTGCAAAATCCAGTTTATACTGATCAGTTCCCAGTTTCAAAAACTCAGCTTCTGCTGGCACATCAGATTATTTTCCAGCTTCATGGATTTTTTTTTAAATAAATGTTTGTCTATAATATTGCATAAGTAGCAGTCATTTAAAAGCTACATTAATTTTCCTGCATTTAGCTATGTTTTCGACTGTGGATCGTCAGGTAAAGATGGATTTTTTTAATAAGGGATACATCCAGTAGTGTGATATAGCAGCTTCATACTTTAAATGCTATTTCCCAGGACTGGAGTAATGTAACTAAATTTTCTAATTGCTTTGGGAATACATTTAAATGTTATGCTCTTCGCAAACCTGCAACAAGTATAAGCTGCCAGCTACACTCTGTAGTTTTGCTTGAGGGTCCTTGCTGCTGTCATTTCACACCCCTCAGCTCTTAATTAAATGTCTTTATTCACCCCATTTCTCACATCAAGTCCTTACATTGTGACAATGAATTTCTCCCAAGGACACATCATCCCAACCATGACAGGACTGTAACCCCAACTAAGTTCCATACAAGCACTAATTAGAACGTGTTCCCCAGGGTTGTCGCCTTGGCACAGTAGGGTAGGGTGGATATAAGAAAGGCAGCCAGCTTTGCTGACCTTGCTCCTTGACAGCCAAAGGCGTTTTAGAGTGCTGTGTGATGCATTATCCAACACAGTTTCACACAATGCCTGAAATGTTTCACTTCGTAACAATTCATCCTGGCATGTTCACCTACAAGAAGTTCCTTCTTTAAATGTGAAATCTAAAAAAAAAAAACATCTTCCACAAATGGAACCATTGAATTTTGACCCTTCCAAATCATAAATTTTGTCTGATTATATTGCCATTTTGTGGTTAGCTCATTTGTCTCACAGCAAGAAAGACCTGCGTTGAAGCCCCTGAAGACAGATATTGAAGACAACATATCAAGATGGTGTTCACGTTATAGCATTTTAAATTGTGTAAAATATGTTCTTTCAAAAACAAAAAGCCCTTATTTTCAACAAAAGAAAAAAAAGGAAAATCTTGGTGTATTGAAGTTTCCAGAGGTAACACAGAGAACGGACCATACAGGGAAGCTTGTTTAAGCGAGATCACTACGATTCACACAAAATATGCTGAGCTTCAGGAGTTGCTAGACAATGAAAGAGTGTTTACTTTTGTGAAATATTTTAATCCCGATGACATAGGGATATGGAAGAAACCATAGAATATACTTAAAAATGTAGGCCAAATTTGTGTGTGTGTGTGTGTGTGTGTGTGTGTGTGTGTGTGTGTGTGTGTGTGTGTAGGTATGCATGTGCGCTTATGTATGTTTGTTCAAGACTTCAGAGGATGGGTGTACTGCATTTACCTTATTAGCTTATCTAAAATAATAAATATAAAATCTGTGTCTAATTATTAGGTACATGCTAATGTGGCCATAGCTATTATTTATAGTGTCTATTTTTCAAGATTGCACATAAAATTTGAAAAGTTAGAGGTGATGAAGGTTGTCACATGGGTAATACATTCAATACTGGAGCATCTGATAAATTGAGGGCTTTGCCTTTCAGCTCAGCTCTTCCTCTATCACGACAGACCGGTATAAGCTCCTCTTTAGAGAAGAAGCTGTACCAATCCATCTGTCGATCTCTTGTTCCATACTGACCTTGCTCATGAGGGCAGGACCTCTTTCCGCATCCAGAGGGTGCATTTCACCCTTTCCGGGCAGAGAACTATAACCTAGATCTTGGAGGTACTGATTCCCATACTGGACACTTTACTCTCAGCTGTGAATGGCTCCAATGAAGGCTGGAGGTCCAGGCTGAATGAAGCCAAAAGAACAACACCATCTGTAAAAATTGGAGAGGAGATCCTAAGGCCACCAAACCAGGGACACAGTTTAAAGCCTTCTCTAAATCTCACAAAGCACATGTGGACAGATTTGTAAGCACAGGGAGAATATGTAAACGCTGCACAGAAATGCCCAAGCTGGGAATCGAACCCAGGACCTTGTTGCTGTGAGGCAGACGTGCTAACCACTACACCACCGTGCTGCCCCAATATAATAGCACAGAGAATATTGATATTCTTTAAAAAAATATTTATTATTTATATAGGCTTAATGCTATTGTGTGAAATATAATACCATTAAAGCATTACTCCAGCTGTAAGAGCAGCAGAAAAAGCATATAGAGCAAATACCACCTGTTCATCATCGCTGACAGAATAAAAGATATTTCCTCTGGACGAAAACCTCAATCATCAGAACACATTCTGCTAACCATGATGGCAGTGAGGACACAAGAACAAAAATTCTTTCAGATATTGTGCCATAAGACTGGATAGATAAGATATGGAATTAATTACTCTTAATTGTTTTGTCAGAACTATCCCCAGGTAGTTATATGCCTCTGTGTGGTAAGTCTACAGTGACTTTGACCTTTGACCGATGAGGTAAAAAAAAAACATGATTATTTTAATCCTGGATGCAAGGAAAGTAAATAGGTTAGTCATAGGTGTGAGTCAAAGAAAGTTAAGAAAATGGATCAAAACTTTCTCGACATACTGCATTCACAAAAAAGGCCCACATGAGATTGCACTAACCTTGAACCATAACCAATGACTTCCAAAATAAAGAAATTCATCCTTCAGTGGACAATGTGCAAACTTTAAAAAAAAATCCATAAAAGTGTTAAGACTAATTCACTCACAAGAATGGCACACATGAGAATGTATGAAACCACCAAAATCTAATCAACTCATTCCTGGATTAAAGTAGATATTTCTGCAAAGTTTGGAGAAAATCCCTTACAGCATTCTTGAGACATTGCATTCACAAGAATGGCCTGTACGCACGCATGAACAGATGGATGACTTGAAAACATTATGCCTTCAACCCTGGATATTGCAGGAGCGAGGCAAAAAAAATGTTGAATGTATGCAATTGTTTAGTCAAACTATCAAGCTATAAGTCATGTTAGCTTAAAAAATGAAACTTATTGCAGAAAAGGAATTAATAAGATACAAACTGGATTCTAAAAAAGTTGGCACATAAAATATTGAAATTTGGCACTTCCGCATCATTACATTCAGTTTTTATTCACATTTTGTATAGTGTGCCAACTTTTTTGGAATCCGGTTTGTGGTATATTTATAACCTATCTATCTATCTATCTATCTATCTATCTATCTATCTATCTATCTATCTATATGTAGTCAGCCCTATTCTTATGAAATTTATCCATTCCAGCGCCTTTTTTGGAACCTGGAGTTTTCGTAAGTAGAGGCGCATTTTACAAGTAAAATACATGATTCGTTCCAAGGCTCCCAAGACTACCCCATGAACCCTTTAAAAATTATAAAATACACCAATTTTGTATGAAATATGTATGAAATATGTATTAAAAATAAAACAGAATTTATTAAACAATTTAAACATTTTATTAACATATTTCTTAATTAAACCATTATTAAACATTTTTATTCACCAATTTTTTTATTAACCAAACCAAACAATATTAAACATTAAACATTTTTTATTAACAATTTTTTTTATGAACCAAACCAAACAATATTAAACATTATTAAACATTTCTGACTCGCTCCGTCGAGTGTGGGCGGTGTCGTGGCTGACACGGCTTTTGGGTCGGAACGTGGCTTGTCTGGACTTCCGATCTGTCAAAGTCGGTAAGTGCGCTTTGAACTTGTTTAGTCCTCAAATTTGTTTGCTTGAGGGATTGGAGGTCCAGATGAGCCGCGCCCCGTCTTGTTTGCATTTCCCCCTTATCCGACTCAGAACCATGGCTTCGGACTTGGAGGTGCTGATTTTCATCCCAACTGCCTCACACTCGACTGTGAATCGCTCCAATGAGAGCTGGAGGTCCTGGCCTAAAGGAAGCCAAAGGACAACATCATCAGAAAAAAATCAGAGACGAGACCTGATGGCCACCAAAGCAGAACCCCTCAATGCCTTGGCTGCGCCTAGAAATTCTGTTCATAAAAATTATAAACAGAATTGGTGACAAAGGAGAACCTTGGCGGACTCCAACCCTCACCAGAAATGAACTCGACCTGTTGTTACCAATACGGACCAAACTCTGGATCCAGTGATACAGCGATCGAATGGCCCGTAGCAATGGGTCAGGAATGCCATACTCCTGGAGCATGCCTCACAAGATAGCCAGTCGGAAGCCTTCTCCAAATCCACAAAACACATGTGGACAGATTGGGCAAACTCTCATGCCCTTTCCAAGATCCCATGGAATGTATAGAGTTGGTCAAGAGTGCTACAGCCAGGACAAAAACTACATTGTTCCTCTTGAATCTGAAGTTCAACTATGAGTCAGATCCTTCTCCCCAGTACCCCGGCATAGACCTTCCCGGGTAGGCTGAGGAGTGTGATTCCCCGATAATTGGAACACACCCTCCAGTCCCCCTTTTTAAAAAGTGGGACTACCACCCCAGTTTGCCCATCCTGAGGTACAGCTCCCAATGACTACGTGATGTTGCAAAGATGTGTCAACCAAGACAATCCTACAGCATCCAGAGCCTTGAGGTATTCTGGGCAGATCTCATCCAACCCCGGAGCCTGAAAACCAAAGAGCTTTTTGACTACCTCAGTGACCTCCACTCCAGTAATGGGCAAACCCCCACACAAACCCCCAGGGTCTTCCTCCTCCACGGAGGGCATGTTGGTGGGATTGAGGAGGTCCTCAAAGTATTCCCTCCACCTCTCAACTGCATCCCCAGTTGAGGTGAGCAGCTCCCCACCTCCACTGTAAACAATGTTTGTGGAGAATTGCTTCCTCCTTCTGAGGCATCGGGTGGTGGTCCAGAACCTTTTTGAGGCCAACCAATAATCACTCTCCAGGCCCTCACCAAACTCCTCCCACGCCCGAGGTTTTGCATCTGCGACAGCTTCGGCTGTAGCACGTTTGGCCTGCCGGTACCTGTCTGCTGCCTCGGGAGTCCCACAAGCCAGTAAGACCCAATAGGTCTCCTTTTCAGCTGGACAGCACCCATCATCACGGGTGTCCACCACCAGGTTCGGGGGTTACCACCACGGCAAGCACCAACAACTTTCAGACCACAACTATGGGCTGCCGCCTCTGCAATGGAGGCACGAAACATGGCCCATTCGGATTCCACATCACCCGCCTACTCCAGGACATGGTTGTAGCTCTGCCGGAGGTGGGAGTTAAAGGCCTCTCAGACAGGAGATTTCGCTAAACGTTCCCAACAGACCCTAATTACACGTTTGAGCCTACCAGGTCTGGAAGGCAGCCTCCCACACCATCAAAGCCAGCTCACCACCTGGTGGTGATTGGTTGACAGCTCATCTTCCCTCTTCACCCAAGTGTCCAGAACATGCGGCCGCAAGTCCGGTGACATGACTACAAAGTCAATCATTGAACTACAACTATGGTCCTGGTGCCAAGTGCACTTATGGGCACCCTTATGTTCGAACATGGTGTTTGTGATAGACAAACTGTGACGAGCACAGAAGTTCAACAACGAAACACCATTCGGGTTCAGACTGGAGAGGCCGTACCTACCGATCACACACTTCCAGGTCACACTATCGTTGCCCATATGAGCGTTGAAGTCTCCCAAGACGACAAGTGAGTTCTCCAACACACCCCCTAAAGACTCCAAGAATGGTGAGTACTCTGAATTGTCATTTGTTGCCTAAGCACAAATAACAGTCAGGACCCGTCCCCCCACTAGAAGGCGGAGGGAAGCTACCCTTTCATCAACCAGGGAAAACCCCAAAGTTTGGGCACCAAGACAGGGGGCAACAAGGATGCCCACACCGGCTCGCCGCCTCTCCCCATGAGCAACTCCAGAATGGAATAAGGTCCAGCCTCTCTCGAGATGGGTGGTTCCATAGCCCAAGCTGTGCATTGAGGTGAGCCCGACTATATGTAGTCGGTATCTCTTCACCTCGCGCACCAGCTCATGCTCCTTCTGTGCCAGAGAGGTGACATTTCATGTCCCAAGAGTCAGAGTCAGTAACTGAGGATCGGTCCGACAGAACCCATGCCTTCGGCTACCACCCAACTCACATTGCACCCGACCCCTATGACCCCTCCCGCAGGTGGTGGGTCCATGGGACGGTGGACCCATGTCTCCATTTCGGGCCGGGATCGAAGCCCGACCACCAGGCACTCGCCTTTGAGCCCCGCCCCCAGGATATATATATATATATATATATACATCATTCATTATTTAATTTTCTGAAATGCTAAAAGGTAACGGAGGCTGGCGCCCATCTCAGTCGACTCTGGACTCTCAGTCGATGCTGGAGGGCAGAGTATACCTTGGACAGCTTGCCAAACCATCGCAGGGCAGAAACATGCTGAAAGCTATGCAGCTACTTTTGACAAAAGTCAGCAATGGTTCTTTTACATGCCTTTCACCATAGACAGTGACAGGTACATGGACGGTCTTTGATAACCCAGTTAGCTGCACTGGGGGACAGCAGTGACAACCCGTTGAGAGTGTGGATTGAACCCTCAACCTTGGGTTCAGAGATCCAGCACCTTACCACCAGGTAACTGCACTACCACTGCCCTATGTATATATTTGTGGGTGTTAAATGCCAAAAGCTAAATAGAAAAACTCAAGAATATTTATTTTTGAGTAAAAAAGACAATGTAATACATATTAAGTTTTTTCAGTACAGTATCTGTTTTTCTGTTTCAGAGTCTGTTTTCACAACCCCTATGCCCTCAATTAACACAAGTGTGTTATTCACAGCTTCAACTAGCTGCTGATGGTGTTTACATGAGAAGCCAAACTAAATCACATCTGGGTGAATCACAGTACTGACAATATGGTAATTAACACTTTTCTATAAATGTCAAGAGTTGAATATTTTAAATATGACAGCATAAGGCTGGGCCATCTAACTGGGCTTACGGCTGAAAGTCTAAAATTAGTTACATTTGGTACAAGGTCAGGTTCATGGTGGAAATATGGTGGAGGACGACAGACATGTGACTGCTTAGTAAATATTCATCAAAAATATTCAGCATCACTAATTCAAATTTGCTAAACAGTCAGCACTGCTATAATGTTGCCCCAATGTTGTGTATTAGCTGTTATGAACCACAGTGGCCAAAAACATGGTCATATTTCTCTATCAGTCATCTAAAAATTAAGTGATCAAAGCCTCTCAACAGGGCAGGTCACCGACATAGTGGTTAACACATCTGCCACAATAAATTCATGTGTTTTCTGGTTTCCTCCAAGAGTCCAAAACACATGTACATTAGGCTAAGTTGCTGTTCTAAATGTCCCCTCTACATGAGTACAAATGTTTATGTGTGTGTGTGTGTGTGTGTGTGTGTGTTGGCAAAGTGATGGTCTAGTGAGCTGTTCAGGGTGTACCCTGCCTTCAGCCTGTGTTAGTTGAGGTAAGCTTCAGCTTCCCCAAGATCACATGGATTAAATGTTCCAGCAAATGAGTGAGTGATAGTAAGTCACCAAACATCTTTATCTCAATGAGATACCAGACGAAGGACACAGTACACAGATTAATCTGAAAATTATCAACAAATCAAAAATTCAAATGCAGACAATGGTTATAAATTAAGGAAAAATATAATTTCGGTGTTTTGGTAACCAAACTAAATCAGTTTAAAAAGACAATACCTAATATTGCATGAATTTGCTTGATTTTGGCTTTAATTCGCAATGGCATTTTGAACCTAGTCGAGTCGTGATGCTGTGGTTCGGCCCTGCCTTAGACGCTGTAGCTGGCTTTATTTAGACACTGATTCAGTGTGTGGGCTACTGAGTGGAAGTGAAACAGTGAGGCTTATATGTCTAGGCTCCTTGGTGACCTTCACCCACTGCTCTAATGCACAGAATGAGCAAGAGTGTTTGATATCCAATCTACCCTCCTCCATAGCTCCATACAGAGAGACTGAACTGCAAAAAGGTCCCTCAGGGTGGGAGGGGGTTGGAATCACAATGCTCTCTGAAGTCCTGTAAAAGAGGTTGTGATGTGCTTGCAGTTCAAAATATGAATAAAATGAACAAGTTAGGTCCCTTATCTCTCAAACAGTGCAGAAAGGGTAGAAAGTTCTATTCTCATATGTGTGTGTGTGTGTGTGTGTGTGTGTGTGTATATTTAAGAAGATATATATATATATATATATATATATATATATATATATATATATATATATATATATATATATATATATATATATATATATATATATATATATATATATATATATATATATATATATATATAAGAAGAAGAAGATATATATATATATATATATATATATATATATATATATATATATATATATATATATATACACTTATATATAAAATGTATGTATATAAACTTAATCTAATCTTTAATTGTTGAAAACCTTAGGAGGTCCTGGAGGACAAATCTGGGTGGGTGTAGAGCTCTTTTCAGCACCCACAATCAATATTTTCTATGAACTCTGAATTCTATTAGAGCTGCAAGGACTAAATAACACACTGCTTCAAATTGCAATCATGATAAGCCTTGAATTTGTTCTAAAGATACCTATTGTCAGGCCAATAGCCTATGTGGTTTATCTGTCATTATCAGTTTATTTTGTCTAAATAGAAAAGTTTACTAGTGAAACTACTCAGCCCAACTACTACTACTACTATGCCCTAGAAACTAGTTTTGGAAAAGTAAAAATATTGAGTAGCCCTTCAGTAGAAAGGACATTGGTGTCAGTCGCGCGGCCTCTTCCTACCCAATAGTTTTCAGGCAGTGCTGACAATCCTTGAAAACATAACTAATTTTTTGAGGCCTCTGATTGATGCTTCATGTGTGGTAGTATCAAGCACAAGTAGAGTTACAATGGATCATTTGATTTGATATTTCCCTACACACTGCAATGCAGTGATTGGTCAGCATTTTTATAAGATTACAGCAGCCACAGATTACAGATTTTTTAAGACCTTTTTCATATCTCATAAGCTATTGATTGCTGTTGGGGTGTTAAGAGTATTTCAACCAATATAACAGTTTATGTATATAGTGGCTACCAACCCCAGTTTCAATAATATTCACTTTTTGTTTGTTTTGTTTATTAATTATTTCTTCTCAGACAAGTCTTATTCTCCATCAAAATGCTATTAAGCAAAAAGATAAGGAGACAGGATTTATCTATCCATCTATCAATTTGCAGAACCACTGAATTCTGCTTAATAATTAGGCTCGCTGGGAGGCTGGAGCCTCTCAGTCGAATCTGGGTGAAGACAGTGCACACCCTGAACGACTCGCCAATCCATTACAGGGCCAAAACACCCACAACTGTTGTAGGCAGTGGAGTTTATTGGTAGAACAGATGGCCCGATAAGATCATAGCAAAGACAATCTCAAAACAGTCAGCTTCTTGTGTATACAGCCTGAGGATACCCATACATCCAACTTCTGTCTGCACATTTCCAAGTATGAATTCTGTGAACACTTGCGTATACACAAAACAGCATCAGTGATACATAAGAGTTCTGGATGTAGATAAATATGTGTCAATAAAAATCCTTCTGAATCTCTCATACTGCACAGTAGTCTATCATCTTCAGTGTATACATCATGGAAGTGTTTTTTTTTTTCTTTTTATATCTTCCACTTATTTTACTAGAATTGCACTGAATGCAATTTTCCTGGCCAAATTTGATTTCTGTTTTTGTGGAATTGTGAGCTGCCAGTACTGATGCTTTCAAATTCCAGTTTTCTTTTGAATAGCTATAATTAAAACCTTATACAACAAAAAATTGTAATAATTTTTTCAATAAAAATTATTTACTTTAAATTACTGTATTACTATTATTAGTAGTTGGAGAAGTAGCAGCAGCAGCAGCCAAAATATAAATATAGACAACTCCTCCTTCATTTCTTTTCGGCTTTTTCCTGTTCTCAGAGGTCGACACAGCGAATCATCTGATTCGCACATTTGATTTGGCAGAGGTTTTTTACGTCGGATGCCCTTCCTGTCACAACCCTTTAGCAAGGGACAGAAACACGCTGATGGCTTTGCAGCTACTCTTTACGAAAGTCAGCAATGGTTCTTTTAAATGCCTTTCACCATAGACAGTGAGAGACATGGCCCGCCTTTGATAACCCAGTTAGCTGCACTGGGGGTGGACAGTGACAACCTTGTGGGGACTTGAACCCCCAACCTTAGGATCAGCGATCCTGTGCCCTATCCACTAGACCATCACTGTATCCACTAGATCATCACTAGACCAACACCAAAATATAAATCTAGACAACATTATCATTATAATAGAACTACTAATGTAATATTAATAATAAAACTACTACTACAACAACTACTAATAATAATAATAATAAGCTTAGGCTGTCAAACTGTTTATTCGGCGACAGCCTGCAGCATGTTACTCAGTCCCATCACACAGTGCTTACTCACAGTACACCCACTCTGAACTTTACTATATTTCTTGCATTGTGTATTATTTGTTTTATATATTTTCATTTCAACGTTTTTTCTTCTGTGTCCCCTTATGGGTTCCATAATAAGCCACTATGGGACCAGGGAAATCTGGTGTGTAAAGTATAAAGTGTAAAAGCAAAGGGGGAAAATAATGAGAATAAACGATAGAGGTGAAGAAAAAATCATACAAAAGTATGAAAATAGTGTTCGTGTCTGGTGAATTTTATCAATATAACTTAAAACTTCACACACTGAATAATGAATGAAGTTTTAAGTTATATTAATAAAATTCACCAGACACGAACACCATGTCTCGCTTATGGAAAAATATGCTCCGGTTTACAAACAAATCATCTTTAGAACTTTTAAAAACAAATAAAATTTTTAAAAATAAGGTTATGCCACACACACACACACACACACACACACACACACACACACACACACACACACATATATATATATGCCCAGAATCGTCTTAGATAGATGCCAGCTTCCACGTAACCATAATTAGGATTAAGTGGTTCAGAAAATGAATGACTGTATAATCAAGTATATAAATAACAAAACATAAAAGTGAGATGGTCCAAAGTGCAGGGTGATGTAGATGACCATACATAGTACCTGATATTAGAATAAAAAAATTGATTGCACAGACTGATTTGATTAAGGGAGCATTTACCTGAGATTTGGATAAACAGTCTGCAATAAGAAAATAAACTTTTGCAGTTCAGCAATGGCACCATACAGTTTTTACACCATCCCATATTCAATATACCACTGTGAATCTTACACACACTCATTAATACTCACACTCACAACTAGGGGCAATTTGGAAGTGCAAATTAGTCTAATATGCATGTTGTTGGACTGTGGGAGGAAATTAGAGTAGCCAGAGGAAACCCACACAAGCATGGGGAGCACATGCAAGGTCCACACAGAAATGCCCTTGCCAAGGAATTGAACCCCAGGTAATGTCTTGCTGAGTGATGAATGTACTTAACTGCCCAAAACTAGTCAGCTAGTCCAATTAAAATAATTGTACTTGTTCTGAAATATTTTCCATTTAAATACAGT
Source organism: Plotosus lineatus (assembly GCA_024760905.1). Taxonomy (NCBI): domain Eukaryota; kingdom Metazoa; phylum Chordata; class Actinopteri; order Siluriformes; family Plotosidae; genus Plotosus; species Plotosus lineatus. Next base: position 33,780,921 of record CM045734.1, on the reverse strand, counting down.
ATTATATTAGACACCAGACATGCTCACGAAAGGAAATAAAGGAAATAAATTCTCCAGCGTAAAGAGTGATAGAGCCATTCATTAATGATCAAGATCATTTCCTTACTCTATACAAAAAGCAAGAATTTTACAAATAGTTCAGCAACGATCTCAGTCAACTGATTACTATCTTCATCTATCAATCACTACTTATTCTGGAGGAGTTGACCATTGCTATAAGAAATCCATTTTTTTTACTGTAACCCCTCAAAATACAAGAACATTGCTGCATCCGAGGGTGCAAATGCAGGCCATACTAGTGGCAATGATGGTTGAGAGCACACAGAGGGCACAAGAATCTGCTGATCCAGCACCCATGGATGAGCAGTGTGAGCTTGAGGGGACTGATAAACTCACTGGAGTTGAAAACACCAACTACGAATGTGATACAGCTGCACTTTTAGAGGAGCATGTGGTTCAGCCGACAGTGAATATACTGATACAGCAGATGACCATAAGAATCTGAAATTACGGGACACCTTCAGCTACATGTGTTAAGCTCTGGGGAAATTATAGTACTATAATTTTGAAGAGCTAAATCAAATTAGGAAAAACCTTAAGAAATTCAAATCAGTTTTGTTCTTTGATTGGTTTTCATTGCTAAGAAAAATATGAAACTGAATGAGTTTGATCATCTCAAACACTTAAAAGAAAAATCATTATTGCTGTAAAGGTTATAAAGGTTATTACCCTTTCTGGCCTTTCATTTTATGTTAATATATTATAAATTTATTTTACCTTTTTTTAGGTTTTTTTATTTCCTCACATTCTATCCCGTATTAGTGTGTAGAAATATGCACTGCTGCATTGAATTTTGATTTAATACTCACCATGTCAGACACATAAGAGATGAAATTCTGTTATTTCTCAATGTTTACTGTTTTCTTGAAATATTGTTTAAAATAAACACATCCAGAATCATTGAAATGAGCAGATAATGAACACGCAAAGAAAGATGAGCACAGGCCCCCAACAGTATTGTGCACAGTCACGTTAAAGGAGCATGTCTGAATGAAAACACAGCTTGAAAGCATGGCATGAACTCTTTTATATTTCAGAGGACAAATGTGCAGTAGGACATTATGAGTTTAAAACCACTCTTAGAACAACGTCCAATACCGTGTCATTGAATAAATAAAGAAGACTTCATAATAAGGATATTCTTGTATGTAATCTGGTTTATCTATTTTAGACTCCTATTTTTAAAGGAATTCAAAGATAAGGACAAGGGTAGTGGTGGCCTAGTGGTATAGGGTGCTGGATCGCTGATCTAAAGGTTGGGGGTTTGAGTCCCACTCTCCACAAGGTTGTCACTGTCCCCTCAATGCAGCTAACTGGGTTATCAAAGGCCGGCCATGTCTATGGTGAGAGGCATGTAAAAGAACCATTGCTGACTTTCATAAAGAGTAGCTGCAAAGCTGTCAGCATGTTTCCACCCTGCAATAGCCTGGTGAGCTGTCCAGGGAGTACTCTGCCCTCGCTCGGAGTCGGCTGGCATGGGCGCCAGCCTCCCCGCAACCCTAATTAGGATTAAGCCGTTACAGAAAATGAACTGATGATGAAAGATAAGGACATGTAGAATATTTTAAGATGTGAAAGCAGTCAGGAACAAAATGAAAATTAGTGCAGCAAGTGAATTGTCATGCTGATTGAAGTACCATGTACACTTTGGCCTCGCATGGTAGTATGAAAATAATTTGATCTTTATGATTTTAGTGCCCCTTATTCTGATACCTGTTAGGTGTCAGGTGATATCGTGGTCTTAATTGTATATTATATAATCTGTGGTATTTTTAATTTATGATACGTATTGGAATGAATCATTACTCCACAGTGGTATTTATACACGTCCAGCCCAAAACCCTGGTACAGATAACCCAGTAATCTCCCTTTGTATCATAGACCTCAGCTAAAAACTAGCCAAATCAAATGCTGCTAAACAGAAACATTTATACATCCCTTGCAATGCTGTAGACAAACATTTGTCAACCAATGTATTTAATTAATCAAGAAACTGGAAAATAACTTGATTGCTGGAAAACAGGGAGAGGTGTGCGCTGCCTGCCTGTAATTTATCAACTACATTCAGTTCGATTCAAATCAGTTTTATGTATAGTGCTGTTTACAAATGATATTGTAGGAAAGCAGCCTTATATAGTTAAAAAAATTAAAGGAACTTCAACATTTAAGCACTTGCACAACCCCTACATATCCCTTATAAGCCTGTGACCATGGTGGCAAGGAAGAACTCCCTCAGTTGACACTCAAAAGAGAAACCATCCTCATTTGGTAACCCATTCACATTTCTTTACATTCTCCATGTGCACATCTAGGTCCATGTGGATTTTTCATCAGGATCATGGGCATTCTAGAAGCAGCATGTGTTCTGAGAGAGAGAGAGAGAGAGAGAGAGAGAGAGAGAGAGAGAGAGAGAGAGAGAGAGAGAGAGAGAGAGAGAGAGGTTTGCTCATAACAGTATAATGGTAAAAGAAGAGTTCATTTGAGCTGAGTGCCAGCAGGGAGGCAGCTAACTAGGTTATCAAAGGCCAGCCATGTCTCACTGTCCATGATAAGATGGAATGTAAAAGAACCATTGCTGAGTTTCATCAAGATTACGCTGCATAGCCATCAGTGTGTTTCTGCCATGCGATGGCCTGGCGATCTGTCCAGGGTGTACTCTGCCTTTATCCAAAATTGACTGAAATGGATGCCAGCCTCCCTGCAACCATAATTAGGATTAAGCAGTCCAGAAAATGAATGGATGAATGAATACAAGTTGGCTTGACTGAGTATGGCAGCATAACTAAAAAAAGAGAACCAGAAGGAAGACACCCTGTAACAATGGGGCATCAGCCACTCCACTGTCAGCAGACCTGGGTGAGCATATAGAGTGAGGGAGTGACAGTATCAGAACAGTTTACCAAAAGTCTTTATGCATGAGAACCCAAAGAATTGTTCCTTTACCCAATAAAAGACTATTTAAATGCTTGACTGTATAAATAAAATTTCAGCCTAGTTTTAAAACCAGAGATTGCTGTCTGAGTCTTGAACATTCACCCAGAAAGTTATCCCATAAAAGGCGGGCTTTGTAAAAGAAAATTCCATCTCAAGCAGTAGTCTTCATTATTCGAGATATCACTATGCAGCGCGAACCTTTTGATCTAAGTGGGTGTGCTGGATCATAAATGACGAGAATTCTTATGATAATGTGGTCCGTAAAAATTAAGTGCTTTATAGATTAAAAATAGTAATATATATTCGTTTTGCAATTTAATTTGAAGCCAGTGCGGTGTAAATAAGATCGGAGTGATATGCTTGTATCTTCCGGTTCTAGTAAGAGCTCTTGCTGCTGCATTTTGGACAAACTGTAGCTTGTTTATGCGCCTATTAGGACATTCTGACAGCAACGCATTTAATCTAATCATGAGATAACAAAGCATGAAGTATTTTTTTCGCATCATGCAGTGGCATCATATTTCTCATTTTAGCAACATTCCTGAGATGAACTTCAGCCATGAATGTAGAGAAAGGGAAGGTGCAGTTTATTCTACCAATGCCAAACATTTTTCCTGCTGGTTCAGAAACCAAACCAGTGAGCTTTCAGTCCTAAACCCGGTTCTCTAACCATTAGGCTATGCCTGGATATGGGGCGAGGTCTAACTACTAAGTTAACAGATTTAGGTTGATAACCAGTGCGAATCGAGGAATTAATTCGATTTAATAATGGGTTGAGCCTTACAACTTTTTAATTATTTTCTAGGGACATATGTAGAGGAAACATGGTTTATTACGGTTGCTAAGTACTCTGGTTCTCACTTCACTTACACAGGGCCGGTCCTATAGAAAGAAACAAAGCATTCTTTATTGCTTTGTAAAAGAATATGATGTCTCTCATTCACATACAGAATGATTCCGTAAAACACAGAACAGGTAGCAACTCTTGCATAAGATCAGACGGTTTGCCTTAAAAGAATAGACTTGACTGTTATGCACCTGTTTCTCAAGAACATTTCAGCCACTGATGTGGAGAAAGGGAAGGTGCTGCTCACTCCCCTACTGCCACACATTTTTCCTGCTGGTCTGGGAATTGAACCAAGCAACCTTTCGGTCCCCACGCTGCTCCTCTAACCATTTGGCTATGGCTGTCCCCCATGCAACGATACATGGAAAAGCTGTGTAGTTCATGCACTGCCCAGTGATATGCTCTGATATAGAAAATGTGCACATTGGCTATATCTTTGATTTGAAGTTAACATTCTAACTACATGTTTGAGTAGAAATACATTGATATTTTTCCTTTCAGTGTGCCTTAATTATCTGAGATAATGCAGTAATAAAGACTTGCTGTTATTAAAAAGTAAGTTTTGAGTTTAGCGTGCTCTCTGTAGTACGAGATGTACCTACGTAGTATGCTGACGTAATGACGCAATGACGTAATGATGCTGCATCCATTGTTTACAAACGACAGACATGCCCCTCCTTCTTCCCAGTTCAGTCATTCGTGTTACCCTTGTGTTCAGACGTCATCTCTGTGATCTTTGTGTTTACACTGTTTTGCAGACTTTTATAACCCTTAGCAAATATGGTTGGTCAGAAGCATAAGCTTACTAGCATGGGTGCAAGTTTTCCGGCATATGCCTGAATTTCCTGTTTATCCAAGACTGAATTAACTATCTGCTCAGATCGGCACAATTTACCTTGCATACTCAGTTAAGCAAAGAGAGTTGTAAAATGAATGAAAACCCGAATCCAGAAAAGAAAGAGAACTCTCTGCAGTGCTGGTGATTCACATCAATGCAGGCTGAGTACTAAACAAGTATTCAATGGCGCCCTTGCTCACTTGAAAGACCAGAAGTTCATATAACCCGTGCTTTGTCTCAAGCACAAGCAAGTGAACTACTTTCGGTGGAGCATCTCACATATTGTAAGCGTTGATTGGCTGTTTTAAGCTTCATGTAAAGTGACTCGACTCAGCTTAATGTAAAGTGACCATCCGTTGACCATCGGAACCATTTACAAGCAGAAAGATCGCATCATAGAGAATGGTAACGGTTACATTTGATACTGCATTTGATATTTTATGAGTGAATTTGATTAAAATTTATCTATTTTAAATTATTTTACTTGAATTTAATTTATATGATATTAATGTTGATATTATTTGATATATTTGATATTATTTTACAATGTTATATTTATAATAATTGATATAGCGGTGTTTTATGAGATACGGTAATGATATTTATGGATGTATAGTACAGTATGAATGTCATACGTCACTGGAACATACAGTAATAATTTAAGTTTTTTTTTTTTTTCAACTTACGTTCGGCCGTCTGGAACCAAACAAAAATGTGAGTTGGGGAGCGTCTGTAGACATATTTTATGTATTGCTCTTTGCAATCATTTATTCTAGCTAGACTTGCATGTAAGGCAACACAGGATGTCATTACTGTATACGGTGATAGCACTGTGCTGTGTCTGAGAGTGGTGGCACAAACTGAAGTAGAAAAAACCCACTAAAAAATTAAGAGAACACACTGGAGGGATTTTATACCCTGTATTGCCTGGGAACAATTCCTGATCCTCAAAGAAAAGCTAGAGTGTTGTTGGGTAGAGGGATGCCTGGGTTTAACTTCTAGACCTGGTGCCTTCATGACCAGACCCCAGGTAAACAGAAGAAAGAGGATGGGTGGATGGACAGCATATATAAAGGTTATGGATCGTGGAGCATATATCCTCTTCTTTTTCAGAGAATCGTGGGACCTTAAATCAGACAAATTTATTATTTGGGGTTCCATTAAGAAAAAATATTCACGTGAAGAGGGTTTGTCAACAGTCAAAAGCCAATACAGTCCCTTATGCTTTGCTTATCCCATAATAATGCCATGCAAAGATCTTGTTCAAGAGCTTTCATCTGGACAGAGGAAGTGAAATATTTATCACACCTCAGAAAAAAAGCAGAGTGGATATCATTGAAAGACCTTTTGAAAGCTCTTGAAAACCTGCATATTCAATGGTACGTACTACACTCCATCTCACTTAATGCAGAGAAAAGAGCTTTGCATTATTTTTTTTTTTTCAGATCTTTCCATAATAGCTTCCATAGGAGCAGTTGCAAACTTGAAGGTGGGCAATACTGAAGGAAGATACCATGTTGGTTTTTAAATGGCAAAGTCAAAACTAGCTCCTTGTCCTGCCGACACCATTCCACGTCTGGTGCTCTGTGCAGCTGTGCTGGCTGTTGAATTGTACAAACTAATCAGGGATGAAATCAAAATTAAGATTCACTCTGTAAAATTCTTCAGTGATAGTAGAGTGGTAGTTGGTTACATAAACAAGTTCACAAAGAGGTAATGTGTATAGAATAGCAGATATTAAAGGATACGCACCCTGACAAATGGCATTATGTGCCTTTAGAATCGAACCTTGCAGACAAATCTAAATTATAATCATTCTATTAAGGCCCTACCAGGCAAATAATTATTTTATTATAGAACAAAACATCATGCAAATAAATATCAGGCCATTATGTATTAATTATATTAACTGCAACAAATGGCTTACCTAATAATTTATAATGCTATCGTAGAATAATTTGTTTAAGACTGGTACGGTGGCACATTTATTGCAACGAAAAGGAATTACAGCTCATGCACTTCGGACTGAAGAGATCTTCGAAGGCCATGTGAATTTATTATTGGGACCAACTTCTTTCACTATAATAGTTTTTTCATGGAGCTGTGAAATACCTTGTAGAGGCACTGTGTGCCCACTCCAACAAGGTGCCACTAGGTTTTCAGGTGTTGCCTGACCTTATTGGGCACTGGAACAGTTCAGAGGGAGCTCGGGGACAGGGTCAATGTAATATTATGGGAATTTCTCAGCTGCATTCTCCCCCAAGTCCTGGTGAGCATAAAACTACTTGACAGACAGCGGAGTAAATTGCCCTATCCCAGTGCTTCTCAATAACCCCCCACCCCCGACACACACACACACACACACACACACACACACACACACACACACGAAGAGGAAAACATCCCTCCCCCCCATTATATATAGTGTTATTTGTCTATATAATTGTTCTAAGTAACCGCAGGGCACCGTCCTCTCACCCTCCCTTTTCAACATTTATACCTCGGACTTCAGCTATAGCACAGACAGCTGCCACCTCCAGAAGTTCTCGGACGACTCCGCCATCGTGGGCCGTGTGTCAGAGGGGAACGAGCTGGAGTACCGGTCGGTCATCGTTGACTTCGTGGACTGATGTGAGCGCAACCACTTGTGCTTGAACACCAGGAAGACGAAGGAGATGGTGGTCGACTTCAGAAGAAGCACACTAACACACACACACACTCACTAGTGAACGTCCAGGGACAGAACATTGAGATAGTGAACAGTTTCAAATACCTGGGCGTTCATCTTAACAATAAACTGGACTGGTCCCACAACACCAACGCCCTGTACAAGAAGGGCCAGAGTCGCCTCCATCTCTGAGGAGACTCAGGTCCTTCGGAGTATGCAGACCTCTGCTCAGGACATTTTATGACTCTGTGGTAGCCTCTGCAATCCTCTACGCTGCCCACTGGACTCTGTGGAGGAGGTGAGTGAGAGGAGGATGGTAGCAAAGCTCACATCCATCATGGTCAACAGCTCTCACCCACTGCACCAGACTGTAGAGAAGCTGAGTAGCTCCTTCAGTGGACGACTGAGACATCCTCAGTGCAGGAAGGAGCGCTACCACAGGTCGTTCATTCCCACCGCTGTCAGACTGTACAACGCCACTTTGTAACTGTCTGTGAAAATACCGGTTATGTGCAATAGAAACCCCGTGCACTTTAATCAACCACATCTACCCCACTGACTGTGAACCATATCAACCCATCTACTCTGCACTCAGATACATGTACACTTGAATATAGGCCAGTCTACAAAGTCGTTCCCTTCTTTTCTTTTATTGTTTATTAATTTATACTATTTATGTATCTATTTATTTATTTACTTATATAATATATATGTATGTGCGTATGTTTGTATTTGTATCTATTTTTGCACCCCCTACTGATGATACCTCAAGAGCCTGTAACAGTGAATTTCTCTATTGTGAGATTAATAAAGCTGTATCTTATCTTATCTTATCTACTGTATCCTTATCAAGGAATACAAAAAAGGAAGAAATGTAGATCAACTTCCAACAAAGAATAACTTTATTAACAATTTTTAAGTCTTTAAACAAAAAGATTTAAAGTGCATCAAGTTGCCTGAAATAAAAAAGTACAGTATCTTTATTTAAAGTGTAAACATTTTTTGACCAACAATTTGAACCATTCGATACTGAAAAAATAATTAAATAAAATCAATAAATACTAATAAATTCAAATTGATCAGAAATATTAACTCAGGAGCACAATATATAAAACACTTTAACCTCCAAAACAAAAATAAATAAAACAATTTGGGTTTTTTTTGTCAAAATGATTAAGTCGAGATTAATGGCTACAGTGAGAACATTTTGCAGTGCACATATTTCCAAAGCAGGATTTAAAGTACAATACTGAACTCACAGCTCCTGCTCAATGCTGAACTGGGACCTGGACTTATTTTCGCAGCAGTGACGTCATCCAGCATGACAGAGACCATGTCTGCTTCATGTAGGATCAGTTCCTCTGCTATGCTGTGGGGTTTTCTGCACTGAGCAATTTGGTACGCCACCTTATATGATGCTAACAGAGCTTGCTGGTTTGCTGGAGCGGCATTCACAAAGCGGGATGGCTGTTCGTAATATTTGGCATGTTTTCACTGAAAAAACTCACGTGGCTCATCAGTGTGATCAAGGTGTGATGTCTTTAAGTGACGCCTTCATTTATTTGGCTTCATGCTGTCCGCTGCCAATGTTTTCAGACAGTAAACACAGCGGTCTTTCCTCGTTTCTCACCATAGTCACAGTGAAGCCAAGTGCTGCAAATGCGTCATCATACCTCCTTGCCTTAGCTTTCAGAAGACTTTTGTTTCTCTCACTGTCTCCATCTCTCTCCGCCTATTTCTTTGTCCCTGTTAAAAATTTTTCATGTTGGGTTCATTAACTTCAATTCATATTTTACCATTGAGCTAATTCTCTCTGGGCACACTCTCACAGTGTGGAAGCCACTGCCACCTACTGGATGTACAATTATACTTTATTCTAGTACAGCAAAAAAAAAGTATGTTCCCTGGGGTCACATGCCCCCCACGGCATCGCACCGGTGCACCCCACTATTTGAAAACCACTGCCCTATCCTAAACGTAAACAGGTTCCAATCAAGTCATTTTGTTTTGCTGCTTGTCTAACTAACATTATAGGAATAATAGACTGTACACACTCTCCGGAAACATTTTCATTCCCCAACCATAAACATCAGATCCAACTCACCAATGACCCTGAGACTCATCTGTCATTTCCAAGACTGTTGTTATTGCAATGACATGCATCAGGAGATCAGGAACATGTACTAGAGTTTTGGGTACAGAATATCAATTTTATGGTATATATTTAACTATATATATATATATATATATATATATATATATATATATATATATATATATATATATAAATATAAAAATATCGCCAGTGGTACGCTGCTTAACACACCAAAGATGGAATGTGTATGATAGCACTCACAGTTGGCAGCATCTCACACATGTTTGGCAATTTTTTCCCTGATTTTGGGGCAAACAATTTTTTTAAATTTCTCCACTATTCATATAGTGAATATAATATCTGGAATTTATGTTCTACAGTAGAATTTGTACTTCAGAGGAAATAAAATTCTTCCTTACCTTTGATTCCAGTCTTTCTATCTTCATGAATACTTGGGTGAGCACACACCTCTTTGTCCTTTTATAAGGATTTAGGAAATGTTCAGCTATGCTAATTAGAGCAACTGGAATAACCCTTTAATTTAACAAAGAACAATTTTAAAAACAGAGCTGCAAATAAATTTGAGGTTTAAGAGCATATCATAAATCTGATGTGGACTCTTCTTTGAAATATTCCCAAGAGCAAATTTATAAGAATCTTAAGGCAAAATTGATGAATGAGGACCACAGTCTGCAAGATGGAAGTGCCACGAAAGACAGAACTGCTAAGTTTCAGTCTAAAGGATTATGGCCCTTCTTTCAGAGGTTTAAGAAAAATATTCTTATATACTAGTATGTGGTGATCAGACATTTCTATTTTAGTTTTGATACGCTTGTACAGTAGTGATATCATTGTATTATATGGTGCATGGAATGTGATTGATTGTAAGTTAAACGTTCAATAAGTTAGCTAAATCTCTACCTAAAAGGCCCACAGTAATAGGAACATATTAATTTTGTGTGGGCAGTGGTGACCTCGTGGTATAGGTGCTGGATCGCTGATCCTAAGGTTCTAGTCCCACTCTCCATAAAGTTCTCACTGTCCCCCAGTGCAGCTAACTGGGTTATCAAAGGCCAGCTATGTCTTTGACTGTCTATGTTGTGAGGCATGTAAAAGAACCATTGCTGACTTTAGACAAGAGTAAGCTGCAAAACCGTCAGCGTGTTTCTGCCGTGCGGTGGCCTGGCAAGCTGTCCAGGGTGTACTCTGCCATCGCCCAGAGTCGGCTGGGATGGGCGTCAGCCTCCCCGTGACCCTAATTATGATTAAGCAGTTACAGAAAATGAACTGAACTGATTTAGCTGAAAAGGATTAGATTTTGGATTATTGCTATTAGTAAACTTGGCCTAAATTTCATGATCCCATAACAGGGTCGTGCCAGACCTCTGAGATTAATTACTTACTGTCGACACCAATCGATTGCAAAACTTTGTCATGTTAACCTGCTGAAGCTTTACTACTACTAGGGGTCATGTGTTTTTTTTTAAAAGAAGTGAGTGCTGGGCAGCAGGCAATCACATCTGTGGGTATGGCAGTGATTGTGGACGAGGTTCAGGTTTGCCTTTTCTAAATGATGGTGACATAGTTTACACTTCCGATGAGAGTCGGCTATAGCTAAAAAAGTCTGAGATACCATATAATCTGCATGGCCTGCTGGCTCATTTATCAAAAGAGTGCTGGGCTTTTTGCTCTTATTAATGAGTATTCATGGCTGTTTAGTGATGTTCCCACTCACAGCCATTTGGTAAGCATGCTTATTCATATGTAATTTTATAGAGTATAGAAAAAATGCAAACCAATGAAAAAACAAATAAAATAAGTTTGTGAGGGACTGGGACACCCTGGTCTTCCAGCTGGGTTTTCCTTATTTGCTGTTGTATAATGTTGATAGGAGGCCTCGGCTTTGTATCAATTATCATTAGATTAATGCTGTTACCAAACCACATGCATATCCATTGCTACGGGTTGAACATTGTTCTAATTAGGTGAACTTGGCCCAGTTTCTCAGCAAGTTTGTTTTACCGAAAGGACACTGGCAGAGGTCACTGTCTCAAAGAGCCAAAGTTATTGCCATTGCACTCTTCTTCTTTTCCTTTTGGCTTTTTCCCTTTTTTCAGTGGTCGCCACAGTGAATCATCTGATTCGCATGTTTGATTTGGCATAGGTTTTTACATTGGCTGCCCTTCCTGACATAACCCTTTAGCAAGGGGCAGAAACGCGCTGACAGCTATGCAGCTACTCTTTACGAATGTCAGCAATGATTCTTTTACACGAATCTCACCATAGACAGTGAGAGACATGGCCAGCCTTTGATAACCCAGTTAACTGCACTCAGGGGACAGCGGCAACCTTGTAGAGAGTGGGACTCAAACCCCCAACCTTAGGATCAGTGATCCAGTGTCCTTTACCACCAGGCTACCACTGCCCTATTGCCATTAAATAGGAAAAGGTAAAGTCCTTTGGCTTTTTACACCCAAACCATAGTGGCTCATCAGGCTGGTGGTTATCTCCAGTTTCCATAGCATGAAGCGACTAGGAGTACAACTCCTCCTGGATGAGACGCTAGTCCATTGCAGATTACCTTCCCAGTATATTTTTACTGGTACCCATTAATACTGCTGGGTAAACAGAGGCATACTTGTCGTTGAGACCTTGCCCAGGGGTCTTTGTACAGTGGGCGTCTAACTGGGATTTGAACACACAACCTCCCGATCATGAGCACAGCACCCTAACCACTACGCCAGTGCCCCACCATTAAATATGATCCTGCACAAATAGCATAGAGTAGATTTTATCTCTATCTAAATCAGGGGTTGGCAACCCGCGGCTTGAGAGCCGCATGCGGCTCTTTAGCACAGGGACTCCCTGGAGCTTTTTCAAAAATGTGTGAAAATAGAAAAAGATGTTTTTTTTAAAATATGGTTTATATAGGAGGACAAGCCTGATAAACATTCTTAATGTTTTCCAAAGTTTAAAAATTTGTATAAAAAAATATTTGTCCTACATTTCAACATTTCTGTCAAAGAAGATTTGCATCATAGCCTACGACACACATTTCAGCGCAACGCATTGCCAGGCAGGTTGCTGTTGTGAACAAACCGGGGGGGTGTCATGGGCCATAGATCCCAAAGGAAAAAAGAGAAAGATGGCTGATGAGAAGAGGATTCAAGGAAGTATGGATCGAATCATTTGTTTTCATTGCCAATGCGGAAGGATTGCCTGTATGTTTGCTTTGTAATGAGAAGCTATCAAATAACAAAAAGAGTAATTTGGAAAGACATTTCCAGGGAAGGCATGCTAAATTTTCAGCTGACCACCCAGTTGGGATTGAGAGAAGGAGTGCGATTGCAGTGTTACTGGAGAAATTAGAGGAGCACAAAAATAGATTTAAGAAGTGTATCTCCAAATTGTACTGTGATAATATTTACTAATGAATAATGCGCTCAGGCTCCTTACCAGAAGCTAGAGAAGATTCAGAGCAGTTGAGTGACATCATAGGGTTTAAATAATCATTAAAAACACACTAAAAACCGTGAATTCACAATTCAAGCAGTCACGTTGATGACGTGCCTGAAAGAGAAAAAAGAGGAGTACACATCATCTGCAACCAATCATCAGGAGGGAGAAAAAAGCTCTCAGCCATTGGCTAAATTTGAACACGTGCCAGTAACTTCCGGGTTTCCCATGAATCCGCTCAGTATAAAAAAATGGAGTAAACTGTACTAATGATGAAGTAAAAACTGTTTAATTTTGTACTGTGATAATGTTTATGAATAAATAAAGTGCTTAGGCTACTTACCAGAAGCTAGAGAAGATGCAGGGTCTTTGAGTGACATCACAGGCCTGAAATAATAATTAAAAACACACTAAAAAATTTACTTCACAATTCAAGCAATCACATTGATAACTTGTGCGTGAAGGAGAAAAAATAGTTAGTCACATCATCTGCAACCAATCAGCAGGAGGGAGAAAGGTACTTTGTACTCAATCGCCTGTGATGTGTCATGTGATGTGATTGACATTGAACAAACAGCGCTGTTGTGCAGGAATGTAAACTCTGATGGGCCGCTGATTTCTTTATTGAATTTCGTCAATGGAACAAAATATAACATATTATTTTTATAGTAATGGCAGTTAAACTTAAAGCGCCAAATATCGTACAACAGAGTAGTTACGTGGTATCATTCTCTCCAGGATGCGCTACAGGGAAAATAAACATTTAATCATAAATTCTCATTATGTATTTGTAGCCTACTTAGTCATTTTGATAGTAGGCTAATACAGCTTGTGTTGCCTTCATATAAGGCTTATATAAGGGTTTTATTTTTTTGCGGCACCAGACAAATTTGTTTTTAGTTTTTTTGGTGTGATATGGCCCTTTGAAATGCAGCCCTGAGAGGTGGCACGGGCCAGTGTTCATCCTCACGCCGGTCCCAAGCCCAGATAAATACAGAGGGTTGTGACAGGAAGGGCATCTGGCGTAAAACTTGAGCCAAAAATGCAATGCGAATCTTAAAAACGAATTTCAATACCGGATTGATCGAGGTCCGGGTTAACAACGACCGCCATGAGTGCTGTTAACCAACAGGGTGCTGGTGGAAATTGGACTACGGTTGGTCGAAGAAGGAGAGGTGGGATGCGTGTCTGTAGGCAGAGAGAGAAGAGGAAAGGCATGAGTCTAGGACTGAGAATAGGGACTTTGAATGTTGGAACTATGACAGGAAAAGCTAGAGAGGTGGCTGACATGATGCAGAGGAGGACGGTGGACATACTGTGTGTTTAGGAGACCAGGTGGAAAGGTAGCAAGGCTAGAAGCTTAGGAGCAGGGTTCAAGCTGTTTTATCATGGTGTGGATGGGAAGAGAAATGGAGTAGGAGTCATCTTGAAAGAGGGGTTTGTCAGGAATGTTCTAGAAGTATAAAGAGTGTCAGACAGAGTAATGAGTCTCAAGTTAGAAATTGAAGGCGTGATGTTCAATGTTGTTAGTGCTTATGCCCCACAGGCAGGATGTGAGCTAGAAGAGAAGGAGAGATTTTGGAGTGAGTTAGATGAAGTGATGCAGAATGAAATAATGTTAATCGGTGCAGACTTCAATGGACATGTTGGTGCACGCAACAGAGGGGACGAGGAAGTGATGGGCAGGTTTGGTATCCAGGACAGGAACACAGAAGGACAGATGTTGATCGATTTTGCAAAAAGGATGGAAATGGCTGGGGTGAACACTTTCTTCCAGAAGAGACAGAAGCATAGGGTGACTTATAAAAGCGGAGGTAGGAGCACACAGGTAGACTACATCTTGTGTAGACGATGCAATTTGAAGGAAGTCAGTGACTGCAAAGTAGTAGTGGGTGAGAGTGTTGCCAAACAGCATAGGATGGTGGTATGCAGGATGACGCTGATGGTGAGGAAGGTGAAGAAGGCAAAGGCATAGCAGAAGACAAAGTGGTGGAAGCTGAAAAAGGAAGAGTGTCGTTTTGTCTTCAAGGAGGAGTTGAAAATGGCTTTGGCTGGTCAGGAAGTGCTTCCAGATGACTGGACAACTACAGCTAATGTGATCAGGGAGACAAGTACGAGAGTACTCGGTGTGTCATCTGGAAGGAAAGTAGATAAGAAGACTTGGTGGTGGAATGAGGAAGTGCAGGAGTGTGTACAAAGGAAGAGGTTAGCTAAGAAGAAGTGGGACATTGAGAGGACTGAAGAGAGTAAATAGGAGTAAGGGAGACACAGCGTAAGGCAAAGGTAGCAGTGTCAAAGGCCAAACAGAGAGCGTATGATGACTTGTATGCTAGGTTGGACAGTAAGGAGAGAGAAAATGACTGAGACAGGTTGGCACAGCAGAGAAATAGAGATGAGAAGGACATGCAGAAAGTTAGAGTGATTAAGGACAGAGCGGAAAATTTATTGACTGATGACAGAAGTGTGCTGGGAAGATGGAAAGAGTACTTTGAAGAGCTGATGAATGAGGAAAATGAGAGAGAAAAAAGAGTAGAAGCGGTGACCGTTGAGGACCAGGAAGTAGCAAAGATTAGTGAATGAATGAATGATTTTATTTATGTAAGGGAGCCACAGGCCCATTTTACAGATGCACAGATAAAAGAATACAGTTAAAGTGTCGTAAAATATACAATGTTCAGTCCTTTATATTTGACAAAAAATTACATCTCAGTTTCAAGTCAAGGAATACATATTTAGCTGAGGCATTAATAAGGTTAACATTTGAAGTTGACATCAATTGAACAACTTTATCTTCATTTGGGTCTTTAATAAAATAACTTGGGAGTAGATCGCCGTTCAGACTATCGTAAAATGGACAAATCAAGCAAAAATGATATTCAGATTCCACATTAGGTATTATACAAAAATGACATAACCTTTCGTGATGCAGCAGTTTCATTTTTCTTCCTTCTTCAATAAGCAGGCTATGATTAGAGCAGCGAAAATGACATAGAGCTATTCTATAGATTGGTTCTCGTATAACTGACAAATATTCCTCAAATTTCACTTCTTTCTTCACACTTCTCAGTAAATCCAGCTTTGGTACATTATTAATGCTCTCAAACCAATTTTGATAATCTATATGGATACACCTTTGTTTAAATTCAAAACAGTTAGTAAGGGAGAAGTGAGGAGGGCATTGAAGAGGATGAAGAGTGGAAAGACAGTTGGCCCTGATGACATACCAGTGGAGGTATGGAAGTGTCTCGGAGAGGTAGCAATAGGTTTTCTGACAAGAACATTCAACAGGGTGTTAGGGAGTGAGAGGATGCCGACGGAATGGAGGAGAAGTGTGCTGGTGCCCATTCTTAAGAATAAGGGAGATGTGCAGAGTTGTGGCAACTACAGAGGGATAAAGTTGATGAGCTATACAATGAAGTTGTGGGAAAGAATAGTGGAAGCTAGACGAAGGCCAGAGGTCAGCATTTGTGAACAACAGTTTGGTTTCGTGCCAAGAAAGAGCACCACAGATGCAGTGTTTGCCTTGAGGATGTTAACAGAGAAGTACAGAGCCTTTGTGTATCTGGAGAAAGCATATCACAGGGTGCCGAGAGAGGAACTGTGGTATTGCATGAGGAAGTCTGGAGTGGCAGAGAAGTATGTTAGAGTGGTGCAGGACATGTATGAGAGATGTAAGACAGTGGTGGGGTGTGCTGTCAGTGTGACAGAAGAGTTCAAGGTGGAGGTGGAAATGCATCAAGGGTCAGCTCTGAGCCCCTTCTTGTTTGCTATAGTGATGGCCAGGCTGATAGACGAGGTTAGACAAGATTCCCCATGGACTATGATGTTTGCAGATGACATTGTAATCTGTAGTGAGAGCAGGGAACAAGTGCAGGAAAATCTAGAGAGGCAGAGGTATGCCTTGGAAAGGAAGGGAATGAAGGTTAGCCTCAGTAAGACAGAATACATATGTGTGAACGACAAGGACCCAAGAGGAATGGTGAGGTTACAGGGAGCAGAGATAAAGCAGGTGGAGGATTTTAAGTACTTAGGCTCAACAATCCAGAGCAATGGAGAGAGTTGAAAAGAGGTGAAGAAGCATGTGCAGGCTGGTTGGAATGGTTGGAGAAAAGTGTCCGGTGTGATGTGTGATAGGAGGGTATCGGCAAGAATGAAAGGAAAAGTGTACAAGATGGTGTTGAGGCCCGCGATGTTGTATGGTTTAGAAACAGTGGCTCTGAGGAAAAGCAGGAGGCAGAGCTGGAGGTAGCAGAGATGAAAATGTTGAGATTCTCTTTGGGAGTAAAGAGGATGGGAAGGATCAGGAATGAGTACATCAGAGAGACAGTGCATGTAAGAGGTTTTGGAGACAAAGTCAGAGAGGCTAGATTGAGATGGTTTGGACATGTACAGCGGAGGGATAGTGAGTATATTGGTAGTAGGATGCTGAGGTTTGAACTACCAGGCAGAAAGCATAGAGGAAGACCAAAGAGAAGATTTGTGGATGTGGTGAAGGAGAACATGAAGGTAGTTGGTGTAAGAGAAGATGCAGAGGATAGGGTGAGATGGAGGCAGATGATTTGCTGTGGCGACTCCTGAAGGGAACAGCCTAAAGGAAAAGAAGAAGTTTAAATTAGAATCGCTTTATTCTATAACTGTGTACTTGAAGAATTATGGTATGCAAAACAAAATGTGCTCATACTTGTCTATAGTATCAAAGGAGATAATCATAAAATAACACTTAATTAAACTGGAAAGGTAGAAATACAAATTTAATGTAGAGATACAGCATATCTAATATCCTCAAAAGTTTTGAGTGTGTGGAAGGTGAAAATAGCATTCCTCAAGTTTCTCAGTAACCTCTTTTCAAGATAAAGCTTTTGAGACAAGTCACCTTTCCTTCCTCCACCTTCATGGCTGAAGGACCTTTGAGCAAGGCACCAACCCCCAAACTGCTCTGTAAGTGCCCCAATGTGTGGCAGCCCACTGTGCTTTCTTTTGCTCTCGCTCTCGCTCTCTCGCTCTCTGTGTGTGTGCTGACTCTTTACGTGTATCCACACTCTAGATGGGTTAAATGCAGAGGCAATATTTTTCTTATGGGATTAATACAATAAAAAAGTTACCTTGGTTACACTAATACAAACTCTGACAGAGTCCTAGGATTCCTCTGAGAAAATTGGTGGTGCATTCCAGAAATGGAACAAATTAAAACATGTCCTAACATATCCATACATACGACTGCCAACTACAGTAAAAATTTCTAATTGCATATATTCACTTGCACCTTTTATAACTGTATCCAAGCATAGGAACTATCTGACAATGAACTGAAATATCAAGATCATGGCATGAATTTCCACAGAAAAATGGTTTGATGTAATGCTTGCAAGAAGGTACAAAAGAACAAAAAAAAAAACTGGACAGAAGCTTCAAAATCTCAACAAAGAAAAACCCAAACACCTCAAAATCCATAACTTCTGTTCTGTTCAAGACCTTAAATGAAGACTTAGACCAGGGGTCACCAACCTTTTTGAAACTGAGAGCTACTTCTTGGGTACCAATTAATGCGAAGGGATACCAGGTCGATATACACTTCTGAAATTACAAATTTGCTCAGTTTACCTTTAATTATATGTTATTATTAATAATTAATGAGATTCATCTATGTGAAGATATTGCTTGGATTTAAAAATATATAGAAAAAAATAAGATGCAGCTCAATGAAGAGTGGCGCTATGGAGCCATGGGCCTGTCCTAAAAATAGCAGTGAACAGGTCCGCGGGCAACTTATATTGTCCTTGCGGGCTACCTGGTGCCCGCGGGCACCACGTTGGTGATCCCTGACTTAGACTGAAGGGAAGACTTAGACTAAAGATCAAATTTCTATTAAGAGTTGATATGCAACAAGCCAAAAGTTTTTTATAATAGATAAATCGGCTTTCTTGGATTTTTGGAATTAAGTTTCGCAACATAATTCTACAGAAGCACCCCAAGGCAACCAGAGTGGCAATTGGAAAATGATGATGATGATCTTCTAAAATACCTTTATAGAAGAAGCCGAGTGTAGACTAAGCACATTGTGTATTCGTAGTGTACATAAAAATGGAAAACAACAAAAGGCAAAAAGTACTGCATTGGTTCCTTTATTTATTAACCAAACTATTTAACTTAATTTCAGTTGTGTGAAGGCTGGAATTTATCTCAAGATAACTCCGAGCTAATGCGGGTTACACACTGGACAACTTGCCAGTTCATTACATGCCAACACTGACATGCAACCATTTAGACAAGCATTGCACCAAGGGGAGTATTGAGTTGTCAGTTCACCTAATGTCTGTCTTTGGACCGTGAGAGAAAACCAGAGTACCAGCAGAAAACCCACACAAGCATGTGGAGAAATTTGTTCTTGCTTTGAGGCAGGCACGTAAAGCACTATGCCACCATAATAAATGTGTTAGAAACATGAAACACTTTAAAAACCCAAATTCACAAAGATGCCTTCCTATCTGCCTTTAAGTGAATTCTATAGTTTGCCCAATTTCATTATGTTGACATCTATATGACCTTACTCAAAGTGATTCATTTGTTGAGCTCATAATAGATATGGGAGTTTATCCCCTGTATGGAATTTTACATTCAGTTATTCAAATATTTCTATTATGTCCATGTTTTGAATCATAGAAATAAAAAAACAACAACAATTGCATGATGATATCAATGCACGATTAAATTAAGTAACACAGAACTAATGTAAAGACCCATGTTTAATGAAAGACATTTGATGCCAAGCACATAAAATCTGGCCTTATTTAGCAAACCACTTTTCTGCCATTAACCTTGGCTATTTGCCTTGAGGGACTGAAAGCAGTGAAGTATAGAGGCAATGCAACTCACTATAAAGTGCAAGGACACAGTGCCCCCCACCCCACCCCACCCACAGACACACAAATAAACAAATGCTTTTAACTGCAAATGATTAGGCTGCTTTGTGACCTGGATTTAGTGGCTGACCCCTACTATGAATCTAGCCACCTCTCTCTCTCTCTCTCTCTCTCTCTCTCTCTCTCTCTCTCTCTCACACACACACACACACACACACACACACACACACACACAGGCTGCTTCTGAGGTTTCGACCGCAAGGCATGTATCCTTGGTCTTTAAGAATCAAGCCAAAAACCGATTTGTGTTTTTATATCGTGACTATAGCCCAGTGACACACCATGGCTCAGCCAACTAAAAATTGTTTCACCATTTACATTTACAAGCACCTCTCACAGCAATCAAAATCCATTTATTTACACAATGTATCCATGATGGCAAACAAAAACATGGACCTATGCAGCGATTTACATATACAGAACACATATCTAGAGCAGGTGTCGGCAAACCAAAATGTCCAAAGGGCTCAGAGCTGACCCTTGATGCATTCCCACCTCCACCTTGAACTCTTCTGTCACACCGACAGCACACCTCACCACTGTCTTACATCTCTTATACATGTCCTGCACCACTCTAACATACTTCTCTGTCACTCCAGACTTCCTCATGCAATACCACAGTTCCTCTCTCGGCACCCTGTCATATGCTTTCTCCAGATCCACAAAGGCACAATGCAGCTCCTTCTGACCTTCTCTGTACTTCTCTATTAATATCCTCAAGGAAAACACTGCATCTGTGGTACTCTTTCTTGGCATGAAACCAAACTGTTGTTCACAAATGCTGACCTCTGCCCTTCGTCTAGCTTCCACTATTCTTTCCCACAACTCCATCATATGGCTCATCAACTTTATCCCTCTGTAGTTGCCACAACTCTGCACATCTCCCATATTCTTAAGAATGGGCACCAGCCCACTTCTCCTCCATTCCTCTGGCATCCTCTCACTCTCTAAGACCCTGTTGAATGCTGTGGTCAGGAAATCTACTGCTACCTGTCTGAGACACTTCCATACCTCCACCGGTATGTCATCAGGACCAACTGCTTTTCCATTCTTCATCCACGTCGATGCCCTCCTCACTTAACCCTGACTAATCTTTGCTACTTCCTGATCCTCAACAGTCACCTCTTCTACTCTTTTTTCTCTCTCATTTTCCTCATTCATCAGCTCTTCAAAGTACTCTTTCTATCTTCCCAGCACACTTCTGTCATCAGTCAATACATTTCCCTCTCTGTCCTTTATCACTCTAACTTGCTGCACATTCTTCCCATCTCTATTTCTCTGCTGTGCCAACCTGTAGCATACAAGTCATCATACGCCGTCTGTTTGGCCTTTGACAGCGCTACCTTTGCCTTACGCTGTGTCTCCCTGTACTCCTGTTTACTCTCTTCGGTCCTCTCAATGTCCCACCTCTTCTTAGCTAACCTCTTCCTTTGTACACACTCTTGCACTTCCTCATTCCACCACCAAGTCTCCTTATCTCATCTCCTTCCAGATGACACACCAAGTATTCTTCTACCTGTCTCCCTGATCACATTAGCTGTAGTTGTCCAGTCATCTTGAAGCACTTCCTGACCACCCAAAGCCATTTTCAACTCCTCCTTGAAGACAACACGACACTCTTCCTTTTTCAGCATCCACCACTTTGTCTTTTGCTCTGCTTTTGCCTTCTTCACCTTCCTCACCATCAGCGTCATCCTGCACACCACCATCCTATGCTGTTTGGCAACACTCTCACCCACTACTACTTTGCAGTCACTGACTTCCTTCAAATTACATTGCCTACACAAGCTGTAGTCTACCTGTGTGCTCCTAGCTCCACTTTTCTAAGTCACCCTATGCTCCTCTCTCTTCTGGAAGAAAGTGTTCACCCCAGCCATTTCCATCCTTTTTGCAAAATCGATCAACATCTCTCCTTCTGCGTTCCTGTCCTGGATACCAAACCTGCCCATCACTTCCCTCTGTTTCCTGCACCAACATGTCCATTGAGGTCTGCCCCAATGACCACTCTTTCATTTCTGGCAATATTCTGCATCACTTCATCTAACTCATTCCAGAATCACATCCTGCCTGTGGGGCATAAACACTAACAACATTGAACATCACGCCTTCAATTTCTAACTTGAGACTCATTACTCTGTCTGACACTCTTTTCACTTCTAGAACATTCCTGACAAACTCCTCCTTCAAGATGACTCCTACTCCATTTCTCTTCCCAGCCGAAACCATGAAAAAACAGCTTGAACCCTGCTCCTAAGCTTCTAGCCTTGCTACCTTTCCACCTGGTCTCCTGAACACACAGTATGTCCACCTTCCTCCTCTGCATCATGTCAGCCAGCTCTCTACCTTTTCCTGTCACAGTTCCAACATTCAAAGTCCATACTTTCAGTCCTAGACTCTTGCCTTTCCTCTTCTCTCTCTGCCTATGGACACGCCCCCTGCCTCTCCTTCTTCGACATCTTCGACCAACCGAAGTCCAATTTCCACCAGCACCCTGTTGGTTAACAGCACTGATGGCGATCGTTGTTAACCCGGGCCTCGACCGATCCAGTATGAATTTTTTTGTTGTGAATCGCATATTTTATTTGCCTTTTGTTTTACGCCGGATGCCCTTCCTGACGCAACCCTCTGCATTTGCACGGCTTGGGACCGGCGTGAGGGAGAGACACTGGCTTGTGCCCCTTCCTCACGGCTGCATTAAAGCTATTCTAATATAAACATGCAGCTAATATTAATGCATTAATTGTGGATATCTTATGAAATCAAAATAACCATTTATTGAAATAGGCATTTTCTAAGTCAGCACGGTGGCGTAGTGGTTAGCATCCGTCTCACAGCAAGAAGAACTGGATTCAATTCCCAGCTCAGGCGTTTCTGTGTGGAGTTTGCATGTCCACCCCATGCTTGCATGGGCTTCCTCTGGGTACTTTGGTTTTCTTCCACAGTTCAAAAACATGCATAGTAGAAAAGATGATCGTTCCAAATCTCCCCTAGGTGTGAGTGTAAATGTTTGAGTGAGGGCTGGCCTGGCAAGCTGTCTAGGGTGTATCCCGCCCTTGTCTGGACTTGGCTGAGATGGGTGCTAGCTAAACCTGTGATTAAACAGTTCAGAAAATGAATGGATGAATAAATGTATTAGTTAACTGTTGGGTGTTGCGTGACCTAAAAAGGGTTGAGGGCAATCTTGCCATTGCAGGCTCACACTTAAATAGAGTTTTACAAAAGAATAGGTTGCAACACAAGCACTCAAATTAGAGAAAGGATCAAACGTGAAGCACATTTTTATGTAACACCTCTGACGCACAGGGGCAGTGGTGGCCTAGTGGTATGGGGTACTGGATCACTGATCCAAAGGTTGGGGGTTTGAGTCCCACTCTCTACAAGGTTGTCACTGTCCCCCCAGTGCAGCTAACTGGGTTATCAAAGGCCGGCCATGTCTCTCACTGTCTATTGTGTGAGGTATGTAAAAGAACCATTCCTGACTTTCGACAAGAGTAGGCTACAAAGCCGTCAGCGTGTTTCTGCCCTGCGATGGCCTGGCGAGCTGTCCAGCGTGTACTCTGCCTTTGCCCGGAGTCGGCTGGGATGGGCGCCAGCCTCCCTGTGACCCTAATTAGGATTAAGTAGTTACAGAAAATGAACTGAACCTCTGAAGCACCGATATGATTTAATAAATGTGAAATGTATAGCCACTGATCAGTCATAACATTTTAAACACTGAAAGGTGAAGTCAATAACATTGATTATAATGTAATATTGGTACCTGCATACATGCGATTTAATCAGCCGAAAATGAACAGTTTGCCAAAAACTTTTGTGTTGAAAGCAGGAAAGATTAGCCATCATATCGATCTGATAGACTTTGGCAAAGTCCATATTGTGCTGGTTAAAGAATTGGATCTATTCATCTTTAAAATTACAGGTCTCTTAGGAAGTTCCTAGCATGTAGTGCTCAGTACCTAACAAGCATGGTCCAAGGAAGGACAAGTGATGAAATGGCAAGAGTGCTATGGGTGCCCAAGGCTCAGTGACACACATTGAGAGCAAAGGTTGGTATGTCTGGTCTGATCCCACAGAAGAGCTACTGTGGCACAAACTAAATTAAAAAAGGTATAATTTACAAGATCTGGGCATATAAAAGAGGTGAACTAAACAGAACTTAAAGCTTGTTAGGAAAACTAAAAGTGAAGCAACTATACAGGCCACACTAATCTAATGTACCAGATTTATTATTTCAATAAATAAACAGTTTAAACTACCTTCCTCTTCTCCTCCCACCAGGGAGTTCATGGTACAATTCCTTCTTTATGGTAAACTTTTTTTTTATTGTTGCTGATCACCTGTGATTTTCAAACCTTTATTTTTACTTTTCTGATACCAGTGCAGCACCAAAGTATGATTCCTAATCCTCCCACCTCCCCTTGAAATACTGAATTTGACTTCATGAGTTGGATAGACAGTCTGGCATCCTTATCCCATTTTTAGTCTTTCCACTCTCTGTACCTACTATGTTCCTTTTGGTCACCATTTTTGGGGTTTCCTTTTCTTCAGTCAGAACAGATTGACTTCAGAAATTGTTTCAACTGCTGCTAGCAGTGGAGATGACTGCAGACAACCAATCTGGATGTAGTAGGGCCTTGGGCCTCCTGCGTTTAGTGCAGAGAGTATGTTGGACAGTTTTACACCTCCTGCAGGGGGGTTTAGGGGGCTTCCAGAATTAAAAAGAAAAATGGATGTGCTGAGATGCTTTCTGAGCACCCTTCTGCCTTTCACATTTTTGGAAAAATTTAAAATATCCAAATAAAGTGAGAAGTTCCAAACTTTTTTCCACGCTGTTAATTCTAAGAGCATAAGAGATAAGCAAACTATAGCCTATTGCATGTTGTCTAATTTATGCTCAAGTTGTAAAACTGAAACTTGATTTTTTACAATAACATTGTTGTTTTTACACATATTTTTGAAGCATGAGAAAATTGCCTACATTTGATAATCAGTAGGCATATTTATGTGAGTCTTTGTGTGTATGTACTGTATATACACAAGCACTTCACCTACAGTCTTTGGCAAAGTGTGTCATTCTTTAAACAGTTTATTTCATAAAAACTAATCAAAAGGCCTAGCACATCATGACGCACTAATGTGCCCCCCCAAATAAATAAAGAAATAAATAAATTAATTAATTAATCAATAAAAATGATTTATGTCAGCCCAAACTGTCCAAGTCAAAACTTGACTTCCCAGTTTGTGATGAGTTTAATGTTTAATTTTTTGTTCCGAATATATGTCGTCCAGTGCCGTGTCCTATTGTTTATAATCTATATGTTGTTTCTACAGTGGGTTTTTTTTTTTTGGTTTGTTTGTTTGTTTTTTTTAACCATTATACACTTGACAACATATAGAAAATGTTTGTTTAATATTCATAGGGGGCAGCCATAGCCTAATGGTTTGAAATATGGCTTTTGGACCTGAAGGTCACTGGTTTGATTCCCAAACCAGCAGGGGGAAAAAATTGTGGCAGTGGGAGAGTGAACTGCACCTTTAAAAATAAAATATTTTAAAGATTTTCTTATGGTTAACTGTAGATCTTTCTAGCTGCCAATAGATTTTACTTTTACAATGATAACAGCTGTATATACCTCTGGATGCTAATGCTAAACATGCTATGAATGTACTTCGGTGCGCGCACATTTGCTCACAGGACAATTGCTCACAGGACAAATGCTCACAACCTTAATGGAAAAAAACAGACATTTGCTCACAACATCTTTTTTCTTTGTTCTAATAAATGCATAATACAAAAAGATCACAATGTGTTATAACAATTCTTTATTCTTATAAATACATAATGCTAAATTAACTCATTATACATTAGGGTTAGGGTTAGGGGTTAGGGTTAAAATTGAACAAAATTTTTTATGTTGTGAGCAAATGTCTGTTTTTTCATTTAGGTTGTGAGCATTTGTCCTGTGAGCATTTGTCTTGTGAGCAAATGTCCTAGAACCATGAACTTCATGCAGCTATTAGCAAACAACAAACTGCACCCCCAGAGACTGCATTCATCTTAGCTGGTGACTTTAACCACTCCAACCTCAAGTCAGTGCTCCCAAATTCAATCAACATGTTTCTTGCCACACCAGCAGGGACAAAACCTTGGACCATGTTTGTACTAATAACACTGGAGCCTACATGGCAACATCCCTCCCCCACTTGTGTCAGTCCGATTACCTCTCTTTGTTTCTCATCCCCATGTACACATCTGAAGCCATCTGTGAAGACCATCAAGGAATGGCCAGCGGGGGTAGACTGTGCTTCAGGATAGGTTTAATGACACAGATTTGAGTATGTTTGCCTTTCAAGTCACCTGTAGGTCCAACACAGACACTCACTTGTACTGGAATACATCAACACCACAACTGACAATGTTACCACAAAGAAACAGATAATCATGTACCCTAATCAGAAGCAATGGATGAACAGGGAAGTGTGGCTTTTGCTGAATGAGTGCCATAAAGCTTTCAGATCAGGTGATTTACAGGCCTACAGTACAGCCAGGGCGAAGAGGTATCAAAAAGGCCATGCATGACAACAAGCTGAAGGCGGAGGAACACTGTCAATTCTGAACCCCACCCCCCCCACCCCCCGACGCATGTGGGAGGGCATTTAGGCCATCACCAAGCACATGCACAGCAACTCGACCCTAACTGCCATAATCATGCCCTTCCTCACTGAGCTGAATGACTTTTATGCTTCTTTCGATGAGGACAACGAAGACAAGGACGTAAAAAACAAGCTATCAATTGACCATCAGACCCTTATGCTCTCCCCAATGCAGCCATGAGGCGGGGGGGGGGGGGCACGAACCAGTGTCTCTCCCCCTTATGCCGGTCCCAAGCCCGGATAAATGCAGAGGGTTGCGACAGGAAACTTCTGCCACATTTAAAAAATGCAAATGATCAAAACAAAATTCATACCGGATCGGTCGAGGCCCGGGTTAACAACGACCGCCATCAGTGCTGTCAACCAACAGGGTGCTGATGGAAATTGGACTACTGTTGGTCGAAGACGTCGAAGAAGGAGAGGCGGGAGGCGTGTCCGTAGGCAGAGAGAGAAGAGGGAATGTGTGAGCCTAGGACTGAGAGTAGGGACTTTGAATGTTGGAACTATGCAAGGAAAAGATAGGGAGCTGGCTGACATGATGCAGAGGAGGAAGGTGGACATACTGTGTGTTCAGGAGACAAGGTGGAAAGGTAGAAAGGCTAGAAGCTTAGGAGCAGGGTTTAAACTGTTTTATCATGGTGTGGATGGGAAGAGAAATGGAGTAGGAGTCATCTTGAAGGAGGGGTTTGTCAGGAATGTTCTAGACGTGAAAAGAGTGTCAGACAGAGTGATGAGTCTCAAGTTAGAAATTGAAGGCGTGATGGTCAATGTTGTTAGTGCTTATGCCCCACAGGCAGGATGTAAGCTAGAAGAGAAGGAGAGATTCTGGAGTGATTTAGATGAAGTGATGCAGAATACCCCCAGAGGTGAAAGAGTGGCCATTGGTGCAGACTTCAATGGACATGTTGGTGCAGGCAACAGAGGGGACGAGGAAGTGATGGGCAGGTTTGGTATCCAGGACAGGAACACAGAAGGACAGATGTTGATCGATTTTGCAAAAAGGATGGAAATGGCTGTGGTGAATACTTTCTTCAAGAAGAAACAGAAGCATAGGGTGACTTATGAAAGCGGAGGTAAGAGCACACAGGTAGACTACATCTTGTGCAGGCGATGTAATTTGAAGGAAGTCAGTGACTGCAAAGTAGTAGTTGGTGAGAGTGTTGCCAAACAGCATAGGATGGTGGTGTGCAGGATGACACTGATGGTGAGAAAAGTGAAAAGGCAAAGGCAGAGCAGAAGACAAAGTGGTGGAAGCTGAAAAAGGAAGAGTGTCGTGTTGTCTTCAAGGAGGAGTTGAAACAGGCTTTGGGTAGTCAGGAAGTGCTTCCAGAGGACTGGACAACCACAGCCAATGTGATCAGGGAGACCGGTAGGAGAGTACTTGGTGTGTCCTCTGGAAGGAAAGTAGATAAGGAAACTTGGTGGAGGAATGAGGAAGTGCAGGAGTGTGTACAAAAGAAGAGGTTAGCCAAGAAGAAGTGGGACATTGACAGGACCGAAGAGAGTAAACAGGAGTACAGGGAGACACAGCGTAAGGCGAAGGTAGCAGTGTCAAAGGCCAAACAGAGGGCGTATGATGACTTGTATGATAGGTTGAACAGTAAGGAGGGAGAAAATGATCTATACAGGTTAGCACAGCAGAGAAATAGAGATGGGAAAGACATGCAGCAAGTTAGAGTGATAAAGGACAGAGAGGGAAATGTATTGACTGATGACAGAAGTGTGCTGGGAAGATGGAAAGAGTACTTTGAAGAGCTGATGAATGAAGAAAATGAGAGAGAAAAAGAGTAGAAGGGGTGACCGTTGAGGAGCAGGAAGTAGCAAAGATTAGTAAGGGAGAAGTGAGGAGGGCATTGAAGAGGATGAAGAGTGGAAAGGCAGTTGGCCCTGATGACATACCAGTTGAGGTATGGAAGTGTCTAGGGAGGTAGCAGTAGATTTTCTGACAAGAATATTCAACAAGGTCTTAGAAAGTGAGCAGATGCCAGAGGAATGGAGGAGAAGTGTGCTTGTGCCCATTTTTAAGAACAAGGGAGATGTACAGAGTTGTGGCAACTACAGAGGGATAAAGTTGATGAGCCATACAATGAAGCTATGGGAAAGAATAGTGGAAGCAAGACTAAGGGCAGAGGTCAGCATTTGTGAACAACAGTTTGGTTTCATGCCCAGAAAGAGCACCACAGATGCAGTGTTTGCTTTGAGGATGTTAATAGAGAAGTACAGAGAAGGTCAGAGGGAGCTGCATTGTGCCTTTGTGGATCTGGAGAAAGCCTATGACAGGGTGCCGAGAGAAGAACTGTGGTATTGTATGAGGAAGTCTGGAGTGACAGAGAAGTATGTTAGAGTGGTGCAGGACATGTATGAGAGATGTAAGACAGTGGTGAGGTGTGCTGTTGGTGTGACAGAAGAGTTCAAGGTGGAGGTGGGACTGCATCAAGGGTCAGCTCTCAGCCCCTTCTTGTTTGCTATGGTGATGGACAGGCTAACAGACGAGGTTAGACAAGAATCTCCATGGACTATGATGTTTGCAGATGACATCGTGATCTGTAGTGAGAGCAGAGACCAAGTGGAGGAAAATCTAGAGAGGTGGAGGTATGCCCTGGAAAGGAGGGGATTGAAGGTTAGTCTTAGTAAGACAGAATACATGTGTGTGAACGACAAGGACCCAAGAGGAACTTTGAGGTTACAGGGGGCAGAGATAAAGAAGGTGGAGGATTTTAAGTACTTAGGCTCAACAATCCAGAGCAATGGAGAGTGGGGAAAAGAGGTGAAGAAGCGCGTGCAGGCAGGTTGGAATGGATGGAGAAAAGTGTCCGGTGTGATGTGTGATAGGAGAGTATCGGCAAGAATGAAGGGAAAAGTGTACAAGACGGTGGTGAGGCCAGCAATGTTGTATGGTTTAGAGACAGTGGCCCTGGGGAAAAGACAGGAGTCAGAGTTGGAGGTAGCAGAGATGAAAATGTTGAGGTTCTCTTTGGGAGTAACGAGGATGGATAGGATCAGAAATGAGTACATCAGAGGGACAGCACATGTTAGATGTTTTGGAGACAAAGTCAGAGAGGCTAGATTGAGATGGTTTGGACATGTACAGAGGAGGGATAGTGAGTATATTGGTCGTAGGATGCTGAGGTTGGAACTACCAGGCAAAAGGCCCAGAGGAAGACCAAAGAGAAGATTTATGGATGCGGTGAAGGCGGACATGAAGGTCGTTGCAGTAAGAGTAGAAGATGCAGAGGACAGGGAAAGATGGAGGCAGATCATTTGCTGTGGCGACCCCTGAAGGGAACAGCCGAAAGGAAAAGAAGACCCTTATGCTCTCCCCCGTAGAGGTCCATAGTGCACTGAGCCGACTTAACATATGTAAGGCTGCTGGTTCTCACGGAATTCCTGGTTGTGTGCTTAGAGCCTGTGCTGAGCAGCTCACAGGGGTCTTCACAGACATACTCAATCTGTCTCTCACCCAAGCAACAGTACCAGCATGCTTTAAGACTGCTTCTATAGTGCCAGGGCCGAAACACTCCTCTCTGACGTGCCTGAATGACTACCACCCTATTACACTTACACCCATTGTGACGAAGTGCTTTGAGCTACTGTTCCTGGCACACCTCAAACAAAGTCTGCCCCCACACTAGACCCCACATCAATTTGCATACCAAAGCAACAGGAATACAGAAGATGCTGTATCCACAGTGCTGCACTATGTTTATTTACACCTGGACAACAAGAACACATATGCAAGAATGCTGGTTGTTGACTTCAGCTCATCATTCAACACAGTCATTCTGTCAAAGTTAACCACAAAACTAGAGGCTCTTGGAATCAATACCTTCCTCCACAACTGGATCATGAACTTTCTAACCAACAGACCACACTATATTAATTCAGGCCACGACTGTTTCGCCATCATTATACTCAATACTGGCACACTCCAGGGCTGTTTGCTGAGTCCATTCCTCTACTCCCCCTTCACCCATGATTGTAGGCCAGTGACATGTGGTGAGGTTCATGGCTGGTGAGGCACTGATGTCGTCAGTCAGACTTAAGTTATTATCGTGTAAACGTTACTTATAAATGAAGTCCATGAAAATTCTTTCAGTTTAATTTTGTAATCTCCATTTTGAAAATAACGCAAAGAAATGGGAAAAAAAATAACTGGATAACACTTGACTTGCTAACTGTTCACTGTAGCTTGCTATCATTAATTCTATTATTCTGCAGCCAAGGAATCATAAGGAGAAGCCCTCGGATCACTAGTGCCTCCTAGCATGAGGCAGGAGAACTGCATGCCTCACCTAGTGCCTTTTGGCAGGTGTTTTATGATTGCTCAGCACAAGAAACATGTTACATACATACAGTTGCTGATTGAAAAAACACTGTTTATTGTACACATCAGCTAAACTATGGAAATTTAGTTCATATAGTAAAAGTGTTGGAACATGTTAATACTGATATACAGAGAGATAGAGTAATACAGTCTCACTGCATAGCATGCCACTACAGTTAGCTGAATCATTGCACAATCCATGGTGAGGCTCTACTGGCTGCTGCCTCACCGTATGGCTCTTCTTAGTATATGAATGGTAAATGTGAAAATTCAGCAATTTTGAAAAAAAAAACCCCTCTAAAAATGGTGAAGTTAAATGGAAAATAACTTGAAAGTACAAATCACTGAATAAATGTAACCATTTAATTATTTTTCATTTTACTTTTATTACCGCACTTTAGTGCTGTAGACCTGTGTACTGTATAGATCTAACTCCATACCACCACGGTGATCACCATGGTGATTGGACTATCAGTGTCAATGATGAGTCTGACTACAGAGCACCTAGCTGCATGGTGCACTGACAACAACCTGCTCCTTCCCTTCCTTCCTTTCAGCTTTTCCCTTTCTCAGGAGTCGCCACAGCGAATCATCTGATTCGCACATTTGATTTGGCATAGGTTTTTACGTTGGATGCCCTTCCTGTCACAACCCTTTAGTAAGGGACAGAAACACGCTGACGGCTTTGCAGTCTACTCTTTACGAAAGTCAGCAATGATTCTTTTACAAGCCTCTCACCATAGACAGTGAGAGACATGGTCCGCCTTTGATAACCCAGTTAGCTGCACTGGGGGGACAGTGACAACCCTGTGGGGACTCGAACCCCCACCCTTAGGATCAGCGATCGTACACCCTATCTACTAGACCACCACTGCCCCTGACAACAACCTGCTTCTGAACACCAGAAAAACCAAGGAGCTCATTGTGTACTTCAGGATGGAAAAGAAGGACACTCCTAATGACCTTATCCATATCAATGGCATGACTGTTAAACATGTCTCCAGCTCCAAATTCCAGGGGACCGACATCTCAGAGAACCGGTCCTGTTCAACCAACGCCTCCAGCCTGATCAAGAAGGCCCATCAGCGCCTGCTCTTCTTGAGGACACCGAAGAAGACCCACCTGTCTGCTGACATCCTGGGTAACTTCTACTGCTGCAATAGAAAGCATCATGACCAACTGCATTACAAACTGGTATGGGAATTCCTCTGTCAAGGACTGCAAGGCAATGCAGCAGGTTGTGAAAATTGCTCATTGAATTGCAGGGACTCCACTTCCTGCTATTGTGGTTTTCCACAAAAAGAGATGTCTTCGCTGGACACACAGCATTCTCAGGGACTCCTCTCATCCTGCCAACAGACCTTTCAGCTCCTCCCCTCCAAAAGACGCTTCAGAAGCCTTCGGACAAAAACCAGCAGATTTGGAACCAACTTCTTCCCCACCGCTATCACCCTTCTGAAATCAGTGCCCTGCTAAACCTTCTCTTCCAATCCATACTACATATGGATGTATGTACATATGGATGTATGTACATATCATACAACATTCATATCATTCATGCACATGTACATGCTTCCACTGTTAGTTATATCACAGTGCTTTTCTTCCACTACTGTGTATAAATTCCTAGAACACTGTGTGTGTGTGTGTGTGTGTGTGCGTGTGTGTGTGTGTGTGTGTGTGTGTGTGTGTGTGTGTGTGTGTGTGCGTGTATATATATATATGTATATATATATATATATATATATATATATATATATATATATATATATATATATATATATATATATATATATATACATGAAATAATGCAGCCATGAGGTGGGGGGGGCACTAACCAGTGTCTCTCCCCCTCATGCCGGTCCAAAGCCCAGAGAAATGCAGAGGGTTCTGTCAGGAAGGGCATCCGACGTAAAACCAATGCCAAACATTTATGACGCAAATCAGAAGTATTACCCCCATACCGGATCGGTTCAGGCCCGGGTTAACAACGACCGCCATCAATGCTGTCAATCAACAGGGTGCTGATGGAAATTGGACTACTGTTAGTCGAAGACGTCGAAGAAGGAGAGGTGGGCGGCGTGTCCGTAGGCATCTTGAAGGAGGAGTTTGTCAGGAATGTTTTAAAAGTGAAAAGAGTGTCAGACAGAGTGATGAGTCTCAAGTTAGAAATTGAAGGTGTAATGCTCAATGTTGTTAGTGCTTATGCCCCACAGGCAGGATGTGAGCTAGAAGAGAAGGAGAGATTTTGGAGTGAGTTAGATGAAGTGATGCAGAATGAAATAATGTTAATCGGTGCAGACTTCAATGGACATGTTGGTGCAGGCAACAGAGGGGACGAGGAAGTGATGGGCAGGTTTGGTACCCAGGACAGGAACGCAGAAGGACAGATGTTGGTAGATTTTGCAAAAAGGATGGAAATGGCTGTGTTGAACACTTTCTTCCAGAAGAAACAGGAGCATAGGGTGACTTATAAAAGTGGGGGTAGGAGCACACAGGTAGACTACATCTTGTGCAGGCGATGTAATTTGAAGGAAGTCAGTGACTGCAAAGTCATAGTGGGTGAGAGTGTTGCCAAACAGCATAGGATGGTGGTGTGCAGGATGACTCTGATGGTGAGAAAGGTGAAAAAGGCAAGGGCAGAGCAGAAGACAAAGTGGTGGAAGCTGAAAAAGAAAGAGTGTCGTGTTGTCTTCAAGGAGGAGTTGAAACAGGCTTTGGGTGGCCAGGAAGTGCTTCCAAATGACTGGACAACCACAGCAAATGTGATCAGGGACACAGATAGGAGAGTACTTGGTGTGTCCTCTGGAAGGAAAGTAGATAAGGAGACTTGGTGGTGGAATGAGGAAGTGCAGGAGTGTGTACAAAGGAAGAGGTTAGCTAAGAAGAAGTGGGACATAGAGAGGACCGAAGAGAGTAAACAGGAGTACAGGGAGACACAGCATAAGGCGAAAGTAGCAGTGGCTAAGGCCAAACAGAGGGCGTATGATGACTTCTATGATAGGTTGGATAGTAAAGAGGGAGAAAATGATCTATACAGGTTGGCACAGCAGAGAAATAGAGATGGGAAGGACATGCAGCAAGTTAGATTGATAAAGGACAGAGAGGGAAATGTATTGACTGATGACAGAAGTGTGCTGGGAAGATGGAAAGAGTACTTTGAAGAGCTGATGAATGAGGAAAATGAGAGAGAAAAAAGAGTAGAAGAGGTGACCATTGAGGAGCAGGATGTAGCAAAGATCAGTAAGGGTGAAGTGAGAAGGGCATTGAAGAGGATGAAGAATGGAAAGGCAGTTGGTCCTGATGATATACCTGTGGAGGTATGGAAGTGTCTAGGAGAGGTAGCAGTAGATTTTCTGACAAGAACATTCAGCAAGGTACTAGAGAGTGAGCAGATGCCAGAGGAGTGGAGGAGAAGTGTGCTGGTGCCCATTTTTAAGAACAAGGGAGACGTGCAAGAAAGAGCACCACAGATGCAATTATTAAGATATTAATATGTTAATAGAGAAGTACAGAGAAAGTCAGAGGGAGCTACATTGTGCCTTTGTGGATCTGGAAAAAGCATATGACAGGGTGCCAAGAGAAGAACTGTGGTATTGCATGAGGAAGTCTGGAGTGGCAGAGAAGTATGTTAGAGTGGTGCAGGACATGTATGAGAGATGTAAGACAGTGGTGAGGTGTGCTGTCGGTGTGACCGACGAATTCAAGGTGGAGGTGGGACTGCATCAAGGGTCAGCTCTGAGCCCCTTCTTGTTTGCTATGGTGATGGACAGGCTGACAGACGAGGTGAGACAAGAATCTCCATGGACTATGATGTTTGCAGATGACATTGTGATCTGTAGTGAGAGCAGAGAACAAGTGCAGGAAAATCTAGAGAGGTGGAGGTATGCCCTGGAAAGGAGAGGAATGAAGGTTAGCCTCAGAAAATCAGAATACATGTGTGAATGAGAAGGACCCAGGAGGAACGGTGATGTTACAGGGAGCAGAGATAACGAAGGTGGAGGATTTTAAGTACTTAGGCTCAACAACCCAGAGCAATGGAGAGTGTGGAAAAGAGGTGAAGAAGCGTGTGCAGGCAGGCTGGAATGGTTGGAGAAAAGTGTCCGGTGTGATGTGCGATAGGAGAGTGTCAGCAAGAATGAAGGGAAAAGTGTACAAGACGGTGGTGAGGCCAGCGATGTTGTATGGCTTAGAAACAGTGGCGCTGAGGAAAAGGCAGGAGGCAGAGCTGGAGGTAGCGGAGATGAAAATGTTGAGGTTCTCTCTGGGAGTAACGAGGATGGATAGGATCAGAAATGAGTATATCAGAGGGACAGCCCACGTCAGATGTTTTGGGGACAAAGTCAGAGAGGTTAGATTGAGATGGTTTGGACATGTACAGAGGAGGGATAGTGAGTATATTGGCAGTAGGATGCTGAGGTTGGAACTACCAGGCAGAAGGCCTCGAGGAAGACCAAAGATGAGATTTATGGATGTGGTGAAGGAAGACATGAAGGTCGTTGGAGTCAGAAAAGAAGATGCGGAGGACAGGGTGAGGTGGAGGTGGATAATTTGCTGTGGCGACCCCTGAAAGGAGGAGCCGAAAGTAAAAGAAGAAGAAGATATATATATATGAAATATCATTATATATCGGCTTTTTCCCTTTATCAGGGGTCGCCACAGTCAATGATTCGCACGTTTGATTTGGCATAGGTTTTTACATCGGATGCCCTTCCTGCCATAACCCTTTCGCAAGGGAAAGAAACACGCTGAGAGCTTTGCAGCCTACTCTTTTATGAAAGTCAGCAATGGTTCTTTTACATGCATCACACCATAGACAGTGAGAGACATGGCCGCCATTTGATAACCCAGTTAGCTGCATTAGGGGGGACAGTGACAGCCTTGTTGAGAGTGGAACTTGAACCCCCAACCTTAGGACCAGCGATCCAGTGCCGTATACCACTAGACCACCACTACCCAGTGTGTCTTTTATGTTTTATATATATCGCTGATCCTAAGGTTGGGGGTTCGAGTCCCACTCTCCACAGGGATGTCACTGTCCCCCCAGTGCAGCTGTTATCAAAGTTGGGACATGTCTCTCACTGTCTATGGTCAAAAGTCAAATCAAAAGTGTAAATTATTCGCTCTGGCGACCCCTGATAATATATATACACATACACACACAGTAACCCCCCGTCCATTCGCGGTTCAGTGCTCGCGGCCCCACATACTTGCGGATTAGCGGCAAACCCGGAAATTAATGGAACGTGATTCAAATTTAGTCAATGGCTAAAATATTTTATTTCTCCCTCTTGCTAATTGGTTAAGCCCTATGATGCCACTCAAATACCCTGCATCTTCTCTAGCTTCTGGTAAGGAGCTTAAGTGCTTTATTTATTCATAAGTATTACCACAGTAAAAAATGAAAAAGTTTTTACTTAATCATTACTGCATTTTACTACATTATTACTGTATTAATGAATAAGATTTTCTGTAGAATGCTTTTAAGAAGCATATTTAGCATATGTAATATCATACATAAAGTTTGAAAACTGCATCAATAATTCACGGATTTTCGTATCCGCAGGAAGGGGCAGAACGCAACCCCTGCAAATACTGACTGTGTGTGTGTGTGTGTGTGTGTGTGTGTGTGTGTGTGTGTGTGTGTGTGTGTGTGTGTGTGTGTATACAGTGGTGCCCCGGTACTTAACCATAATTCATTCCCGATGGCTGGTCAAATTCTGATTTGGTCGAATTCTGAATACACTTTTCCCATTACAAATAATGTAAATGGTCTTAATCCATTCCATCGTCTTTTGAACAGAAGTTAATGGTACCGTAACTGCTACCACAGGTCCTCAAATTCAGTAAAAAAAATTTTGAATACAGTACAATATGCTATGGTCTGTGTTGTGAGAGACTCTGGTTTTGGTGGCTCTAACTCTCTCTCTATATACATGCTGGAGAGGGGCGTGGCTGTCACATGCGGGTAGAGTGCTAAGCACACACACCTGATTCTACTTAGCAATCACCGGGCTTCTCTAACAGTGACTATGATTTCCCCCACGCTCTAGTGCCTTCCCTGTCAACATTACAGCTCATCCGTTTTCATCACACCCTGTCTCCTGCATTTTTTGGTCTGGTTGAATATTCCTGGTGTCACAGAAGGGCTAGAAGATTCTGTGACGCCAGGAACATTCAGCCGGACCCCAAAATGCAGAAGACTGAGTGTGATGGAGGAGCTTTATTATTCACAGGGAAGGCACTAGAGTACGGGGAAATCGTAGTCACTGTTAGAGAAGCCCTGTGATTGCTAAGTGGAATCAGGTGTGTGCTTTGTACTCCACCCACGTGTGCCAGCCATGCCCTCTTCAGCACTGCATGCATAGAGAGATAAAGCTGCCAAAACCAGTCTCTCACAAAAGCGACCATAACACACTAAAATAAAAACCACAGTCCAGTTAAAGCATAACAACAATAAAGATAAGAATTTTTACCTTAGTGGTTGTTAGTAGTTGGCATATGGAAATGTTGGAGAGGGAGAGAGGAAGCAGATCCCCTTCCTAACAGAGAGGGAGCGAGA